>OW028574.1:21069630-21669630 GCA_932294295.1 Alitta virens
GAATCTATCCTACGGCATAATACTATACAATTTACAGCTTATGCAAAGTAAATGCTATTCTACTGTAATTTATCCAGTAAATTGCTGTGAAATACACCAAATCCACCATACAGCATATCACCACATATTTTACTAAGCAGTAAAACTACTCTAAACCGTAGCATCTTATGGTAAATTACAGTAAATTACAATGGTATTATGATACCATAAAATGTATGGTAGATGGCCCAATGTAAGGTTGTTTTAGGGGCTCATCGGTAGGGCCACTCTGTAAGTAAAACAGTAATTTATGGTAACGTGCCTTTTGTATGATTTTACGGTAAACATATGTTCATTCTATATTACGGTAGACCAACTTGTAACCGTAATTTTTGTAGCAAAATATTGTTCAAAAATTTGCCAGCAAAATGCCGTAAAATGTAGAAATAACAGACAGCAGGCTTCGAACTAATTTATAACATATTATTGACAGGAGCTAGCCATGCTGACCAAACAACCAATGTTTCAGTAGGCTATTAACATTGTAATGTTTTGATATTTACAATATTTATACTTTACCTTACATATACCTCTTATGCCAAATGTGCATGAATTAATTAATGATATATATATATATATATATATATATATATATATATATATATATATATATATATCAACTATCCACATTATAGGTTTTTCAAATTTCCTTATAAAATGTGATGTTTATTGTTGTTTCTTATATTTTAAGTGTCAGCACAAATCACTGATAACAGAAAGAAAGCACAGAACCGATAATGAATGAAGGAATTAATTTGAAAGACATGTAGAGGTCACAAAAGTAATATGGATTCACATGTAAATGATAAGAAACGTATGAGACCGAAATCTGGCTAAGGGGCGGATCCAGAACAAATTTCGGCTGGGGGGTTGACAAATACAAATATACTGCAGGGACCACTGAATATTTTTAAATGTACTAGGCCATAGGGGGTATTAAACCCCCTAAAGCCCCCCCCTGGATCCGCCACTGGGCTATAGATATCTTTCATCTTCCTGCACCACTCAGCCGTACACGAAATAGCGTATTAAGTATGGTGTACGTTACACTTGTACTCATGTGGTGGCTGTAATGCACCACTTTTTTCTTACAGAGCTCATCAAAGAAAGTTGCAATTACTGTGGTTGGGTGTCTGGGCTGCTACACGCTATTCTTGTCTTGATGAGGACTGATGAGCTGATCAAAAAAGCAGGAAATTAAAGGCTGATCAATTAAATCGGCCGCTTTGACAGTCTTTGAGTGCATTTAAGGCGTAATCAGGCAGCAAGGCACTTACCATGACGCGCAGTAATTTCCAGCGCGAAAAAGTAGCCCCATCTCGTGTGCCCTCTATAGTGGTACAGGGAAACACAGGAGCCTGAAGTGAGGAGGGTCCCAGGAGGAGAGGAACTACAGTTATATCTGGCCTGCAATAGAAAAAGAACATAAATCATTACAACAGAGTTTATTGCCATTTCATTCACCACGTAGAATCTTCACTCATATTTAGATTTTACATAATGAAAAATACGTCAGGTTGGTCACATTCATTTGTATATGTGCATATGACTGTTTGATATAGGCTGAATAACAGTAAGGACATGATGTTTTATCTGTTGATAGCAATAACAATTATTATCCCAGTAATAATTAGGTAGAATTCCAATTACAATTTTGCACATAGTCAGAACATGACATCACTTCAGGTCTTGTCTGCTAATCCCATTTTAATCCCTATTTTGCTGCTAGTTACCAAGTTTGATGAGAAACTTGGTTAACAATTCAAAAGGTACAAAAGAATTCTAAAAAATCTCAAAGGAATAACTAAGAACAATCAAACAGATAACAACAATATACCGTAAAGGATGGTATTATCGACAGGGCAGGTATTATCGACACTCACATTAGAATATTAACAATTTTGTTAACAATCTAATTAAAGGGTAGATAATACCCGCTCTGTCGATAATACCATCCTTGATGGTACAATAAAACAACTAAACAAAGCACATGATTGATCAAACTCTGTTTTTGTCATGTTCAGTACTTTACATCAGAAATGTTGAGACTGTCCAATCACATGCCTTGAAATGTATGATGTCAGCTGTGTACTGAGAACAAAAAAAAAAAATCCATCCCAAGTAATTCTTATGGGGATAATAAGTTAAAGTGTACATAGATGAGTGAAATGGCTGTAAAAAGCAGCAAGAGACTTGCATTAGAAATAACAATTTGTCCTTATGGTAGATAGACATGCACATTCGTAGTAACAAATGTATGTAAACGAAACTTAATGCTCATATTACCGTGCTATTGTTCAGCAACTGGGACCGTGGATGTATAGATAATCCATTGATAATGTATGCCTTTAACTTTTATACCTTGTATATATATATTGAATATAGAAATAGTGAGTAGAAGTAGACTTAGTACACGTTTTTATCTGTTATTTTTGACAAATGTATCATGTATGATATTACTGTGTCAATAAAAGCATATATATAGTAAAATCCTGAAACCTCGACTAGGAAGCCTTTGATAGTGATTATTTCAATGCACATAATTTATACAGTTTATGCAGCACATAAATTATATTACCCCTGGTTATGAATTAAGTTATCCTAATCCTATTGGAATTGAATGGCGAAGAGATAAATCTTCACTATAAGCTTTCATGTAAAAGTGTATTAGGCAGCATGTCATATTGGTTTAATAGTTGCAACAAGACATTGAAAGAAAAAGGAGAAATTTCAAAAGCTATTAACTCCCTTAAAATTTGGTTATTTTTAGAGATTGCTAGTGGGAAAAGCCTCTCTACAAATCTCCACCAGGAAAAATTACTATTTCTGAGACAAATGTCATTACTTTATCTTGACATAAGCAGAGAATCAAAGGCTGTGAAAGATGTTTCCATGATGCAGCAATCAGTACAAAGGCCATTCACATGTAAGGAAGATTCTGTTATAGATTTATTTATGTGACAAATCTGTAATTTGACAAAAATCTGCTTCTAAAAGGAACACGATGTTTTAACTGCTAGTGTAGGTCAACTTATTTTATGATCACAAAGAGACGCCAAAATTTACGACGAAAAATATGATGAATGGTAAATCTAAATATAGAGTGAGGTGTCTTTATCAGCCAAAAAGTAGTGGTTGGATAGCAGTTCTGTCCAATTTGGGCTCTTGTTTGAAAATAAATAATAATCTATTTAACATAACTATGTTATAGGTTTCAGTGTACTTACCATTAGTTTATCTTTATTTCTATGACAATCATCATAAACTTCTAAATAAGGATCAGGAAACGATTGATCACACCACCATTCCACTAAGTTGACCGCCACCATCCTTTCCCCCAGATGGAACTGCGTAGAACATTCAGCCGGTCTTCGTGCCCAGGGTGACCCCCCTCTCCAGCTGTCCGATTTGACAACATAAACATCGCCCTCTGTCATGTCATCATTACGAACGTATGTGTCACAGTTCTCTTTGTCCATATACACTGAAAAAGAGAGAAAACAGAGAGTAAGATACAGGTTATATTGAGACATTCAGAAATAAAAGGCAATAGTAATAAGAACAATAGAGTCTTTTCACTGAGCAGCCCTAAATTCAGCAAGACATAAGTCTTTCCCTTTCCTCTTATTACTCATTTTGCTTTTCAGACACAGTAGGTAATAACTGACTGATTCCAGAAATATTCTTTTCTCAGGGAAAGAACAGAAATCAACTAAACGATAAGATGTCAAATATACATTAAAATGCAGTTAAAATACTGCTGCTAGGATGCACTATGCTTCAGCCAATCTCAGTTAAGGGCGGGAACTATATCAGCCAATAGAATTTCAGTATTCTGTCATAGCCACCTGTTGGAAATATAGAGAACCTTCCGTGAAAATCCACTATTAGCAGATTAGGTGCCACCTCACCATTAAGACCGCCTTTATGCTAACAATTTCAAGCTTACTTTTTGGGATACAATTTTCGTGGTCTTAAATGCGAAAAGTCTTAATATTTATGGTTTAACTGTACAAAAAGACTCAAGTTAGAAACGCATTTAAGAGAACAACAAACAACGTAGGGTCCTACGCAGCACCGATCAAGATCAAATACATATTTAGCGCATAAAGGTCTTCAAATTTAGCAACACATAAACCTTGTACAAACCTATCAACCAGATGATAATTAATAATAACTATTCTACACGATTATCTTTACTGGTTCACTTGTAATGCTAAAACAGCGAGGTCTACCACAAGGCAATGTTATACGCCCAACTCTTTATACTAGGCACAGTTCACCTGTGTTTGCTCAGGTCTGCTAACTGCCCTAAATTGGATCTAATTTGATTATGCTGAGTCAGTGTTGTAACAGCAAACAGAGATAGAGTTAAATAACAGTTTATACTGCATACAGCCAGTGCCCACCCCTGCTGCTGCTACTGTGGTGGCCCTGCTACAATGGAAGTGTTGCTTTGTGATTAACAACCTAACACATGCACAAAATTGTAACCATTATCCCTCTGCCAAATCTTGTATCATATCTTATATGGGAGATACACATAACATCATTATGCTGCAACAAACCATTCACCAGAACGCTACAAACACTAATGAAGTCTACAGATATGGCAATGCCCAAGCTCATTTAGCCAAGGGTGAGAAATAATGGTGGTATATAATTGTAATATGCAACTTCTTGTCTGTACAGAACATTTGACTAATGAGAATACAAATGGTCTTCTTTGGCTAGTGGAAAAAACTAAAAAAGGGCTTATTTTGGCTTGAGGCTGGAAGTTGAGTATTGCAGCTATATCATGATAAGGCCCTATTTAATTTTTTTCTTCTTGAAATAACTAAACAAATGGAAAAGAAATACACTTATATCAGGCATGATACAAATCTGGTAGATACTGCTAGAGCATGGAAACACAGCAAGCACGGAACACCTGGGAACATCGTTGAAGCATTTCTTTTGATTCATATCCATTAAGATTTCATGGTAAACTGCCTGAAATCATGAAACCGACTGAGGCAATGGGAAGCCAGGCACAGAGGCAACAACTGTCAGACATTCATTAGCCAAGAAACTTAAATTAGACAGAAAACTCTAAAACTCCTTTCTGTGCATGAATAAGGATTCCATAACTCCCATAAAGAATTAAAGATCCACCCATTGCGTGAGTTACACTTTTCTCAATAACTTCGTTTCATCTGAAGACAGTTTTAATGTTCTCAGCAGCGAAAGTTTAAGGATGGCTGGGTTAGCTGGCATCAGTATTCTTTATGAAATCCTGCATGCTTCGTGCAAATTCTGCGAACATGTGCAAATTCTCCATGTGCTGTCTGGATGTCGTGTCTTTATTTAATAACAGTGGCCTTCACTTGGTGTAACCGAATTTTTACATGGATTGATGAAGGAATGATGTTCCTGACTGACTGACTGACTGACTGACTGACTTCCTGACACACCTATCTGTTGTAAAATAACTCACACATATCTCACACATCTGTTGTAATGGAAATTAAATATCTGGATAATTTCAATTTAAAATCTATTAATCAGCTCCTGTTACCTGGGCCACAGAGCTAATTGTAATGTGAATCCAGGACATATAAACCTAACCTTAAGTGGATTTGAGACTGGTCGTGATTGCAAGTTCCACAGTAAAACTAATTGACCAGATATTTTAGCACCCTGCAGGTGAAAAAATAAACATGAGTTAATACATTAATCATCCAGCCAGGCAAGGAGCTTTAACAAAAATTCTGGTAACTCTGCTTAAAACCAGCTTATCACACGTTGTAAGCCTTGCTCCAGGGTGGGTCAAATGCAGATGATAAGTAAGGCTGGAGGCAAATGTGTCCTGTTATTTGCATTGGAAAGCCAAGTAGGATTAGTGACCAGCACACCTTTAGACAGAGTTTACCATAATGCCTTATCAGGAGAGACCAGGGAGCTACAAGGAGCTGCAGGGAGCTACAAGAAGCTGCTAGACTAAATTGGACATCAGCTCATTCTGTTATCATTAACAGCAACATCTTGGTTATCAGCAGCAGCAGCAGCAGCAGCAGAGATACACTGCATCCAATTCAGGACAGCATAGCAAAGTTTTGGGCTAACTAGCCTCATTTACATGTTCATTGGGCAGGCTAGAGGTGTAGAACAGTATTATGCTGCTGGTACACTACGAAAAAAAAGACTTTCCATGTGACATCGATTGAACCACATCGTTTATTATGCAAACTTATTTAGGTTTTCTTTCTAAAGAGCACTCCTGATGATGTTATGCGTTTGGAGATTTCAAATATATGCCAGGTTTTTTTTATGCCTTTATGCCTTTTCATGCCTGAAAAGGTATTTTCTGGTTCTATATGATACCACTTGTTCTAAGAGACGTAATTGGCAATGGCAATGTTTACTATCTATTTGCACATTATGATATAACAGGGCCCACATGAAAAACAGTTTTGCTGATGTATACACCCTGTGTAAATATGGTTCATAAATAAATAAATGTTATTTGACCCAAACACAACACACAAAATTATATGATATTGACGAGTTACCTCTTACATCAATTCATATCATGTGTTAGTAAGTATGCCCCAGATTATTATGCTTGTCATCTAACATTGTGGAATGAGGATATACCATTATACCAACCATGGACTCATTCAACTGCGGATTTGTGCAATGCCAACCAATCCACCCTCTTGCAGTACATCTTCATCTTTTCATCTACAATGTATAAACATGGAAATCCCTCTCGGTGACTTAATATTGCTGCAGAGAGATGAACTTGGGAACCATCAAGCCTACAATCCAATATGTAACCATATAGGCCACTAACCTAACCACAAAAAGAACATAAAAGGATGATGAGGTCTTGGATATGTCATCCTACCCATTGTAAACAATTATGGATAGTTTTTTCGTGTAGATTGCCAGCAAATTTAATTAATTCCATGTGAATTAGGAGCCATTTGTGAATGTTATTTGTCCTTGTTAGTAGAGTGTCATTCCCTATTCTTTATGCTTTCTCCTCATTTAGTATGCAGGATAATTTAATCAGGATTGATTTGAAGCCGGTTTTCCATCAATAGAGATGTCAGCAGTGTGAAGTGGAGACACCCACCATGCTCATTGATATCAATTGTCTTCTTACCATTGGTTGCATGGGTCAACAACTCCTAACAGAATATAATGCCACAAAGATATTCCTTGGAAAGAGTCAATAACTCCTCCCCCATTACGGCATTACAACATTGACAGCAGTGCCCTGGTTTTTTACACATGCAGCAGGGCCCCACGCAACAGGAAACTTGCACAAAACAGTTTCACAACACGAAGCGAAGGTTTTATTGCAAAGGGCATACCTATGCTTTTGCTTTTCTCTCTTTATTGCAGCTCGTGGTAATGGATAGCCTCGTGCAAAAAGGCCAATAGATTCGTGAGCCTAGATTTGTCAGCAGGAAAGAAAGTGATGCATTGATTGACGACAGGTGTGCACTTCTCAAGAGATTTGATTCCTCATGCACTGTTGTTTGTCACTGCAGCTGTGAGGGAGTTTATATTGAGGTAACCTGTGACTAATCAGACCAACTGCCCCTCCAGTTTATAGCCACCCTCACATAACTTCTTGATTACAAAATCAACAGATTCTTGTCATGACAAAAGGAAACAAAGGAAACTGTGAAGTGCACTCAACAGACCACACACAATTTCTACTTGACCTCTCTTACTTGTTTGGACTCATTTCGCTGATATGTGGCAAATTAATACCTATGTTTAACTCAAAAATAATATGTGGCAAACTAATACTTATGTTTAGTCCAGCATATTTAGCATAAAGCAGATTTTTCACATGTTTTCAAGGAAAGGCTTCCATCACTGTAAATCTTAAGTAGACAAAAGGTATTTTCAAGTTAGTTAGTTTCATAAAATATGGTTGACTCTAGACAGCTGTAACAACCTTTTCCTGGCTGCAGCTACTTCTGTCTACTGATATTCGGCTACTAAAAAAAAATATAAACCTTGGCAAATGTAAGAACCTTTTGTTTCATGTTGGACAAAAACAAATCGTGCAGAAGACCATAAGAAATGGAGAACTCCCCACAAGTTTTTCTAGCCAAAATGAACAAGACAGAAATTATACAGGGTGCGGCAGAAAAACTTGCACCAGCAGCTACTGCTACCTCTTTTGTTATTACCTCAATTTATAGTGATTTGATTTAGCTGCAATCATACACACTAAAGTAATAATAGTCCTAAATTATATTTATTAATATATTTTCTTGTTTCCTGATAAATGATAGATAATATGGATCTAAATATAGAACATGCACTCTTATCACACCTTCTCGTCATTTTCACCTCGACCTTTGCAATACAAGCACTAGATTATTCCACTGATCATACAGATGTGTTACAGACACCTGTCTTGAGCTTTGCCCCCATAAATAGTGCAAATAGATTCATATTTTTAAATTAATAAGAAGGTAGAGCATTGACACCTTTGAGGCAGAGGGTGCTATTTTGGGTTCAGGTCAATTTTCTGTCTTTTTTGTCTAATTAACTAGCCCATCCTCCTGAAAATTGTGTGCTTATTTTCAGATTAGTTGGATATTCAAAAAGTCCCTCTGGAATGCCATTATATTTCTCTGTTTCAATTTTATGACCTTGCTGGATCAAAACTGGAACCAACCTTCTTATCATCTAAAACCATGTCATATATATGCACATATAAAAAAACACTGAAGGAGGATTCTGTGCAAATAATTTCTTTTCTGGCTTCAGAATTGTAGTTAATAGGAAATCTCTTATTTGTAAACTTTTCTACAACTAGAGACACCATGCAAGCAGACAGAAACCTGACTTCAGTCATATGTGTCACTTAGAACAAGCACCGCAGCCTGCACCCTCTCAATAATCCAGATACTGATATTGTCTGACATTATAAGATAAAAAATATCACAATGACCAATTGCTTATACCCCTGACTAAATGTGGCAAAACTTTAAAAGATCTCATAAGCATCTGAATAACCTAGAACTATCCCGAATAGAGGAGATGCCTGGTGCAAGTTTTTAGGCCACACCTTGTAGTTTATTCAAAGCAGATTGATTAATGAAATAAAAATTGTGTCATCTGTTTAACCCAGATAGCATCGTTTCCTATAGGCCACTGCCATTACAACATGGTACTAACATCGCCGACGTCGCACCGACGTTGAAAAAATTTGGAATGCTATCTGGGAACATTCCCTTGGTTTGAAGTAAAATACTTCTGCAAAATAATGCTGCAAAAAACTACTTGAATAATGTTATTGAGTTCAAAGTCCATCAAATATGCCCATACAATTAACTGTGACATTTATTTTCTGCTGCAAGTGTGGCTAATGGGACCTCTACAGGTTGTGTGATTCAAAATCGTGTAAGGGCGCCGTAAAAATCCACAGCCAACAAATAATGATTTTACAACCAGCATTTCTGACCTCGTAATACCAGCAACTCCTACACAGCAGCTGATGTCAGTGACTGGAGGTTTGGCATGCCATAACCACAGAATGAGAAACCTGTTGGCTTAAGGCATAGTTAGTTTCATAAACATGGTCGACTCTAGACAGCTTTAGCAACCTATTCCTGGCTGTAGTATTACTGGCTAAAGCCAGCCACTTCTGTCTACCCCTACATGTATGTAGCGATACTGGAAAAAAAGAGAGAATTACAAATATTCATAACTCTCAACTCATGCACCAAATGGTGCTGCATGTACTTTAAGATCCGGCTTTGCATAGCTAGATATAGCCAGACAGCACTGTTTAGTGGCAGGTAGCATCGTATAGCATAAGTTGTCTAGCTTTGTCAAGGTTCAATTCGATGGGCTGTTTTTAATGTTAACAGGTTGAATAAATATTGTCTGGACAGTATAAATGCATCAGTGCCAACTATCACCTTTTCACATCATTGAAAATGAGTAATTAGGTTTTATCGGTGATGACTAAGTCATTCAGTGATAACATTAAACATTTTAAAGAAGCAGAATTGAAATTGCCGATTCACCGCATGAAAATGATGATTGTGGAAAGAGAAGCATGTCAAGATTAGTAATAGTGTGTGCACTCATTATTTTTCAGTATAAAATAGATTTAGGTAGGTAGGAAGGTTGTGAAATCGTGTGCACATATAATCGCACGAAAAAATATAAAGACAGCTGCATGGCCCTCATTCTGCGAAATCGGACGTGAAGGCAATGCTTGCTTGGATAGGGAATACCCGATGCAGAATACCCTGCTTGAGAGTGGCATGGTCATCCCTATTATGATTAAACCTGCCCTCTAACAAGACTACATTATGTGGACACAAACATGAATAGCTTATTAGTAAGTCTGCCTCTAGTAAAGGGAAAGACTATATAGGCCTATAATATATATATACATGTTATACATGTGTAAATACAATGGTCAGATTTCAGGCCAGCATAATTAATATGCCCGTTGCAGTGAAATACTTGTGAAGAACATACGGTTGCAATGCCCAGGAAATCAGATGTAATCATCTCATCATTACGGTTGCCTCTTATTCATGATTAAATATATAGTTATCTATGAGTTTGCTGTGTTTCAGATCAGTATTCCTGTACCAAGTTTTTACAGTCATGCTGTAAATAGGTTATCAATGGAACCTTTTTTTTTCTTAATCTATATTCAGAACAGTATAATTTTACAGTTTAATTTAACATTTTAGTAAAGATCAGATAAATATATCACTCATAAGATATTAGTTTATCGTTTGAACCACATTTTCCTTACTCAGAATGGTCATCAAATGCAATATCTGGATATGACATCAGAATGTGCGCTTGCTGAAACAATATAGTCACTGGATGATAGCATGGTGACTTTTTCTGAGCATTACTTTCTTTTCGGTAACAGGTTAATCCCGGCAAATCCCTTACCAACTTCGCTAGCTTTTTTCGTCTTATCCCACCAAAGTGGAGGTCACTAAGTTCATTTTTTAGTCTTCACATTTATTCCCCAACTGCAGCCTTATCACGTGAAAAATGTCAGGTTTGAGAAATTATGTTATTATTATTATGTTTATTCAAACTCGGAAGTACAACCAGCCATTGGGACTGGAAATCAAAAAGTTATGAAATTAAGTAAAGGAAAAGTCCAAATACAATTGAATGAAACAACATAAAGTTTAACATTTGGACTTGGTAAAATTAGTTATGGCACTTGGGTGTTATAACTTGCATATCATCTCAACATACCATTTCATATTGCTCATATTGTTTCATACTGACTGATTGATATTGGGTAAGGTGATGGAATCACACTAAATTTTCAGATCATCCATAGGCCATCACTTTGAAGTCATTGCATGCAAGGCTCTAGGGAAGGCCATTAGTTCGACATAAATTCTGCTTGAGGAACACTACTTATTAGGATGGACATAAATCTGTATTGGTACGACCTTGAGGACTGCATGATAGATCTCAGCAGCTGTAGGTAGTATCATCCTAGGCGGGATAAAAATATGACAAGAATTTGTCACTTTCAAATTATGTCTACGTCACACATCCTGTTGCCTGGTATTATAGGAAAACCACATGAGTCACTGATCTGTTTGACATATCAGACGAGGTGGGTGCATCACAAGGCTGAATGTAGTGTCACCAGTGTCATGAACGTGTTCGATTTGCGATTACTTGAAGCGACAATCCAGCGACCTATTTATGGACATTCTTCGCTAGTTTACCTAAACCAAATGATTGGTTAATCTATGCAGCCGATAGGCTGAGTATAGACTTAAGAAATCTTCTCTTAAAAATACAAGAAAAACGGATTCATATTTTTTTGAAAATTAGGCAATTTTTCTGAATTGCTTGCTTGTCAGAATACTAATTGCATAAACTCAGCACATGAACATCTAATTATTCTGTAATTTCATTGTTTGACCTTTAATACAGCCTATATACTATAATAGAAATATATTAATTTACTTCAGATGAGTAAATGAGCAAAACATATACACAATTAGGTTGCTGCTGTGAGCAGTGGTGAGGTGACAAATTTACCGCATTTGGCTTATTGGCTGTTTGCGCATTAGCCATATACAAGAACTCTGGAAAACTCACAGTACACACAGACCTGGGGCTTTTTGACGATCAAAGTAAATCCTACACTCAAAGCAAACGCCCGCTTTCATGTTTACATATCTCAAAAGCATGCAATATTGTTTGCAAAGAAAAAATCCAAAAGGAAAGAATGAAATTCCATGTCACGAATATCAAGAAACACTTGCAGGTGAAATTTGAGAGAGTACCTAGTCAAGTATTTGGGGATAATGTAAGCAAAGTAAAATGTGTAAGAATAAGGGGTTAAACAATGAACTGCATTATCTCTTCTATTATTGATATTATAAAACCAATAGGCTCAAAGCAGCTGTTCAGAGTGGATTGATGAACAATTAGCACCCTGATTTACACTAACAATCCATTGGCAATAACCTACTACAGGTCAAGGTCATGTGTGGAAAGACACCAAACACATCTAAATGAAACGCAATCAGGGTTATTTACCTCGAAATTACTTTCTTAAAAAAGGATGCATCACAAAAATTAATCTAATCATCTACTTGGCATTCCACATGAAGGTGAAAAAGAGCTACTGCTAAACCATAGCCAAGAACTGGAATATTAATTTGAGTCATTTCTCCCAATATCATTGAAACAAATAATCATCCAACCATGCATCACATAAATTTATTGATCTCTCCTTTTTTTGGCAGATTCATAAATCACACACTATATAATATTTATGGAATGAATCCCTCTACTAGCTGGTACCTGATTTATAATTGTTTTGAGGGCCTGCAGTTTTCCCTTTTTATTAATTTTTCTAAACTATCAAAGAGATGGCAACGCCAGTCGTGCAGACATGAATTATTTTTTAGTACCTTGATGAATTTGTTTGTTCCGCAATGTTTAATCACCCATATTGGCCAAGAAATTATTAGGTGTGATAGACAAAGATGAGTAGTGTTGAATATGTTCAATATAGACCAATTCTTGCAGGTGCTAAGTGCACTATGGAGTCTATGGGGGTTCAAACCCACAACCTTCTGGTTAGCTGGCAAGCCCCTTAACCATCGGATCATAGTACCTCAAACATATCGCATATGGCTTGTATTCCGATATTAGGAAAAATAATTCATATCGTGACAATATTAAAGCAATATTGGCTAAATTATAAATGAAGTGACAACATTTTGACCACAGTTTTTCTAAATGTTACTTTAGAAATATTGTTGCATGGTTTTTATAAGGGCCACATTAGACCGATAAGTCCACACTTGACCTTGTGAAGAAAGGTTGTGCAAGAATGACACCATCTTTAGTTAAATGATAACCTGAATGTTGTGAAGACATTTGGGTAATTTATCTCTTTTTAAGGGGTGATGTTATACAAAATAGTGCTGCAATGCTTCTTTTTTCTTCTTCTTCTTCTTTTTTCTTCTTCCCCCCCCCCCCTTTTTTTTTTAGATATCAAGTATCACCTTTTTGTCGACGATATGTTATAAAACATTGTAATAATCTGATTGTTGCCAAAATATACTGTCATCACCACCAGACCTTGGCATCCCAGTCTGAATTAAACGTAAGCCATTAGCACCATTTTCACATTCTGGGCTTTCATATTTTCTTCGGTTTAATGGGAGTTTGTCATGCTTTTGCCCAATGAAGACCATTTTTATGCAAACCGTGGGTACAGATTTTCACGTCTTCAGCTTTATTGTTCTTTGAACTCAAACAGAGGCACGATTGACGATTGATTCATTTGCTTTGAAAAGTTTGCTCTGTGGGAATTTGTGTGAGGTTTGACGTGTTAATAGGCTTACAAGTTTAATCCTATCTCATCATGGCTCATGACAATAATAGCATTGCATCTCCTGGCACCTTTTTATCATTTGTTATAAGATGCAGCAATATTTTTTCATATTCGACCTCTTTGTAGCATTCACATCAATAGTGACAGACATGTAATGAAAGGAAAGGGTCCTCTTTCTGTGTTTTGATGTATAATTTCGAATATTCATAAATTTTATGAGATTGAGCAAAATTCTGCACATTAGACCTCATTGCGTTCGTTCAACCAGTTACCTTTGTCTATATTAGTAGCGAGTGATATATTATCAGAGAAAATGCCCCTCTTTGGGTCTCTGATGTATATGATTTCCAAAGCCCAGCTTCTGAAGAAGGGTGGCCATTGATGAAAAAACTAACAATCAAACAACTTCTCCTGATTCCCTTTAAAGACTATCAAATATTTATTCTGTCAGGTTACATACAGTGGCATCAAAATTTACCATAAAGGAAGACTTGCAGCATCAGCAGCAGCAGTCTTTGGGTTTATTTGGACTTATTCAGATGTGACTTAAATTTCACCTGTTTAATATCATTAATTAAATATCACATATCGATTATGAAGCCCTTGATAGTGAGTAAATAATTTGATGCAAAAAACTTCTTGGATAATGTTATTGAGTTCAAAGTCCATCAAATAAGCCCATACAATTAACTGTGACATTTATTTTCTGCTGCAAGTGTGGCTAATGGGGCCTCTACAGGTACAGGTTGTGTGATTCAAAATCGTGTAAGGGTGCTGTAAAAATCCACAGCCAACAATTAAAAATTTTACAATCAGCATTTCTGACCTCGTAATACCAGCAACTCCTACACAGCAGCTGATGTCAGTGGCTGGAGGTTTGGCACGCCATAACCACAGAACGAGAAACCTGTTGGCTTAAGGCATAGTTAGTTTCATAAACATGGTCGACTCTAGACAGCTTTAGCAACCTATTCCTGGCTGTAGTATTACTGGCTAAAGCCAGCCACTTCTGTCTACCCCTACATGTATGTAGCTTATAGTTGGATACTGAAAAAAATTATATTTCTAATATGTCATAAATATGTATGTACAGTAGACATGCATCTTTTCAACAAAGAATTACAAATATGCATAACTCTCAACTTATGCATCAAATGGTGCTACACGTACTTTTAGATCAGGCTTTGCGTAGCCAGCTATAGCCAGACAGCAGTGTTTAGTGACAGGTAGCATTGTATAGCATAAGTTGTCTAGCTTTGTCTAGGTAAAATTTGATGGGCTGTTTTTAATGAAACTAACTTTATTTTATACTCCTTACAATGATGGGGAATACCCGAGGCAGAATAACCTTGCTTTAGAGTGGTATTGTCATCCCTAGTATGATTAAACCATGGATTAAACCTGCCCGCTAACAAGACTACATTAAGTGGACACAAACATCAATAGCTCATTAGAAACTCTGCCTCTAGTGTTATACATGTGTAAATACGATGGTCAGATTTCAGGCCATCATAATTAATACGCTCGTTGCAGTGAAATACTCGTGAAGAACATATGGCTGCAATGCCCGGGAAATCAGATGTAATCATCTCATCATTACGGTTGCCTCTTATTCATGATTAAATATATAGTTATCTATGAGTTTGCTGTGTTTCAGATCAGTATTACTGTACCAAGTTTTTACAGGCATGCTGTAAATAGGTTATCAAAGGAACTTTTTTTTTTCTTTCTTAATCTATTCAGATTAGTAAAATAGTCATCAAGTGCAATATCTGGATATGATATCAGAAGGTGCACTGGCTGAAAGAATTTAGAATATAGTCACTGGATGATAGCATGGTGACTTTTTCTGAGCATTACTTCACTTCTCGGTGACAGGTTAATCCCGGCAGATCCCTTACCAACTTCGCGAGCTTTTTTCCTCTTATCCCACCAAATCATTTTCCGAAGTGGAGGTCACTTAGTTCATTTTATAGTCTTCACATTTATTCCCCAACTGCAGCCATATCACGTGAAATAGCGAGTGATACGTCAGGTTTGACAAATTATGGATGTTATAACTTGCAGCATATCATCTCAACATACCATTTCATATTGCTCATATTGTTTCATACTGACTGACTATAGCCACATTGATATTGGGTAAGGTGATGGAATCACACTAAATTTTCAGATCATCCATAGGCCATCACTTTGAAGTCATTGCATGCATGGCTCTAGGGAAGGCCATTAGTTCGCCATAAATTCTGCTTGAGGAACACTACTTATTAGGACGGACATAAATCTGTATTGGTACGACCTTGCGGACTGCATGATAGATCTCAGCAGCTGTAGGTAGGATCATCCTAGGCAGGATAAAATATGACAAGGATTTTGTCACTACTTTCAAATTATGGCTACGTCACACATTCTTTTTACTGCGGTATTATAGGAAAACCACACAAGTCACTGATCTGTTTGACATACGAAGTGGGGGCATAACGTGTGTGTGTGTGTGATTAGGGCTTTACGTCCTGTATTTCTGCACCTGATGGGCTAATTAGGACAGGCAGGGACCATGGCAATGAGATGAGGGATGAAACAGCCATCCAACTTAGGCTCGACCGGGAATTGAACCTGGGTCCCAGCGGTTGGAAGCCCAGAGCGCTACCTCTGAGCTAAACAGTCCAGGGACCTATTTATGGACATTCTTCGCTAGTTTACCTAGTTAAACCAAGTGATTGGTTAAACTATGTAGCCGATAGGCTGAGTATAGACTTAAGAAATCTTCTCTTAAAAATACAAGAGAAATGGAATCATATTTTTCGAGTTCAGGCAATTTTCCTGAATTGCTTGCTTGTCAGAACACGAATTGCATAAACTCAGCACATGAATATCTAATTGTTCTGTAATTTCATTGTTAGACTTTAATACCATAAGCCAGACTATAAGAGAAATTGATTAATTTACTTTAGATGAGTAAACGAGCAAAGCATGTACACAATTAGGTTGCTGGGCTGTGAGGTGACGACACAGTGGACATTGTAATATAAAATATCTACAGCCAAATTTATTTACCATATTTGGCTTCTTGGCTGTTTGCGCATTAGCCATATACAAGAACTCTGGAAAACTCACAATGCACACAAATCTGGGGCTTTTTGACGATCAAAGTAAATCCTACACTCAAAACAAATGCCCGCTTTCATGTTTACATACCTCAAAAGCATCCAATATTGTTTGCAAAGAAGAAGTCCAACAGGAAAGGATGAAATTCCATGTAATGAATATCAAGAAACACTTGCAGGTGAAATTTGAGAGAGTACCTAGTCAAGTAATTGGGGATAATGTAAGCAAAGTAAAATGTATAAGAATAAGGGGTTAAACAATGAGCTGCATTATCTCTTTATTATTGATATTATACATTTTTTTGTTAAGCAATTTAAGGTAATAAAACTATAACCGATAGGCTCAAAGCAGCTGTTCAAAGTGGATTGATGAGCAATTAGCTCCCCCGATTTACATTGACAATCCATTAGCAATAACCTACTACAGGTCAAGGTCATGTGTGGAAAGACATTAAACACATCTAAATGAAATGCAATCAGGGTTATTTACCTTGAAATTACTTTCTTAAAAAAGGATGCACCACAAAAATTAATCTTATCATCTACTTGGCATTTCATATGAAGATGAAAAAGAGCTACTGTTAAAACCATAGCCAAGGACTGGAATATTAATTTGAGCCATTTCTCCCAATATCATTGAAACAAATAATCATTCAACCAAGCATCACATAAATTTATTGATCTCTCTTTTTTTGGCAGATTCATAAATCACACACTTTATAATATTTATGGAATGAATCGCTCTTCCAGCTCATACTTGATTTATAATTGTTTTGAGGGCCTGCAGTTTTCCCTTTTTATTTATTTTTCTAAACTATCAAAGAGATGACGGCTCCAGTCTTGTGAGGTAGTCAAAGATGTGTAGTGTTGAGCAGGTGATAAGTGCACTATGGAGTCTATGGGGGTTCAAACCCACAACCTTCTGGTTAGCTGGCAAGCTCCTTAACCATCAGATCATATTACATGTATCTCAATCTGCCTGGACCTAAAGTATTAGCACATATTCAATTGATCTGACACTATTTTCAACATATCGCATATGGCTTGTATTCCGATATTAGAAAAATAATTCACATCGTGACAATATTAAATCAATATTGGCTAAATCATAAATGAAGTGACAACATTTTGACCACGGTTTTTCTGAATGGTACTTTAGAAATATTTTTGCAAGGTTTTTATAAGGTCCACATTAGACCAATAAGTCCACACTTGACCTTGTGAAGAAAGGTTGTGCAAGAATGACACCATCTTTAGTTAAATGATAACCTGAATGTTGTGAAGACATTTTGGTAATTTATCTCTTTTTAAGGGATGATGTTTTACAAAATAGTGCTGCAATGTTTCTTTTTTCTTCTTCTTCTTCTTATATCAACTATCACCTTTTTGTCGACGATATGTTATAAAACATTGTAATAATCTGATTGTTGCCAAAATATACTGGCAATCACCACCAGACCTTGGCATCCCAGTCTGAATTAAACGTAAGCCATTAGCACCATTTTCACATTCTGGGCTTTCATATTTTCTTCGGTTTAATGGGAGTTTGTCATGCTTTTGCCCAATGAAGACCATTTTTATGCAAACCGTGGGTACAGATTTTCACGTCTTCAGCTTTATTGTTCTTTGAACTCAAACAGAGGCACGATTGACGATTGATTCATTTGCTTTGAAAAGTTTGCTCTGTGGGAATTTGTTTGAGGTTTGACATGTTAATAGGCTTACACGTTTAATCCTATCTCATCATGGCTCATGACAATAATAGCATTGCATCTCCTGGCACCTTTTTATCATTTGTTATAAGATGCAGCAATATTTTTTCATATTCGACCTCTTTGTAGTATTCACATCAATAGTGATGGACATGTAATCAAAGGAAAGGGTCCTCTTTCTGTGTTTTGATGTATAATTTCGAATATTCATAAATTTTATGAGATGGAGCAAAATTCTGCACATTAGACCTAGTTTCGTTCGTTCAACCAGTTACCTTTGTCTATATTAGTAGCGAGTGATATATTATCAGAGAAAATGCCCCTCTTTGGGTCTCTGATGTATATGATTTCCAAAGCCCAGCTTCTGAAGAAGGGTGGCCATTGATGAAAAAACTAACACCCTAACAACTTCTCCTGATTCCCTTAAAAGACTATCAAATATTTATTCTGCCAGGTTACATACAGTGGCATCAAAATTTACCATAAAGGAAGACTTGCAGCATCAGCAGCAGCAGTCTCTGGGTTTATTTGGACTTATTCAGATGTGACCTACATTTCACCTGTTTAATATCATTAATTAAATATCACATATCATGAAATGAAACATAATAAGTTATTTTGCATAGTCAGTCATTAATCTAATACGAAATGCATCAGTGGAACAAAGTGCCCACCCAACCATAGGTTATATTCATTGATCTGTTTTTCTCTCCATCTTCTTTTTTTTCTTTTTTTTTCAATTGTAGCATTGCACCATTGTACATTTTATGAAATGAAAGCCATTGACTCAATTCAATAGTTGATTAATTCTTGCTGTGTGACTGTGGTTAGGATAGTTCGTCCAACAGGCAAAGACTATTTATATCACAAAGAGCAACAGTGCTGAAATGATCAAAGAGCTCCTAGTTAGTCACTGCAGGCAGCATAATTATTCAGCTATTGGTAGGGATTCCGTTTGCATGGCTATTTTTAGCTCTATATTGTGTGACCAAAAAGCTATGACATAATGCCTATATACCTATCTAAATATAGACGTTTGGTAGCTTAAATAGCGACAAGAATTAGCTCAGAGGAATACACTATCTAAACAAATACATCGTTATCTAGGTTATTGGAAAAGCTATATTTACTACAAACATAAGTATCTAACTGTACATATTGTGGTCATTTGTTGGTAGTGAGTTGACCCTTGCATGGTTAACACACCAGGTGGCAGCAGATGGGTTTTGTTAAGGCTTACAGTTAGTTTCATTACAAACAGTCGACTCTAGACAGCTAAAAGAACCTTGGTACTGTGTGTAATTTTAGATCCGCCTTTGAGTAGCCAGCTATAGCCAGACAGTTCTAGTCAGTTGCGGGTAGCAGCGTATAACAAAAGTTGTCTAGCTTTGTCTAGGTTCAATTTTTTTTGGCTATAGCTATATCACTTGCCAATGGTTTAGTGACAGCATCATATTCAAATAGGGTCGAGATATTTATAGCTTGTAAAAGATTGAACATTCGTTTTGATGAATTTTGCAGTAAAATGTGACCGGAAACTTAATTAAGCTAGATACTATTTATTAATTAATAAGTAAACCTACATTATTAACTCTTAAGGAACCTACATGGCCAAATGTGCCACGTGCATTTTCCATGAGAAGGATAAACGCATGGAAAACGCATGGTTTTTAGCTAATAAGAATGAGACAAAAACCATGCATTTTCCATGCATATCCAAACGCATGGAAAACGCACGTTGCACATTTGGCCATGTAGTATCTTCATTTATTTTATAAAGGTTCAAGTAATGTTAATAGAAGAGTAATGTTCTGTAAGTCTTCTATCAGTTTTTAGATTGGGACTGAGCATTTTGGACGTGTATCAGTTAGGTCTTTGGTGAAAAGTACCTCCGCTGATGTTGAATTGAAAAATCTCCACATTTTCAGGATTAACAGCATGTGTATAGACCTATCAATTGATATACTACTGCCACAGATCGTTGTATAGACCTGTCCAGTATATGGTACTCCTGTGGTAGGGCAGACCAAGCCATTTGAAATGTTATTAAAATCCAATGTTGTTGTGCATGATTCCTTGCCTTTTTTAGTTAAACAATCAATTGCACATTGATCCTACAAATTTTTTTGCCAATTAAAACTAATCTTGGCATCAACTTTAAGTACACATATTAGGTATTTTATTTTCAGATTATATTCCGTACAATAATATTGATCATCAAGTAAACACCTGATGAAATATACATGGAGTGTAATAACTAGTAGATATAGATGGCCTAATCAATATCATATCTGAAATAATTTATTCATATAGTTAAATGCAATGGATACAGAAACATTTAAAAGTCCCATAAATTGTTTTAATATTGATATGGTATCATCATAACAGTCTATATAATAAAATCTTATCTTAGCATAAGTTTGTTCTACAGTTATTATAATATTATAAGCTAAACAAAGAACAGTGACAATTATTTAGCAATAAAAGTCTTGATTAAATGCATCATTAATAAGATCACAAGGGGAATATTTATTTCGACACCAAGGTATACTGCATTCATGTCCATCCAAATAACACATGACAGCATTGAACAAGCTCAGATAGAGGAGAACACTGTTTACAGTATGGGGAAAAACTAGGACTTAAATTCAAGCAATAGATTTTTTCACTGAGCATTCCTGAATTCAGCAGGACATACGTCTTTTATCTATATATAGTGCCAAAGAAACCGATACAACTGTATAGTATCTTACTGTTTGATTAATGTTTAGTCAATATTTTGTTTTAAAAAACCAAGACGAAGAAAAAAAAATTCAACTAGCATGTGCATTTTTGCTCCACTGCACCAAGGTTTAAATGGGTACTTGGCTACAGGCAGAGAGGGCAATTGATCAGGCCAACTAACTAATAAGGGTTTAATTTTGAAGCAGGCAGAGTATATCCATTACGTAATTGAAGACTCTAAACTCCGGATAAATTTGACACATTTTACATGTTACAGCTGCAATAATAAACGGATGAATGAAGATGACAATGAAAATATCCTACTTGACCCAAAAAAATACAATGGTGGTGGATTGGGTTACAAAGAGGGCCAAGGGACACCCATTTTGTCTCAATTAGGATGCATGCCCTGTGGCACGGTCGACAGGATTAAAAAGCTAAAAAGTCTAGCTTCCTTTGCTACGTGTACTTACCAGTCTTCCAGACTCTGACAGGTTGAACCTTGATCACAGCAGTTATGAGCACCAGGCTGGTAGGAATAATGTACTGTCGATCCATGCTCCAATATCCTGCCCTGAAAACAGATAAATCTTGTTTTAGCATCTTGGCTCCTGGCAGTAACGGGTTTAGTCAAAGATTTAGCTCACCTAGTCACCACCCCCAAGGCTCCATGAAACTGTTGTTGGGTGCCTGGGTCGACTCTGGAATGTTACATATGTAGCAGACTGTTGGAAGTACAGTAAAACATCTGTCATACCACATAGTTCAGTATCAAATCCACACTGTAATGAGGTGCCGTAGTTTTCTTGCAATTTACAGTAGTTTTTACAGCAAAATATTGTAAATTTGCGATACAGTACGCTACTGTAAAATTTTTTTAATCAGACCAAAAAAGACAATACAACATTTCCGCATATATTATTTGGAAAGATGCCGTAAAGCGACTCTACACTATGCATCCGCATATTATGGTTGGATACAGTAAATCTAGTCTGTAGTTACAATACCATAAAATTTACTGCAGATAACCCAACATTGGCTTTTTATAAGGGCCCATCGACAGTATTTTATGGTAAAAGTGCTGTTTTTAAGTGTTCACAGGAAGCAATCGTCACAAATTAATAGATGCATGTGCCGTTAATTTTACGGCAAACATCCTTTAGTCCTCTTTTGCGGTAGACCAACTTGCAATTGTTATTTTTGCAGCAAGATACTGTGCAAAAATTCGCCAGCAAGATGCCGTATAAACTACAGGATTTTTTTTTATTGCATGGCATTTAAAAAAAAACCGTCTTTTTAACAATTTAGTTACAGGGAGTTAATTAACAGTTTTGTTGATTAAATCCGAAGTACTAACTTTTACTACATTAGACATATTCACTCATTGGGCTTTTAGTATATATCATGCACGAAAAGTTCAGTTTTCACTTAGGAGGGAGTTTTAACTAAGAACAATGGAAAAGTAATCATGGTGGCGCCTAATTATTTCTAAAACTACTCATTTTGCTACATTGGTTGCAGATGGCCACAAAACTAAAGCGAGAAAACTCTGAACGAAGAAAACTGAAATCTGGGTGTTTCCAATTTACTTCTGAAAGATGTCGTGAAACTAATATCTATCAGCATAACTTCTTGGGAGAGCATTTCAAACAAAACAAAAAAAAAGTGTCTTTGTATTTTCAAAGAGATCTAGTTTTACACTCAACTCACATATATGCATCAGTGAAAAAGTCTTCTGTAAAGAAATATCCACCAAGGGCAAAAATCTGGTATTTAAGAATCGGTGCATTCAATTTCACCGAGCTTTGTGCGCGTTGTAGGAAAAAGATGAGTAGATTGTATTATGGAAGGTAGTATATTTCAAAGCTAAAACAGTTTCCCCCCCCCCTCCAGTTTTTATGGACGCTGCCAGATTTACTGCAGCACTACACGGAGCACTATAAACAGGAAATTTCGCATTATATTAGAAATTTGACTCAGGTAATGGTTGCTTTCCATGCCTCACTCCTACCAATAAAGCCCTGTCCTTTTTCCACTTGTCTCAAATATGGGTGTGTACATTAGTGGAGATACTATTGAGCATGTTATTGCCTGCTTTTAGCAGAAGCAAAATAGATGTGGAATCCTTACTTCAGCAGCAATGCATCTCAGGATCCTTTCTACAATCTAGTATCTGCAGAAAAGGCTATTGATTCTTGTGACCCGCACCCTTTCTTCTGTGGGGTTTTGGTAAGGTGCCAGGTTCACCCATAGTTCTATATCCTTTTGGTTTAAGGTGGGGAATAAGTCTCATGACAAGAAGATCTGATGTTTTATCCGAGATAGCTGGTCAACCTCATATTATTTTCATGCCAAATCCTACTACAGTTTGGCATAAGCAAAGGCATGCTTCTGTACAGCCATATGAGCTACATAGATTCCTCTTGAAGACATGTATAGTGAACCGACAGTATGTTTGTGTCACCATGTGAAGTAAAGGTCAACCTTGTAATGTAAGGTACCTAGCATTTTGCATGGACGTTGATCTCCTGACAGCCTAAGTTAAATAATAGATGGAACATATGCACGAAGGGCGAAGATACATGGTTGCTTGGGGAGTGGGAGTCGCGCAGTGGTTGGGCCGGGTCAGTTGTTATAAAGAGGCTGGGCCATTCAAAATCACGAACAAGGCCCATCGGGTATGTGATGGATGGGCCCGGCTGTGGAGGCTGGGGTGCGCGGTGTCGCTGGGGTGATGGGACAGGGCGATGGGCGATGTTTCTGTTGGCACCTCATGGTCCATTGGGGATCCTGTCTTGCACCAGGAGAGAACACGCATTGAATGCTACCTTCCAGTTCATGCCTTTTGCACTGTCCTCCATTGAAAATTCTGCACAGACAAGTTTCTCCAAGTGAGCTGCACAAATAGGTCGAAAAGGCTCATAATTGTGATGATTTTCCTGAAGTAAATCCACGAACAGTAATGCATGGTGACCCATCATGGTTACATTTTGAGAATTCATTGTTTTGCGTCTGCGTGTTTGTTGGATTTCAGATAAACATGTCCTTTTGTTGGATGGCAGTTAAAGACGTTTCTTTAAACGAGCAAGAAAGCTGAGAGCTTTTGTTTTTGAAGTCGTTCCAAAGGCAAAAAATGGCTTCATCGGAAATAAACGTGCGCTTCGTGACCAACAAAACTTGTATCATGTTCAGCAAGTAATTATCTTAGAATACAGACAATGATTTGCAAAACATGGAATGGCATGAACTGCATGACCCAGTTTCAATGCGACAATCTCCTGAGCCAGAAATCACAGCCCCAAGCCACTGTACTGCCCTCACAATTGCAAGCAGAACATGAAGCATGTGGCAGTTAAAAGAACATGCGGCTCAGCAGAGAGCCACTTGCGTGTTATCATGTCAGTTTTCAAACAAACTTCCAGGCAAGGCAGAAGATTATTATCATTGGCCAATCCAATTACCATGAGCTTTATTGAATTCGGCGGATTTCAGAAGGTGTGAAAAACACTTGGGGTGTTGCAAACGGGGCAAATTATCCCTGGGAAAGCCTGAGGCATAATGAGGTACGGATGCAATGCTCGTGCGCCATGTTGCAATGCAAAGAGCAGAACAAATACGGTTTGGAGAAATTGTTCTTGGGTAAAACTCCCAAGTATGCTGGCAAACCTATGCAATTATGTCTGCTTATTGAACTGGACATATACCCCAAGATATACAGACACAGAAAACCTCTTTGTGTAGATTAAATTAGACATATAATTGTTTTACTCTCACATATCCTCCTACTGGGACTTAAAACTATAAAATATGCATTACACCGACCTCTGGGACTAAAATGTTTGAGAACGTAATATAAATTAGTTTCAAGCTATGCTTGATTCTTCACATATTTATTCTGTCTTTGTTTTCCTCTCTACATTGTCAATTATGTCTGATATTTTCATTTACTGAATGAGTCCGATATTAAATTGTTGTAAAAACTAAAAAAATTTCATTGATGCGTATTAAGATGTTTAGAATTTATTTGCAGAACTTTATGCACATAGCAATATTGCAGGCTGCATGCAACTGAAGACATGGAACCGAGTGGCTCTGACTGTTACGAATGGTTAACATACATAACAATCTGTGGCAGTGCATTTGGGTGACCCGCAGGTATCGACAACCAGCGCAACCACTTAGATGCACTGATGCCAAGGAAATGGCAAGCTAAGTTTTTGAGTGGCCATGTGTGGTTAATTGATAACAGCGGGTGAGAGCATACTGTCCGTAATTGCCGCCAGTTCATTTTCGAAGGACGATTAAGTGAGGACAAAGCCCTGTCAGCGAAACGCTGCAGTTTCGAGGCAATTTCATGCACCCTCTCCTGCCAATTGCCTCAATCTCTCCACATTAATTCCCAGGTCCTTGGCACCGATGAAGGACCTCAGTTGCAGCAGCTTCTTCTGACCTGCAGCTCCAATTGCCTGGTCAATAAAAGTGAGAGTCTCACTCCCCAAGCATGTGGGCTGTGGAGGGTTATATGATCACCCCGTAGAACCCACCCCTCAAGTATTACTGACCTGTGTGTAGTGTCTTTTAAGAGTATGCCCACAGCTCTCACTGAAGCCCACACAACACTGGTTGCCATGGCATTGTAAAGATGGCGCAGAGCTCATATACAGACATTTCCAAAATGGTCAAGTAGTAGAATTATTGAATATAAAGTATAAAACAGATATAATAGCTATAGCACCATTTCTTGACTATCAGCACCAGGAACCGATATAACATTTTAATGCAAGGAACATTTTTTAAAAGGTGAAACTCACCATTGGATGGAGCATTCTTGCAGTAATAAATGAAATTCTTTATCCAATTCGAAAATCATAAGAGGTTTTTGAAGACATTTACTAATAGTTAAGGCACATTGGCCAGCTCTGCTGAGGGTCCTCGGACCCAGGTTGGATCCCAGGCCCGGGCAGTCTTCATGAGCTACATCCCAGCTGGATGTTGATCGCATGAGACGTTAAATTGGAGGTGCCTTGTACTCGGTGTCTATGCTGAGGCAATTAAAAGACCCTACCCATGGGGTAAATGTGTAACATAATGTGGATTCCAAACCTTACCATCTCATCATTACGTCTGTCTCTGGCAGCTGGTCACATAAGATGACTCACCTTCAGACCCAGTAGCATTGAGATATTAGACATGAGACATTGCTTAATTTTTATAGACACCAAAAGGTCTCAACGCTACCATTATACCCTCAGATAAAGTGAGATTATTTCAAAACAAAAAACAAACAAATGAATGCAATTATTGTTTCGTGCTATCAATCACAAGAATAATCAAATCATTCAGTTCTATTCATTTCCACTTCAAACTGTTCTGAACAAGGATACCTATGCAAAGTGAACAAGATGATCTTTTTTTTGTTATTCTCCCATGAGGAAAACATCTTCTGCATTTTTTTTGTCTCCACTCTATAACTCAAATTAGTGCATCTCCACCAATGCAACCCCAGAGTATGAATAGCAATGCATACATTTGGGACACCATTTAGATGCATAGCTCAAACATAATGCTTGATGAATCCTCTCTAGGGCTCATTAGTCTGAGGGAGTACAAGAGAAATTACACAATGAAGACTATTAGGGGAGCTTTATATGGCAAGCCCATGCACTCATACATATGTTACAGTACTACTTTTCACGTTTTTCTGACGCATCACACAAATCCTGTACTTTGTGTGCCTTTTCATTCGAATTTAACAACAAGACTGGAAGTCCTGTGTACATTTTTAATGGCAGATAAACACACGATTTAGTACACTCTAATAAATTGAATACATTTACTATGATACAATTTGTTATTCTATCTTATACATTTGGTCCACTGCAGGCACTTTAATGGTTTCAGAGGCATATCAAATTATCAAGCCGAATAAATATATGTAGTCTATACCTTTTAAAGTAATTGTCAAGAGTCTTGACTCAAGACATATTCTTAAGACGTTTTCTTAAGGCTCTTGTATAGACAAACCACCCTTAACATTGCCATTACAAAACGTGCCTAGGACCTTTAAGATAGCAATTAACTGGTAGATTTACTGAATCATCATCCTTTAGTAGTTATTCATAGCAAGGTACATGGAATGAACTGATTAATAAGTTACATTGCTTGCTGTTCAGTTCAGTTTCATGTGTAGTCCAGATGATGGTGCTGGAATTGAACCTAGTATCCAAGAGGAAAAGGCTTCACCAAACCTCTGCACCATTAAATGAACGTTTGTGGTAAATATCAATTGAGGACTGAGAAAGCTGATTCATACCATAATCAATTTTCTTCCATCGAAGTTTTGGCAAAATAAGATAAGATAAGAGAAGAATTTATTTCCAAAAGTTGGAATTAGTTTGTGCATTTCAGATACAGAAAAAGATCAGAAATGCACAACTTATTCTAAATTATATAGCAACATGAGACTGCAGTGACATTTTGACATCCATCATTTAACTTACTATCAACCATGAAAAACAGATTTCATCGCTCAGTCATGCCTGTGGCCTCATATGGTTTGGAACTTCAATGAAGTCATGCTGATTATAAATTTATCATTACTTCAAAACAAAGTTCAGTTTCAAAAAAGTTGTCCCTTCAGACAAAGCTATACTCGGAGGCTATTGAATTATTGACTGCATTTGCAATGACGACTTCACAATTCCAGGCCTTGAATCCGGCTCTCAAAAGAGTTATAAATAATAATACCAGACGTAAAAAGCTCATGTTCCAGCATCATTCTGGGAATATGAAATCATAACAGATTGTTAGCATCACGCAAATTGCAGATGCATTGCAGAAACATTAATCACCAACTGATTGCGTCATTTTTCAAGTCTTACAGAATGAAAAGCTGCCATATACGATTTTCACGGATTTACAGATTAAATTACCACAGTTGGCGGAATATGGTTCTTCGATATCATAAACGAGATAATAAAAGCAATGTTAAGCATGGAAAGTGTTTTGAGTATTCAATGCAATTGAACGTGATACTCCGTAATAGCATGATAGCTGATCACTGACAATGAAGTCAAGTTTGTTTTGTCTACATGATTTTACCTTATCCACATATTTTCCGTTATAAATATTAAGTCCATCTCTATTGAATTAACCAGGTCTAAAAACGAGGGAAACCTAAAAGAGTTTCCGATTTATGTAGTGTAGAACCCTCCTTAACAGGGACGGACTGGCCCCACTATGGCCCCTGGACAAAAACAAATGTTGGGCCCTATTCAATACTATTTATCAATAATTTTTTTTGGAAAGGTGGGCCCCCTGTGTTGGTTGGCCCTCGGGTGTTGACCTAATGCCCATATATACCAATATAGCCACTTCGCCCCTTCTCCTTAAAAGTACCATCTCACCATTATTGAAACCAACCTCATGTATGAATTTGGCCAAGTAGGCCTATATGTTCACCATTTTCTTCACTGAGACTGCATAGCTGTCTTAGATACTAGTACCACTTTTGGGACATGGGTGGTCTTTTAAATAGTTAGTTTCCACTGTATTAAATGAGAAGTACATAATGGTAAAACAGAAGACCACAACGACAGATTCAAAATTTAAACATCTCCAGAACCGTATTCCAGGCAAATGATTGACTTGATTGGTGGAATATTAGCAGAGCTTTCAGTGCTAGTTGTTTGATGATTTCAAGGCCTCGTTGATTGATGCTTCCGTTATGTGACAATATTGACAAACCACATTAAAAATAGATCAGAATTTCATGATGAAGAACTCAACAGGTTCTTTCATCCAAAGTTTGGTATTGTACAATATGCTTGATTTTTTATATTGATACTTTTAAGGTTTTGGTTCATAAATAATGAACGTATCTATAATTTAATGTTTTGAATATTTCAATCCGTGGCAAGCCTGTGTATTTCTGCTGTGTGAACTGCATAAGTGAACCCACTGAAGCATACTATATTTGTAATGAATTTGTATTTATGGTTCTGAAAGTCAAAAAGCAAAAGAGTATCATGAAATTAGTCTACACCAACTAATCTGGTGTCCTTAAACAATTATTATTAATTTTTTTTTGTTAAAGCTGTGAATTTTGATAAAGTATCCATTTGTAGATAATTATATTTTGGGGATTCAGATTTACTAGTTAACTGCAACTATAGGCTGCAATTAACTAGAACATCTGAATAATTTCAACATCATGCGCAAATTTGAGGTTTGTTCTGCCCACCAGAGCCTTCTTTTTTTGGATATTACCACCATGCACAAGAGCCCTTGACCAAGGTGCCCAATTCTACCCACACACGGAGGCTGCTGCTGACAACAATATTCAGGGGGCGAGGAAGTCTCCCCGACTGCATAAGCTCTATCGTAACACTACGGATGACACTCTCTGCATGTTTCGTCCTCTGTTCATAAGTGATAAGCTGTGCCGGAAATGTCCCTGATAAAGAGATAGAGCAGTTGTGACAGCAGAGATGGCCAACAGGACCATGTCAGACTGGGTGACAGGATACAGACGTCTCTTCCCTGTTGCTGTCATGCAGGACAACAGGACTAGGCAGGGGACACCACAGGAGCTGCTACTACAGTACAGCTGAACATGCAGGCAGGCTACCCACTGAGTGTCTGACAATGCATGCCGCCAGCCAGGCACTCTAACTCAGCAATGTGAACACACACAGCTGTTAGGCGTATATGTAATTATTTTCATTAATCAACGATTTAACATGCAAATGTATATGTAATCATACTACTACAACAGAAAACCATGCACTACAAGACTATATTAGTTTTGCAATTACAAGTACATCAGGATAAAGCTGCAAAGGCTTTGCCTCCATGTTTCCAAAAACTTAATGCTTTCCACAACATAAAACCAGTTTTTGCTTTTGTGCTGAGATAGATAGATAGATAGATAGATAGATAGACATATAGATAGATAGATAGATAGATAGATAGATAGATAGATAGACATATAGATAGATAGATAGATAGATAGATAGACAGATAGATAGATAGATAGATAGATAGATGGATAGATAGATAGATAGATAGATAGATAGATAGATAGATAGACGGATAGATAGATAGATAGATAGATAGATAGATACATACATATAGATAGATAGATAGACAGACAGAGAGATAGACAGATAGATAGATAGATAGATAGATAGATGGACAGACAGATAGATAGATATAAATGGAAAATGCAGCCCTCTAAGGCAAGTTCTTGCTGCAATCATGGGTTGATTAATGAGATGAGAGAGACAAGGAATCCACCCACTCCACCCATTTTACACATTTACCCATGGGTGGGCTCTTTTACTTGCCTAAGCATAGTAACTGAATACAAGGGACTGCCAATTTAACGTCTCATCCAAACGACATCCAGCTGAGATGTTGCTCATGAAGGGTGCCCGAGCCGTGGAAGAGTGTCTGGGCCTGGAATTTAAACTGGGTCCTTCAGAGGGACAGGCGTGCATCTTACCCAGAGACAACTCAGCAGTTAACTCAGTAAAATAATTTCAGCTCATTATGCCTTAGATTTGCAAGTTCAGTGTTATTAAGCTTATATTTACAAGAGTATCCCATTACTGCCTTGCATTCATATTCTGCTTCATGCAATAACTACATGCTTGAATTGCTGTTTAAAGGCCCTTGTAATGTGTATTGAATTGTAATTTAGCATCAGCACATGCTTTAAACCTGTCAAGTGGGTGATGTTCCGGGAATATTCATTCAAATTAGAGCTATAAATGTCATGATATTCATCATATGAAGCAAACTTATGAGTTATTCAGTTTTGCTGATTGTTCCCTTTTCACCTCTCCAAAATACTGACATGATATCCCGTTTAAAATTTCTCTATATTAAGCTCAAAGTGAGACGCGAGATTTTTAGCATGAAGACAGATTTCCTATTTGCAAGACGTTTCTTTGTACAGTACTCCTGAATCAAAGAACCCTACTAAACTCAACTTCTGGTTGAGTTCCAAATTGTATTATTGTTCAGTTGTCAGGGTATGTGCACTAATGATAAAAAGATAGATATATAGATAGACAGATATATAGATAGATGGACAGATAGACACATAGATAGATAGATGGATAGACAGATAGATAGAAATATAGATAGAAAGATATATAATAACACATGCAGCATATATATGAATGTAAAATATTGGGTTTTGATTCTATTCTTACAGTTACACTTTGGCAGGCCTATTCAAGCGTGAGTCTTTCTCAGCTCCCTGCGCAGTACAATTATTATCACTGTCGGTAGGCAAACATCTATTTACACCCGGGTGGAGTGGCGCCAGTTAAAATAAGTTTCTCCATGCTATACAATATAGGGTGGGGTTGTTCGAACCTACAACCTTCCGATTTTCAGGACAAGTGCTTTGACCACCAGACCACGGCACCTCTATGTCATGATGACGTCATCTGAAAGCATCATCTGTTGTGGGGAAAACCAATTAATGACTGTTACATTGTCACGCACTCAACCGCTTTTTCAAACCTACAGAAAAGTTCAATCTGCCATCCAAATTCTCCCCACCATTTGCACACACATTAGTGCGAAGTTAAGCCCCAATGGCAATGTCCAATAAGATGAGTACTTATGATTGCATTTTACTGCTGTGCAGCATCCGGGCAAACAATATATTCATTATTAAAAGATAGATGCGCCACATAGACTCTGGATCCAAAATACATGTCCTAGTTTGGTCTAACCTCCCAGCTAGTGGTCTCATTGGAGATTCCATAAAACACAAATTCATAGCCATAATCCGGACCCCAGCCAGGCAAACACATAGAATGGTAGTAATTCCGTTGATATACAATGCCATCCCAGTGAAAGGTCTGGGTGACCACATTCCAGTGCCATAGAATGAAAGCCATTAATACTCTTGTATGGCAATGCTCTCACAATAAGGTTGCCGGTGATGTTAGAGCCTGCATATATATGATGTTGCTAAGCAAGAGTAATTAGATATAAAAAGGAAAATGATAATTATTCCCATGTGATCTATCAGAGTACAATGCACAGCATTGTACATGCGTTATGCATAATTCATTGTGCTATTTAATATGAATATATATCTCATAAGGAATTTCATTGACATCTTTTTAAAATGCTAATACGACCATCTAGGAAAAGCTATGTAAGTACCATGATAGAGTTCACAGCATTAACAAAAAAGCTTATGAGGAGGCACCACTGTAGACGGTTGCATATCTTTTCATTGTTTAAATCCAGATTCCTGTGATATGCACAAGGACTGACTGATTTAACAAAAAGCCACTAAAGTATTGAGTGGAAATTAAATTTCGATCCAATTTACTTTCTGGAGGGGTTGGTTTCTTTTGTTTGAGAATGGGGAAGGCAATTTAGATTGCAGTGTTGTGTGCTTCTGTCATCACTTTCTGTGGCAAAAGCAGAGTTTTGTTGCAGCTACTACTTTCTGGATCCGTGACTTCAAGATAAAATGCAAACAACAGTAGCAGCAGCAGAGGCTTGTTGAGAGGGATCAGTATTTCTTTTTAAAACAGCAGAAGAAGCAGACTGGCTCCTTGCAGCATCCCTCTTGGGCCCACAGTTTCCACCCATCACTGATCATCTGTGTTTGCCCTAGGAGCTCTGCCTGAGAAATCCCAAGGTAGAGCCATCCTTTGTGTTTAGACATGGAATCGATGTCACTATTCAAATAATGGAAAAGCAAACCGGTAAATATTGCTTTTATCCTTTCCGTTTACTCAAACGATTTTTGCCATGGGAAAAACACCAAGGTGGATGCAACCTTACTCTTAAATGTATGTCATAGCAGTCAGAGAGACGCCCTGGCACCATGCTCTGCTTTCCATAATTAATAATCCACAAAAAGTGCTCTTGTTTGGATGTGTACAATGAGAATCTGCAAATGTGACAACTTGGCAAAGTGATGATATAAACTCTACACACGCGTGCCAATAGCACAATCAAGAGCGATGATTATTCATTGAGAATATGGTGTTTATAATATGCTGCATTTCAATCATTTGTGAATTGCCAGACAGAATTCACCCATAGCTAACCTGGCCTGCAATATCATACAAACAAAACCAGAAGTAATTGCAGGTAGATTTACACAGAAAATGGCAGCTAATGGCTTATGCATGCAATAAAGTACTTATATGACCACACAATACCTTTTACTCATATATATAGAATTGATTTTCTTCATACTACAGGTATAAACCACTGGAACTCTGAGACTGCAGATTTAATCAGTTTTGTAGTGATCTATGTGAGAAGTAGACTGGCAGCTTGACCTGGTTCAAACAGACTTTTCTGTGGACTCAGGGAGTTTAAGGTATGCGTCCAGGAGACTGATGTGAATACCTGAGATGCATTAACAGGCATCAGTCTTGGTCCACAATGGATGGCCGGAGTAGTTCTTTGGCAAAATGAATGCAAGCAATGTGAGCTTGACTTGTGTGCAACCTTAGTATAATGGCAGGGGCATTCGACTCTGCAATCGTTTCAGCTATGGTGCAAAAAAGGCAGATGTAGTGCTTTGAGGGGCAAAGAGCGCAAGACCAGAATGCAGGGAAAGAGAGGGGGGGGGGGGGGGTGAGGGAGGGAGAGGTGGTGCTTAGAGGGACCGGGTAACCGTGAATGATGATGTAACCGAGTTCTTCTTGCCTGGCTCCATGGTAACCAAGATGGCGTCATCAATCTATCCGCAGCCTCGTTATCACAACGAGGTGAGATCTCGTTCTCACGGGAACGAGACTTTGCGAATGAGGCTTTGGGATCGAGGGGATTTATCTTCAATCCATCCTTCATGATCACCAATCACACTAGGTCAAAATTATCGGAAATTCCTCAGACGATGTAACTGATAAAGCATTCGAATAGTCAAATTACAAACTTTGACAAATCTGACCAGAAAACGAAAGTTATCCTGAGCGCTCAGAAATAATGACTGGCTTAATTACCTGCCCATTTAATTGACATATATATCTTTGCGATATGTAAGGGGGGAAACTTGGTATTAACTCCTGCAAGTGAAAAATGGACAGCTCTACTGAGTCTCAATACATTTTGTATGCCGTTTTTAGTCGTCTACCAGCTGCTTTCATGAATAATTATGGATGATCATATTTCATTTCAGTCACGCCATATTCTACATCATTGCTGTTATGTCTCATTTAATGGTGCTTTACATACATAATCTTTATCAGCAGGTCTAGTAACGGCTGCAATTTTCATTGGTAATAGTTCAATTTAGACCTGTTGACTTGCATTTACATTTTCAGTTATTATTTAATTGATACATTTAAATGTATCTATGGTAAATGAATACTTCAACATCAGAGTATAGTTGAATGTAGAATAAAGAATATGAAACTAACAATTGCATCCACCATATGCAGGCAGGTTGCTTCTGAATGCCTTTGGCACTCGATAAGTCTTCAGAAGTTTTGCGAAGTAAAAACTGTACGGAAAGCTGTACAAAACATAATTGCATAAGCTTCTGTAAAAAGTATCTTCCCAGAATAAATAATCAATGTATGGACGTTTTATCTGATTAATGGTCAGAGACTGACATCAGAAGGTCAACGTGGTGATTACAGGTAGAAGGCAAAGGTGCCTTTTGAAGTCATTGGTCCCAGACCTTTTGATCAGGTCTGGCAGTGGAAGTACATTTTGAATGCTGGTCTCCAAAAGATGATAGAGTTAAACTGCCAAGAAATACAAAAAGCTTTGCATTTGCGTCTGAGGGGTCAATTTTGCTTTCAACATCTTTTTATGGAAAAAGTAACTTCAGATTTTAGTAAAAGAATCGCTTTGAGGTAGATGTAATACTTTTTTTCTTAGTCATCTTTCTTTTCTTGGTCATCTATATAAAAAGTGGCACCTGGACGTGTCACGTGATCCTACTCCTCTGCATCAAAAATACATGACCAGGCCAAAGCCACAAGACGGATGTCTGCTAATTTGCCATGGTGCATTGCTAGACATATAGGCCAGAATCAACGGAAGGACCCGACAAAATAACTTGCGAATGAGTCATGATGTTATTGATACACTACATCACATTAACGGTGACTTTGACCAGGTTTTATGTGCTGTTCTGAAGTATCAAAGTGTGCACATAATCTGGCAAAGTTATGTGAGTGGGGAAATCCGTCCGTTGGTCATTAAATGGATAGGATTTCCTTGACTTGCACCCTCAGAACAATGTGATTGGAGATGGGGTGTAAAAATGATAACCCCTTAGTCTTTTCCATTGAAGAGTGTCAAGGACAGGGGGAGGGAATTACCCTTTGAGATGCAAGGACAGACAATCATTCAGAATGTGGTATCCTCATCATCATCATCATCATCAGCAGCAACAGCAGCAGCAGCAGCTAGAGGCAGCATCTGTGTACTACTACTACTGCTGCTGTCAGAAACAGGCAAAAGACTGTCATTTAGTGGTCTTTTAGTGAGGGGCCAGGGGAGCAGCAAGGCCGGTTGTTTGTTAGGGGCATTGTGAGGTGGCAACTGGGCTAGGTGCCTGGTCCTCCCTGGGCAGATTTAGTGGCCGGTGCAAGGGGTCCTCAAGGGCATGGCTTGGATGGGCTGAGGTCATCAAAGCCAGCGCCATAATACCGCAAAAGAGTGCAATCGTCTTCGGGGCGTTTTTTGTCATGCCTTAATCCTGGACGGCGTGGATGGCCATTGATAATTCACTGCAAATTGGTAGTAATTCAGGCACTGCAGCTCAATCATCCTCCCGGACCACTAGCCAATCTTATACGGAGCCCAGCTTTTCTTTGTCCCTTTTTAGAGATCCATCTTAAGGGGAATAGAAAAGGCATTACGTATGGCAAGAGAGATTCTGTCCTAACTTGCTTTGACCAGCCACATATCACCAAAGGATATTCCTTTCTCTACCATCCATGCTGGTGAAGATTACCGAAATGGTCACACCTTCTAGGCAAATATGCATACAGACACTATCTATATATCTGTCTATCTGTCTGTCTATCTGTCTGTCTGTCTGTCTGTCTGTCTATCTATCTATCTATCTATCCATCTATATCTATCTATCTATCTATCTATCTATCTATCTATCTATCTATCTATCTATCTATCTTGTGCTGTCTGTCTGATGCACTGTCTGTATGTCGGCATAGTGCTGTCACACTGTCGCACTGTTTATTTATATCACAGCATTATAAATGCATTGTATGAAAACGGGATTATTATCTCAGCACTTTATACATCAATTTTCATATTGGCTTTCAAAGTAGCAGAATATGTTTTAGAAAGCTGCAAATCGTGTGTGGCATAACTTGCAGTTAGGCTGGCTGCACTGATGCGGAGGCTGTGGTCCTGCTGCAGAAGACCCGCATGATGCTTGAAACACTGATCTTTGCTGCTTCTGCTGGATGCACCAGATCTTGCAAGTGGTTATTGAAGGTCAGTAGGGTCAGGAGATCTGCAGACTTTGGAATCCAGAAGCCGAATGGAGATATGAAACAGTCCACTGCAGTCTGATGATGATACTGTAATAAGGAGTAACACCGCTGCCTCAGATTAGACACCACCGAATAAAAGTGCTTCAAACTCTATGGAAGAATACAGTATGTCAGTAGAATAGATAGATAGACAGATAGATAGATAGATAGATAGATAGATGTGGAAAGTGCAGCCCTCTCAGACAAGTTCTGGCCACTATCGAGGGTTGATAAATGAGGTGAAAGAGAGGAGAAGTCCACTCATGTTACACATTTACGCCATGGGTGGGATCTATTTCTTTTCCTCAGCATATAGACACAAAGAACGAGGGACCGCCAATTTAAAGTCTCATCCAAACGACATTCATGTTGCTCATGAAGGGTGCCCGAGCCCGGGATTGAACCTGGGTCCTTCAGAGGTGCAGGCGAGCCGCTTATTACCACTAGACCACCCAGCTGCTTAAGGTGTTGTGCATCTTCAGATACCAACACAAGCAAAAGCAACTGCCTGACAGACAATGTCACACACATGCTGACACACAAATAGACAAACAGAACGTAAGAAAAAGACAGACATACAAATAGAAGACATACAATGTGAAACTATTAGAATTGCAAAGAAAATGAGAGTCTCATAAATTACATCACTTAGTATCGTTCAAACTATTATGGTGTTAAATTGCTCGTCTTCACAGTAATCTTCATGGCGATACAATGTACACTATAGCTTTTGCAGATGCATGGGTTAACATTTTAGCGATCTTATATTAACTAGAAGGTGCCTCAGTAGTGAAGTGTTATAGATGTTAATTTTCAGGGTGGGGGCCTAGCTCAGAGGTAGCGCTCTAAGCTTCCAACCGCCGGGTTCGATTCCCGGTTGGGCCTAAGTTGGATGGCTGTTTCCTCCTTCGTCTCATTGCCATGGTCTCTGCCTGTCCTAATTAACCCAACTGGTGCAGAAATACAGGACGTAAAGCCCTAATCACACACACACACATAGATGTTAATTTTCAATGCATTTTCTTCATCAGTTTCTGGGTTAACTAAAGCTTTCAATGTGGTAAACAGCCTGGAGTGTGTTGTCGTGGAATTGCCAGCAAACTATTATCAATGCGACTGCGCTAGCTCAGATTTCACCGAATAGCTCAAAGCATTCACAACTTTTTTCCTACAAATAGAGCACCGTAAACAGAATATCTGCGAGTCTGTGGGGAAATTAAATATTATGAGAATGAATTTACAGCCCTGCCTCTCTTATCTCCTTGTTAGTCTCGTTAAAATTCATAGGCAAATTTGTATGTGGCATTTCGCCAAATGGATCACCATTCCAGTAAGACCCATGTAGTTTCATGAAAATATTGGACAGGAAACTGATAACAATCACCCGGAAAATGTAATTAAATGACACTCGTTAATCTATTCATACAAAAGACCATGTCATTTAAGATGTATTTATGCTAGGTGCGATAATTGGTATTTTAACTTAAGCATTAAGTATTTTCGTATTTCGATGACAATGACATTGTAATTACAGTTAAATGTCTAATTTTGCATTCTTTTAAACTGTGAGTCAATTTGGAAAAATGCATTATTATGATAATGCCAGCACTTTTTCTTTGGAATGTAATTGAATTGTTAAATTTTGTTCTTACTGTACAATAAAGGCTCTATCAATCAAATATCTAAGAACACTACAGTGATGGCCTCATGACGGGGTTAAACTTTAGGCTATATAATAATATATAATCCAATTTTACTCCTGGTGAAGAGAAAGTTACTAGAAAGTGCCATTAGAAAGATATGTGCAGACGAAAGAGCATGTACTAAAATGCCCTCTGAGCCTTCCCACAATATAAAGCCTAATTCTTTTCAGCTCTTTTCTGGCACTAACTCCATCCAGCTGTTGCTGAAATATGCCACAGGACTTTTTTGAGGATTAGTAATTGGACAATAATAACATCGTTATTCACATATATTCCATATTTTCGTATACATTTCAAAAGCTTTTTCACATGTTTTGTATGTTGTTGTACACATTTGTTTTAGTCAATCAACTGCTTCTAAAGACACAGATCAATAATTACCCCAATGCAAAATATAATATTATATTGCTAGTCCTCATTCATGAATGTCATACCATGGTCTATGAATTTGTTAAAGTATTCAGCTGCTAGTCATGGCATAGGAACCGAGAGAAATTGGGCACATTGTCCTGTAACCACTGCCTCACTCCACTTAGTAATAGGCACTGGGCAATAGGCAACCGCAGTGCATAATGGCACTGGTGTGAGCTATAATGTAATGTAAAAATTTTATGTAAAATGCAAATGGAGTTTATAGTCCGAGTTATCACCACCCAGGCAGTCTCAACTGACTTAACATTTACACCCTAGGCAGGACTGTTCAAGCTTGAGCCTTTCTCAACTCCCTGGGGAGTATACAGCCCATTACACAGGTTTTTCTGCAGGGGCTAAGCAATCTACAATTACCATCACTGCCGATAGCCAAGTACCCATTTACACCTGGGTGGAGTGGAGCAAAGAGTTACAGAGGATCTGCACAGTTCCTCCATGCCATGGTGGGGGCTCGAACCTAAAACCTTTTGATTTGAATGATAGTACCTTTTTAAAGGTGCTCTGTCTGTCAAATTTGCACATTAAAATAATTATATAAATCAATATTGCCTTGTCTCATGATATTTTTCACCATTACATACCCACTTTTGCACAACAATTTAGTTTTAATTTACAATAAATAATATAAATGTTAGTTTTGCAAGCCATCAAAAACTCAATATGTAAACAAACACAGTGATGACATCACAATACTAAACAATGGTGATGATGTCATTTCCATTGTGTTTCCAATGTTTTGGGTCTGGATTTTCTCTCAATGTATAATTTATTTTTAAGTAATTAATGTCTTATAAAATCATTAATTCACACAAATTGTGTGTGCCTTGATTAATAAAGGTAATTTTCAACTGTTTGATAGCATCTTTAAAAATTGCAAATTTGACAGACAGTGCAACTTTAACCACTAGGCCAAGGCACCTAACTAAGCCCTGGATTGGCATGCCAATACGATGTACATAATTATAAAGCTGACTGAATGCATATACAGTGTATTTAATTGAAACCCATACAATTTTCATTAGCAACCCATTTGCAGATGTGAAATTGAACCTAGGATGAGAAAATGTTATAGCCGGTTTACCTTAACCATTTGCACAATCCAAACTGCGGTGGTCCCATCATACAAATGTACTTCAGAGGGAGTTTTTCTACTTCAATTTTGGAGCCTTTGCAGATAATATTTAGCCGAAAACCTGACCAAAATCACATAGGTGCACCTAGTAGCTTATCATTCTATTTGGTCAAAATGATTTACTTTAGAGCAGATAAAACGAGGAGGAAGACCCGTAAGCTATGTGACAGGAAAAAACAGCAACTGGAAAAAATCCTCATCTAGAGCCTTCCTTCCTCGCTAGTATCTGTGAAGCAGTTTTTAAAATGCCTTCCCTAGTTTTCTCTTATCCACGGACATGCTTCCTATAGCAATATATAAACACCACCATTGTTATCAGTCCAGCTTCTCCAAGACAATCAATAGCAATCAATGTAGCAGGAATCAAATTATCCAGTTGATAATCATTATAGAAGAGGCCCATGATATAGGCGACATGCAATTTATGAGAATCAATACACCCGTAGGTGCCTATTTATGCATTTTGAGCGGAGTCTGCCATTAATGGATAGTCAATATATTTAGTCTGCAATTTCAGTCTTTTTCAGCCATCATTACGAAGTGTGGGAAGATGTAATTTGAGTAAGTATAGCTCCAGTTTTGATTTCATTTTTATCGAACGAATTAAGTGTGGGCCTGAAGCCCATGCAGTATTACACACGCAATGATTTTGAATGTCTTTCAATTAATGATTTTAGAAAGGTTTAAAAGGAATGGAATCCATCTTGCCAATGTGTTGCTAGTACTATTTATGCTCTCTGTGATCTTATATCTTATTTTATAAAGCATTTTTGCTTATATTTTATTGGTGTCTATGCTGAGGCAAGTAAGGGACCCCATCCATGGGGTAAATGTGTAACATGGGTGGACTCCTCTCTCTCTCTCACACCTCATCAATCAACCCTCGATAGCGGTAATAACTTGCCTTAGAGGGCTGCACTTTCCACATCCATCCATCTATGTTGTTTTTACTGCCCAAATGTAAATATGAAAGACCCAGAGCAAGCTGATGCCATATTGATCTATATTTATAGCGAAAATACTATCTGAATATTTATTCAATTTTCTTTTCACTCTGAAAGACTTTGGCGACTACGTTGGTAAAAGTACAGTGTATCATTTTTAAAAATATTGTCAAGAAAGATTGTCCACTCCATCACATTTTTTAGCAGGGGCAGATCCAGAAAAATGTTGACGGGGAGGGGGTTGACAAATTCAAATGTATTGCGGGCATCACTGAATTTTTAAATGTTTTTAATTAAAATGTACTAGGCTAAGGGTTTAAACCCCTAACCCCTCCCCCCCCCTTAATCCGCTACTGTTTAGTGCTTGTATCACAATCAACCTTAGATCCTTCTCAGGCATACAATAGTCATTATTACAGACTTCTTTTTTAGTTCAAGGCATTCATCTTTCGAAATAGCAAAGATAGGGCCTTAAATGAAAGGTGGAATGACCTCAGTAATTTTCATCTTTATATACCTGGCAATACATATAGCACGGACAAAGCACATTTATAAACTGTATAATATTGTTATCATTATTTAGCTGATCATTACGTGTCTGTCAATCTATGTACATTGTACATGAGCAATGATGAGCATGAACAATACCTGTGTCTGCTTCTATATATAACCCTTCTTTCTTTGTTGTCCTTTTTTATCAGTCTTTTTGCTTTCCCCAGGCTTTTGATGTGCCTCTATTTTTCGTCAACAGATGCTGACAAAGAACCAGCATACTTTTCCTTGGAAAAATCACTTTGATTAATGAACCTAGATTTGATGAAGTCATTTATAACATGTTTCTTACATGTGGTTGATTGGAGACGTTAATAATCACATCATCACTGCACAACAACAACAGATATTCTGTATGAAATACCACCAACAACAACATTAGTTTGAAGTCTACAACTACACATTATTTTCACTACATACTACTGGTAAAAACATAATTTTCACCACATACTAGTGGTAAAAACGTTACGATAACAATTTCCATATGCCTTGTTCAAACAACATAATAAACTGGGGTTAGATGGTGTAAAAAACGGGGATAGTAGAACATTAGCTTGAAATTATTTCAAGTGGCAGTATCCGTTGATTTCACCTAGATTGGAATTATCAATAGGAGTGGAGAGTAAAATGAGGGCACCGACCTTCATGGAGAATTTTGAGGTTTTTATTGCAAACTGTTCAGGAAATTAGCTCATAGAGTGAGACCTGTCCTAGAATCAAGACCCACTTAAGTGCTGCCTACTGCTTTAACAATTAGACTAAACTTAAGCAATTGTGGCCGTACAGATTTCTAATACAGGACTGTCCAGAAGTTTTGATTCTTGACTTAGACTCAGACTCGTTTTATTTCCTATACATACACAAAGAAACGGCATATACAGGTGGAGACACCCCTAAGATAATTTCCTATTGCTACCGGGTGCCACCAGAATATTTTTCATCCCGATCCCAGCAAACCCTACCAGACAGATTTCAGCATTTTAAATAAATTTATTTATGATGAAATTAAATATCTAGTTTGGAGAAGGCAATGAGAGACACTGTATATCATGATGAGACGCCACTTTGAAGATTACACTTAAGTATATATATATATGTGTGTATGTCACAGTTGATTAAGAGGAATGGCATATATAACAGTTTCTTACAGAGCAAATTGTTTGATACATACTTACTAATTGAGTTTTGATGTAATTTACAAAACTATGGAAACTATGTGCGGAAATTTTATTCTTTATATTAGCAGGACAATTATTATATAATTTTTCATTTTGGTGAATTTCAGAGTGTCTTTGGTACATAGAATTCGTGAAATAAGATGACAGGGAAGTCTTGTCTGGGCCATGTGACACTTTTACCCTTGCATAGAATATTTTCCTTGCTTCAACGTGTCTCGAATAAAAATCACAATTTTTTTCAGAAGTGACACCCACTTGAGTAATAGGATCACCAGTGAGACCTAGCAGTGGGTGGAACAGATACTGACCTCATGACTTTAAGAGGAGCTGGCCTGTACATGTATCTTTAAAAGCCATATAGTGTCATCCAAACTATTAAAAAAAACACTTAATATCGACCACATAATATTTGACTACATTAACACACTCATTTGGTTCTCTTTCGTTTACAATATTCACCTCATCCTCATACATAGAACAGAAGTGACAGGTGATATGTCAACCCCCTGAGGTACACCTCATCACAATGTCTGTCATGCCCCCTGAAATCCATCCTTGGAATTGTAAATGGCCAGCCGACCACACTCCTACACAGCAATGAACTTCAGAGTAGCTACTACAGACAAACAAGTTTGCTTCTTTTTATTCATTCCAAATTCTCTTAGAAGTTGTCACCAGAAATATCAAAGTAAGACCTTACGCGAGTTGTACTCTAAAGACTTTCGTGACCCGAAGGAGGTATCTTGTAATGGGAAAACGACAACTGTTTTTTCGCAAGCCATAATTGAATAATGGTTCATTGATCAATGAAAGATACCTTCCACACATCCATGGGGTGAGATTAGACCGATTCAGCAGTCCCTACAAGACCTACATTTCTGTTGACCCAATACAGAAAACATTCATGTATACCTGTCCCTGGAAACTCATTGTGAACGAAGTTCTCATGTGAACGAGCACAACAGTTACTAACTCAGGCACTATTGACCTATAGTCCTCCATTCAATATTGTTCATTACCATTGAAGGAATACAAACCGCACATATAACGATATTGTACACTTTTTCTGGAGCAATCTGGAGGGAACCAAGAACTATTTTGTGCAGTCACCAATTAATGCATTTGAATGCGCGTAGTGATAACGTAAATATAGTTCAGGTGAGTTTTGGTAGACTAATTAAGCAGTCTACTTGCAGACAGCATGTATACAGTCAATTGAACTCTTTGCTTTTAACTTGAAACCTTCAGAAAGACATTCTTCATAATCACATGTACTGACACATAGTACTGTATTTCTGTTTCCAAAAAATGAGATGAGCCTGCTCATGTAGTTTATCGATAAAGGATTACACTATGTACGCAGAGTTTTTAGTCTGTACATTATATATAGGAAGCATATTCTCTAACACTACACTATGTGACACTGTCATGCTCAGTACCAAAAGTAATAGAAAAGCTTGTAGTAGGAGTCTTTCAGTCTTGCAGCCAATCTGGTAATGTTGTATGGTATGAACACAAACAATGAGGAAAGAGAATAAAGCTCTGGTCCATAAGCGAGCATCTAAATCATACAGTCTGTAGAAGTCGGTCCTTATTCCAAGAGGCTGTTATGATGTGGTTGTATGGGACCTGTAGCTACCCAGTGTATCAGGCCCTGCAGGCTGACAGCTTCATAGAGCACTTGCAACGCTGACAAATTAATCTGCACAAGGGTCGATGATATTTCAGGGGTCGGAGGGTGGTCATTTTGGACGGAGGCGACTGCTTTCAAAGAGCGAGTGATCTATGGTGATGGCTGTGGTCAGTACCGGTCACTTCGGAGTCCGATTGAGCCCAAACTTATCAATGGCCAAACATTCGCACGTCATTTCTGGATCAATGCGTCAACACTCGATCTGAGTTACTCCGGGAGTATCCCGGCTTCCTGATTAAAGCTCATTGTTCCCAGCCTCCTAATTTACAACAGCAACTGACAAAGTGATATATAAGCAGACCTTCACAAAGGACCCCGGGTGATCAAACAATTTGCCTGGAGTGATGAAAAGGATTATGAGTGGGGCCAGCCAGTCCCTCTGGATTCGCCTAATGCTTCTTCTTCGGACGTGTGACTGATTCAGATTAAGTTCTGCAACAGATTTGCCCGCAGCAAACCTACCAAGACAGGAAAATGCCATTCTATTGTCTTTTTAAGTGCTACAGAAACCTGTTGGGGGTTTCTTTTGATTTTCAGAACAGGATTCTATTTTCTTCGAGTAACAGGGAAAAAGAAAATCTTTGAACCTAACAAATTCTGGATCTCTAAGCCTAGTTTTTCTCTTCTCCTTCAGTGTTGTTTTTTATTCACAAGATATTTTTGTCCTGGTTTTCACCTGGATAGAACCTTCACCTTTGTTGTATTTTTTATTTTTATTTCTTGTAATTGGGGACAATCTAGCCCATGAAATATAAGAAAAAACAAAGCGAAAAAAAAAATCAATTATTGAACTTAAATGCAAAGCTCTGTTGAAGAGCCACTCCCATATCAATGTAAAATTCCTCCTTTTGGACTAGACATTGCCAATCAGCATTTTCTATTCTCATTAAATGCAAAGCCCTGTGGGAGAGCCACTCCCGACCAGAAATTTCCAATCAGCATTTTCTCCTCTCTTTAAAAAGGTAACATAAACATAGACTGATATGAACAACATCTAACACATAGTGAGGAAAAGTCAGTCTCGACTTCAGAAGTGATTATACAGCACAAACAATATGGTATCACGATCCAGACACTCGGTGATATATCAGTAATCCTTCTATAATTACACACTCTGTCTCCTCCTTAGTTTTTCGTTGTCATGAAACTTGCAAAAGAAAAATATGATATGGAGGCAAAAAGAACAAGAAAAGAAAATGTGTATTGTGTTGAAATGCCTATGGGAAAATCGAAGTTTCTGCTCAAAGTGACGTTTTCATAGTTGGCAAGATTTCCCCTCCCAGCTCCAGATGTTTGTAGGCTCCTTTTTGATGCCAGCAATTGTTGGCTTCAATGCTTCAGCTTTTGCAAATTTTTTGCTCGTTGGTTCTTTGCCAAAAAATTATGTTTCTCCCACAATTGTTTTGCACTTGGTAAGCAGTTGAGGTCCACCCGATTCACAATTGCACAAACAGCAGTACCTCACGGTTAGGACCATGGCTATTAAGCACTAACTTCTTAATATCGACGTTGTCGTAATGCTGACATATTTTACAAAAATCACTGTTTTTGTCTTATTTATAATGCAACTACTGTGATCTTAAATGTGGTCATAATATTGAAAATAAAGGGGGCGTCGATTTCTTTTGACAGGTGATGGGGGGGGGGGGGAGGGTAGGGGGGTTGCAGGCCTACGTTGTCGCAGCATGAATTTCTCTCATGCATGTTGTTAAAAAGTAAAGTAATGGTGGACCAATGACGCCAAACTATTTTTACAGAAGAACTTTTACTGATATGTGATACGAAGTGTAAAACTGTTCAACAAAGAACAAATATTCCAAACCAAAAAAGAGTAGAAAAAAATGTCATATTCATTTGTCAATTTCAGGGGGGATGCATTGATCTACCCCCCCCCCCCCTTTCCCAAAAAGGGAGGGGGGGTATATATCCCCCCCCCCCCTGTATCGATGCCCCTCCCTGTTATAGAGAATTCTATTAAACTGAATACATTTCACCCGATGTCAGGAGATTTATGGAAGCTCTGGCCCCACGAAGGTTCTAGAACATTAAAAATGGGCTAGAATGTATTGCAGCAAGTTTTATATACTTGCATACATCACATGGTCAGTTGTGTTGGCTTGCATTGACAGTGTTGTCAGTTTGATTGAACAAGCAGTAGGTAAATCTGTCATTTTCTCGGAATGTAATACAGCAAAGAAAGTTTATGCTTCAAGTTGAACATACTTCACAGAGAACATGCAATACCTTAATGAAGCAGCATTTGGTTGAAGTGCATGAACACAGTTTCATATAAGACGTAGGAAAACTTTAGTATAACTTGTCCTTAAAGTATGAAGTGCATGTACATTTCAACTCGATCACTGAACTTTTTTTTAAATGATGTGAGCACTGTATGCGTCTAATAAGCTATGCCACAACATTTTTTTTAACGTTCTGTAAATCTAAAATTTAGATATCCCCAGATGGCATTCCAAATCGTTTCAACGTTGGCGCAATGTTGGCGATGTTAATACGATGTTGTAATGACAGTGGCCTATATGGAAACGATGCTGGGCCGATTTGGAATGCTATCTGGGTGATTTGGAATGTTATCTGGGTGATTTGGAATGCTATCTGGGTTTCAAATACTGTTAAATATTATTTTTTTACAATTAAATATCACAGCATGTAGATTTTATACAATTATACTAGACCTACCAGGCTACCACTGTACGGATTTTGATCTATCGCTAGGGTGTGGAAGATGCTCTAAGTGTCAATTGACTTACTACTATGACAAGGAAGGCTGATTTAGTTGTTTTGGCACACAGCCTTTTAAAATAACAAACTGATGCTAGTCACGATTTCCGCTATGATGCATCTGCTTGATGGAGACAGTTTGGTTTTATGGTCAACTGTTTTATATTTTCTGTGTGTTATTTTCCCTGCTATGTTATCTCAGAGTAACTCATAGATATAGCGCATGAGCTGATGAGAAATTGTTCGATATTTCAGCAAAGCATCAGTCACTTCAATTAATCAATGGTTAGAAGATGATATATCTGTAAGTGACCAGACAAATAAAGTGGATTCCCACAGTTAAACATACATTATATAGGCCTATTATGAACACCTTGAGTTTCAGACCACTGGGCTCTCAAAACTTTGATACAATGTATGGTTCTATTATTGAGACTGCTTTGTCATATCAAGACCATCTCCGTCACAGCAAATGGTGGTTAATTGTATTTACTACAGTTTTGCGTGATTTTAAGTAGAAAGTATAGCAAAGTATTGGTTGATACAGTACAGTTAGTTTTGAACCTAGACAAAGCTAGACAACTTCTGCTATACGATGCTACCTGCCACTAAATGGAACTATCTGGCTATAGCTGGCTACTCAAAGCCATATCTAGAAGTAAATATTTACGATACATAAATTGCTTAAATTTGCCAAGGTTTCTATTTCTTCAGTAAGCCGACTATAAGCTAGGAGTAGACAGAAATGACCGGCTTTAGTCAGTTATAGCTACAGTCAGGAATAGGTTGCTACAGCTGTATAGAGTCGACCATATTTTATGGAACTAACTGTAGCTATACAGTTCAAACTGTTGTTAAACTTTATAAGCAAAAATAAAACTTTTTTTTTTTGCAAGATGAACTCACAATGTCAAAAGTGAATTCAACAAGGTGACTTTACAATCAATATACAATATGTATTTAAAGTTAAACAAGTGGCACTCACCTATGAAACTGAGCAATGAGACACAAAACACATATGTAAGTGATGTCTAGAACAGACATATGTATTTGACGCAGCAGTAGAAGTGCACTAGCTGAATGGGATTATCCATGTGTGGTTAAGTAGATTGCCAGTGATATTATTCCTCTGGTATCCATGTCAGATAGGCCAAGGAGAGCAGCCTCACACATGGTATGGCATCATCTGAGAGCAAGCAGCAGCTGCAGCAGCATCAGTCCCCTCCCAACACACGCTGTAAGACTTGAAGGAGTTGTCACCGCCAACCGCGAGAGGGCTCTCTAGTTGCCTCCAAGAGCCAATGAGTGACAAATGCCTCTTGCAGCAAATGTGCAGCAAATGCGCACTCTGTAAAAGAACCCTAACGCCATTATGCCGAAGAAAAAAAAAATCACTTCCAACTCCGAGAGGTACTTCCAAAGCACTAATGGCTGTGATCATAAAATTCAGAGGGTGACGAGAATTTCTTATTTCATTCTGTCAACATAATGATGGAATATCCCATGAATAAAAGATGAAGAATCAACCGTCTAAAGAGGGGCGCATTCGCCACATTAAGCAATTAGTGCGCCAGAGGAACTGCACATGACAGTATAGATATCATTTGCATTGACAAAACCATTCACTCACTAATTGTTGCATACAGTTGATTGCATAATTGTTTGATATTGAGTACTTTCTTGCTCTGTTTGCTTTTTACGGTGTATTATGAAGTTACTCTGTTTACATGTGCTTCTTAGATGCGTCAAAAGCTTTTGATCGTGTGCCTGGCTATATTATCAGAATACTCCTGCACTGGTACTCAAATCAGACTATGTTTTTCAAATGGGGAAATGCGCTGTCGCAGCCCTTCTCAGTGAGTAATGGAGTTAGACAAGGGGGAGTGTTTAATTGTCACCTTTTCTATTCAATGTCTATATGGACGATCTCAGTAGTATACTTAATCGACAGCAAACAGGATGTACAATTGGTGATACAGTTATTAACCATCATGACATCAAGTACAATTGTAATAAAAGTGCAATTTTGGTGGTAAGGAGTTCGCAAATAATGCATGTTGCTCTGCCTTCTTTCAGCATTAGCCATGATTTAATTAATGAAGTAGATCATGTTAAATATTTGGGACATATTATAACTTCAAATGCATCTGATGACATGGATATATTGAGACAATGTAGAAGCTTGTACATTCAGTGTAATGTTCTTGTTCGTAAATTTGTTATGTGTTCAAGTACTGTTAAAAAAATCTCATTTAAATCCTACTGTTATCCCATGTACACATGTTACTTGTGGCGCAGATACAATATGTCTACCCTTAAAAAGCTAAGGGTGGCATATAACAACGCATTTCGTGGTCTGATGGGCTATCCCAAGTATTGTAGTGCTAGTCTGATGTTCACTAGTGATAGAGATATAGCACCTTTGAAGTAGTTATCAGAAATCTTGTCTATAAATTTAGTGAAAGGATCAACAGGCCTGAAAATAGTATTATTATGAATGTTATTAGTAGTGACGCCTTTTGGCATTCTTAAATAAGAAGACATTGGGACTCATTGTTATATTTGTATTGGACGAGCAGTTGAGTTGCTTTGTACTGTTGTTTTGTGAATTCGTTTTTACAGTGCCATACAATAATACTCAGTAGTTAGGTAGTTATTAGAAGATATGGACCCCCATATATTGTACCTAATGTATGTGTGTGTGTTTGCAATAAAGATTAATAATAACAATATGGTAAGGGGAGAACTGGCACATCTGTATTTAGGCATACTGGCTGATGACTTTTGGGTTATGTAATGATTTGGCCGATAATTTATCGCAGGACCTCCAATGCAGCTTTTAATTCTATCTTATATCTTTCTTTCTCTCTCTCTCTCTCTTTCTTGTATCTTTCTTTTTCTCTCTTTCTTATATCTTTCTTTCTCTCTCTCTGTCTTTCTTTCTGTTTTTCATTCTGTCTTCCATCTTTCTGTCTGTAAATCTTCTTTCTTTCTTTATATCTATCTTTTTAGATTTCTGTATTTCTCTCGTTCTTTCTTTCTGTCTTTCTTTCTTTCTTTTTCTTCCTTTCTTCCTTTCTTTCTTTCTGTCTTTCTTTCTTTCTTTCTGTCTGTCCGTCTATCTTGATTTCTCTCTTTCTATATTTTTCTTTTTCTTCCTTTCTTTCCTTTATTTCTTTTCTTTCTGTATGTCGTTGCTTCTTTCGGTCTGTCTATCTGTTTGTCTATCTTTCTTTCTTTCTTTCTTTATCAAAATTAATTACTAGTCTTGTTTGGTTTTTGTACTGTTTAGTGAAGTACTTGACTACTTGGCTGTTTGCTTGTCTGCCTGCTGTAAATCACAGATGTTTCTAACTTGGATTTTATCTTAAGAATTCATGTGCACTTAATGCCAATGCCAGCCAAGAGAGGCGGCTTTGTTGGTCAAATGCCAGCGTTTCCACGTTTCTAACAATTGATTGAAAGTGATATTGTGTGAAATATTTATCCAGAGTTGTTGTGTTGGGAAACTGATACTTTCCAAAAGCTTGCACTTTGGACAATTATCGGACTGTGTCATACATAATGCTTGGGGAGAGATCGATCACAATTGGATCCCTGTTGTTTTTGGTGTGAATTCGCACATTGCAGTGTACACATGAAATATTCATGCATGGGCTGTCAATCAATCATGTTAGAACATGTGAGTACATGTCCCTAATGATGCCAATTTAATAAACGCAATAAATGTGATAAATGGGACCTGAAATGAGACAAATGGCTGCATTGGCCAGTTTCGGCAAAATGAATAAATAAAGGCGTCGGTAAGCTCGTGAACCACTTGGGTGTTCTGAGCAGACAATTTTCTAAGCCCCTTGATGCAGGGCCTGACAGATCAGACAGCAAACATTGCTCATTTGTAGCCCAGTGAAATTATCAATTAACATCCGCAATAGATGCATGAGAGATAATGGCATTTCCTCCTCCATGACCTGTTTTTTGTTTCCCAATGCAAATTGATATAAATTGAATTTGCCTGGAAGGAAACATCTTCACTTCTTTGCAAAGAGCAAACAGGTTGTAAGATGTTGCTTTGACTCAGTGACACTTCTGAAGGTTGATCAGATATGACCAGCTGCTAAAGGCCGATGCTATGACGAGATGACAATGGTGCGACCTGCTGTACAATAAGGTACTGTTGATTGCTCAATGATGTACTATTAATTGTTCAATAAGGTACTATTGATCGTACAATAAGTTACTATTGATCGTACAATAAGGTACTACTGATTGTACAATGAGGTACTATTAATTGTAACAGTAGAGAATTAGTCTATTACTTGCCGGAGCACAGGGCAATGAATGCAAGAAACTACCAATTTCTCATTGAGTAGTGGAACCATCTCAGCGTGAATTTTATACTTATTCAATGTTTAGGCCGGGTATTAAACCTAGATCTGCCGAATCAGTAATAAAACCTTGCTCATTAGACCTACAGATATTTTTGTTTCATGCAATATGACTAAGATACAATGGGGGGGGGGGGGACAGATAGGAAAATTATGTTTTTTAATAATTCAGCTGAGGTGTTCTATATGTTACAATTCGTGATACAGTTAGTTTCATAAAATGCAGTCGACTCTATGCAGCTGTAGCAATCTATTCTTGGCTGTAGCTTTAACTGGTTAAAGCCAGCTGCTTACCTCTACTCCTAGCTTATAGTAGGCTAACACCAAAAAAAAAAAACTTGGTAAATGTATGAAATTTATCTGATATGGTGCTGCATTTACCATTAGATGCTGAGGGCAGGGGCCTAGCTCAGAGGTAGCACTCTGGGCTTCCAATCGCTGGGCCCCGGGTTCAATTCCCGGTTGAGCTCCAATCGCTGGGCCCCGGGTTCAATTCCCGGTTGAGCCAAAGTTTGATGGCTGTTTCCTCCTTCGTCTCATTGCCATGGTCTCTGCCTGTCCTAATTAGCCCAACTGGTGCAGAAATACAGGACGTAAAGCCCTAATCACACACACACACCATTAGATGCTGCTTTGAGTAGTCAGCTACAGCCAGACAGTTATGTTTAGTGGCAGGTAGCATCGTATAGCAGAAGTTGTCTATCTTTGTCTAGGTTTAATTTGACGGGCCATTTTTAATGAAACTAACAGCATGTATATTCAAAAGACCACAGCTATGTCTGCACTTGGTGTTAGTGGAGAAATATAGATGTTAGTGTTTCAGCATTAATTTCACTGCGTGCTGTCACATTAAAGCCCAGCAACCTGATTATGTACATGTTTTGCTCGTTTAATCATCTAAACTAAATTAATTAATTTCTCTTATAGTCTATAGATATCTATGCTGGCTTTATAGTATTGAAGGTCTAACAATAAAATTACAGAATAATTAGACGTTCATGTGCTGAGTCTACGCAAGTCCTGTTAAGTGCAAATCTGACAAGCAGGTAGTTCAGAAAAAATTTATTAACTAAAAAACTATAAATTCATTTTTCGGGTTTAGTGCAGTATAGCGGACCCAAATTTATGCTCTAATTTGGTGTCCATTAAAAATTAAATTTGATAAAATAATTCACAAGTTTGAAGTTCTAGCACAATTAAAATAACATTTGGTGTAGAATAACGGGGGGTTTGGCGGCAGCAGCCCTATGAAAAAGCTAAAAATAACTGAATATGAAAACCGCCGTCATAACTACTTAGTTTGTGACGTCATACATTGATTTCAAGTATCTTTACGTCATAGGCATGGCGATGAGGCTTGTTAAATATGGTCATGAATCTGGGTCCGCTATACTGCACTCTTTCCATTGGTTCCTCGGAATAGAAATTTCTATTTAATTGCTGGCCTTAGATCACTTCGTTGCTACATCTCCAAATCATTCTGATAGAGCTGGTAGTGGTAGATAAACATATCCATCATCCTTTTTTTCTCTCCAGAATTTATTGGATCTGCCCCTGGATGTCACTATATTAAAGGCCTCTATCCTAGTTACTGCAGCAACTTCAGCGAGGGCCATTGTACTGTTTCCAGATAGTATTTATTTTGAGGCTTCAGATAGCATCTTTTGCATAAATAATTTAAACTGTAATAACCTACAGAAGATATCAAGTGTATCGTAAATCGATGCTACATGTTTAGACATATTGGATTGCACTCAACTTCGCTTTCAGTTTGATATCCATTGCACATTTGGGATTATCTGAGGCTTGCAACATTGTCTGAGCTGTAGAGCACTGAAAGAAACTTCAGGAGGTCTGGGCCAACTGCTAGGACCATCTGAGTGTACCAGAGGCATTCCGGTTGTTGCTGCTGATACAGATATGGGGTTGGGGGAAGGGGGGAGGGGTTATTATGCATAGCACTGATGACGCCCATTAGGCAATAGAGAAGTGTGTGTCTTATGGGAAGTGACAGTTGTTCTGCTCCATACTTGGCACTGGAGCATTATGGAGGCAAGAGCCAGGCTGGGTCTGTTGTTTCTCCCTGCCTTGATTTGATTTAGGGGCCCACAGTCTCCCTGTGACCTTCTGGGCCCCTTCTTCCCTGCCGATTCAATTACACAAAACATCCGCTCTAAGCCCGGCAAGGGGAAAACACGGACAGCATAGGCGTTTGCTATATGCTGCTGCTGTGTCGCAATGGGCAAACGGATGGAAAGACAGATCTGTAGATAGACAAACAAACACAATTCCAAGAAAGACAACAAGGCAAGAGCAGGACAGCAACACAGACAGCCCAAGGACAGCGACAGACAGCCAGACAGACATATTAGACCCAATCCAACATAACGTAAAGCCAGAAGTGGCTGAAATTAATCTCATTACCAAGGGAAAATATTGGCAAATTACTTATTCAATTTCGAATGTAAAGTAACTGTATAAATAAATCACACTTAATCTATACTTATAAAAAAGAAAATTATGTCTACACTACAATAATAAAATATTATTTTTCTTTAATCTTCCGATTTTAAACATAATTTTTTAATTTTCAGATTCGTTATTAATAAGAAACATCCCACTTTGCAAGCTTTCTTTACTTATATTAGAAATGATGCTGCAAATTGGGTCATTGACCACTCACACTGATTATGCAATTCCTTAATTATAACCTATCAACGTTATGCAAGATTGATTAGCGGGCTGATCTGGCATTATGCAATTTTCTTAAGGAGACAAATAACGCGTTAAATGAAACAAAAGTTTTATCGATTGACCTTTAATTATTTTCCGTTGTAAAAATATTCATCAAATATTTACAAAAATAAGAATCATCCTGAGATGGGTAGTGATGTCTATACATGCCTAGCCTGGCAGCAGTCCTGTAATTTTTCGTGGTATTTGCAATAGATTGAATAAATATTGAGTTTACGCAGAATACACCTTTTCACTAAATTAACATTAGCAGATGTATGTTATTTGATTTTTATCGCCGATTACAGTCTTTTATAACCAAAGCGTAAGCACATTTAAGGCCTATATATATTATATATTAGATGATTAGGCTTCAGACTCCGTAGACTTAAAAAAGAAAGGGCTAAGTGAAAAATAAAATAAAATAGAGTGCAAAGGAATTTTATGACCATGTACAATGCATCTCATTTCAACCAAATTCAAAAATTTATAATCTAATGACTATCAAAAATGATGTATATAGGAATGACAAAAAAAATGAAGAAAAATAAAAAATATGTGAATGTAAACAAGGGCTCATGTTAATCAATCATTCAGTTACAACTGCGATTAGATTTGATTGTTGTACAATGTTAGTGAATGATTCATGTGAATTAGAGTACTCTCCGAATCTTCTTATATGTATTGCAAATTCATCATCATTTCGATCAAAACCTGTTAACGAAATTGCTAATCTTCTAATGGTTTTTGAGGATCAGTTTATCAGCCTAAGTAAAACCAATCATAATCGATGTTGATTGATTGGTGCAATTTGAATGCTTACTTTCATAGAGGCTGAAAGCTTATTACCAAAGTAGCTTATTTCATAATTATACAGCACCCTAAACAAAGACTAGCAAAAATGACATTTTCATTATTTTAATGACTATCTTTATCTATAAAGAGGATTGGACACATAGTATTTGCAATAGTCAATATGACTGCATGTTAGCAATTGATACAAATGTCAATTCATTGAAAATGTTTTAATTCTACCTCATTGATATGTAACACATCCTTCCATTCTATACGTTTAAAGGCTTGGTTGCAGGTTGTTCACTGCTACCCAGAAGCCTGTGGATGGATTAGAGCTTTACGTCCTGTATTTCTGCACCTGATGGGCTAATTAGGACAGGCAGGGACCATGGCAATGAGATGAAGGATGAAACAGCCATCCAACGTAGGCTCGAGTGGGAATTTAACCCGGGACCCAGTTGCTGGAAGTGCAGCGCACTACCACTGAGCTTTGCCCCCACCCCTTTATATCTACCCGGGTACACAAGTGGCATAAACTCACTACACCAAGATTCCTGTATTTTACGAGATATTTGCTTCCATTGTTTTTAAACGAAGAAATACACTTATTCCTAGACATCCTTCAAGTTATGCACAGCACTCTTCTGCCGAAAAGAGAAATTTATGCGTTTAAATAAATGAAATTGATGATCAAATGTTCTCTTAATTCCGTATGAGCAATATTGATGTAGAGCAATAATCCCCGCGTGCTGTGAATTTCAGATGCTCTCAATTAGCTCAGCTGAACCAATAAAGTGACTTTCATTTTGCAAGATGTTTAATAATGAAATTCTTGAATATTCACCTTTTTTTTACATTTGTTTGATGAAGTAACACGCCAAGAGAAATGCCGAGTCTCTTGTGTTTTGTCCGAATCTCCCATGAATGGCGATCAGATGGTTTGGATGATGGTAATGTCCCATAAAAGTGGCCCATAATAGTGCAGGGTGCTATAGGGAAACCACACGAGTCCCTGATCCGTTTTGACAGATCAGACAAGGTGGGTGCTACGTCGAGCCTGATCTGTTGAAACAGATCTGAGACGAGTGTGGTTTCCTTATAATCCCCAAATAATTTCAGCTATTTGGAACTGTAAATTTTGAAAATCGGATGAAAATTGACGAAGTTATTGGGGAAAATGTATGACGAATCGAGTTCTTATTCTACCTGAACACACTGCCGAATGCAGCGTCAACAGCGTCAATTTTAGTCAGATTTTCAAATTTTCAACTTTGTTATGTCATGAAGTAATTTGTTCTTATAATGTATGATTTGTATTGGTCTGTCAAATCAACTGCGCACGCATTTTTTTCGGCCGTACACGTTTTGTCCTTATTTAGAAATGGCAACGTCTTAAGTTTCCTTGTTTGGGCATTACATGAACGTCATTACGTGTGGTATGAAATGCAGATCACCCAGCCCGTATCACCCGGTATGGCTGCAATTTGGGGAATAGAGGTTAGATCCCACTTGGCCACCCAGCTTTTGTATAACACAGTGTTGTCATTATGCCATTTGTCACTTGTGCTCATTCTTCTCACTACCCACGCAGCCATGTGCATTGTTCATGCAGATCTCGACAACATTTTGAACTGGGCCTGAATTTTGCAGCATTTGAGCAATACCTTTAAGTTGCACTGTCTATCAAATTTGCAATTTTCTAAGACGCTATCAAACAGTTGAAAATAACCGTTATTAATCAAGGCACACTAAATTTGTGTGAATTAAGGATTTTATAAGACATTAATTACTTAAAAATGAATTATACATTGAATTTTATAAGACATTTATTACATAAAAATAAATTATGCATTGAGAGAAAATCCAGACCAAAACATTGGAAACACAATGGAAATAACTCATCACCATTGTTCAGTATTGTGACGTCATCACTGGGTTTGCTTACATTGAGTTTTTGATGGCATGAAAAACTAATATTTATATTATTTCTTGTAAATTAAAACTAAATTGCTGTGCAAAAGTGGGTATGTAATGGTGAAAAATATGAGACAAGAAGGCAGTATTGATTTATATCATAATTTTAATGTGCAAATTTGACAGACAGTGAACCTTTAAAGTTGAGACGTACGCTGTACTTGTTGTATTTATATATAAACCAAAAAAAAAATATCCACGTGTATTTTTTTCCTGATGTTTACACAAATGTCATGGAGAAGCACAGAAGTGATATAAATGTTACCAAAAAGTCAAAGCCCAACTTTCTAACCCATAAAAACCTCTCTCTGGACAAATTAACGCAAAGTTTCCTTTCTCTGCAATGATAATTCTTTGCCATTTTGTCATCGCTATAGCCATTTATCATGCTCACAAAGAATCAGCAGAAATTACAATGGCGAATATAGCGAACTTCAAGTTATTTCTTTCCAATAAGTGTTTTTATCATGCAGCTAGAAAGTGGGTTTGGATTGTTGCGAACATTTCTGTCCATTTTATGCTGCTCTATGCCATTTGTGAAAAAAAAGGTGAAAAAAAGAAAGAAAGAAACAGGTGGACATTTATTATTAATCCTACTATAATCAGTGAAATCAATGAAAATTAACTTCGATGTAATTGCACCTAATGTTAGTCTGGTCCTAATGTTTAGCCCGCTATTGTACGTGTCAAAACATTGCTGTTTGTCAGTTCCTAGTATGACGATACATTTTTCAAATACAAATACCCAACCATCTTTCTGTACTTGCCCTGGTCCCAAGATCACATCTACTTTTCACTTAATCCATTATCATTAAACTCTAGCGAAAGCTAAGTTGTGTCTCCATCATCCGCTGCGGCTTTGCTTGGCCAAAATTAATTTGTTAAAAGCTTTATGTTGCTCTATGGCACAAATCCCATGGTCATTGGAAGCAATATATCAAGAATGATGAGCATTGGAGGAAAACCCCAAGGGCCAACAAAAAAGTAAAGCTCCTCACAGCCTTTCACTCCACCCTGCTTTTTAATGGTATTTCCTGAATGTGACTTTGTGATGTAGACCCATTCAAACTTCTTCAAAGACTGCAAGTTGCATATTGATGTTTGTACTTCTATGCTGTTCAGTTTTTGATAAGCACCAGAAGTTCCATGTATGGAATAATTTTACTTGTATACAGGGCATATATGATAAAGATTAAATGAGAGAGTTTCATCTTCAACATGTGATTTCAGCATGCATGTGTTATTAACATTCTGCAACCTTCTGCAACACCGTGTGACAAATGAGATTTGGATTTCACTGAAGAAGTGAAGTTTGAAAAAAAAAAAAAAAAAAAAAAAAAAAAACAGATGTGTAGAAAGTAAATTAGAAAAAACAAAAACAGAGGTGTAGAAAGTAAATTAGAAAAAAAAAAAAAAAAACAGAAGTGTAATAAGGAAGTTATATTAAAAAAAAAAAAAAAACAGAAGCAGTGCAACAAGGAAGTTAGAAAAAAAAAACACAAAAACATATGTGTAGAAAATAAATTAGACAAAAACAGAAGTTAGAAAAAAAACAAACAGAAGAAGTGCAACAAGGAAGTAAGAAAAAAACTAAAACAAAAAACAGCATTATAAGTTAGGAAAAAAACAAAAAAACAGCGTAGTACTTTTCATTGAAATCACAGGTTACATTCTTTGCCCAATCTTACACCATGATGAAAAAGAAATGATGTTTTAAACAGGTCTTTATCTTACTGTAGAAAATCACATTAAGGAAGTTTACTCATCTCAATGTGTGGTGGCCAAAAGTAATTAATTAAATGAGTTATCAAGTCCCAGAAAATGTCAGATACAAGCAAACTAGTCTTCCGTTCGGTCTAAAATAGAAGTTTTCCTTTTTTCTTTAATATAAGTTTTCCATCCTCCCCTTTCTTTGTTTGCTAAAATGCAATTCAAAATGCTAAAAATAAAAGCAGTAATAAGTAGTTAGGGGCAATAAATGGCTGAATTGCTCCAAATTTATGAAATAGGCAATTCTTGAAAATATCCAGGGCTACGGTTACAAAATGAATAAATATAATAATATAAATCCGTTTTGAAAAAAGCTGCAAAGCTGAAAGAAATTCATATCAGGTCTTTCTCCATCTACTTTATAACAGACTAGCCTCAAAGTAGATTGAGACTGTCCTTACTGTTGCTAGAACCCAACAATAATCTAGGTCCTTTGGTCCTTTTATATATACGTGGTCACCACACAACACAATGGCTTTATCAGTGTATATCTAGGTTGTATCTATTGCAGAAGTTGGTTAATGCAGCATATGATTAGTTGGCACCATCCTTCTAATATGTCATCAGGTAAGACAAAAGGATGCTGATGTTGTTTTCCATCATGCCCTTCTTTGTTCCACGAGCAGCATCTTATCAGATAAAAGAGGAGACAGTGGGCCACCTTGAAGACCACCTTGAATACTAGGCTGTAATATCCTGTCATACTTATCATGTGCTCTTAACTACCATCCTGAGAAGAGCTTCACAGAGATATTCATCACTGATGAAAGTTGCTGTGAAACATGATCACAAGGTAGTTATAACCTTGGTTATCATTGTAAATCAGGCGATATTAGATTTCTATCAGTTCTATAGATGCAGAGATGTGGCTGTTGTGCCAAAGGATAAGTTATAAGCTGCTGGGAACAGCTCTGAATAGATGAGAACACTAAGAACAAGATGATGAAAAGTACATTTCGAAGCATAATATAGGGCAAGAAAATCGGTCATTCATCAGCAAAAAGTAATAATTATATCCATCTCTAAAAAAGCACTATTTGCCTCATGAGGTTGTTAAGTTGAAGTTTGAAGTTTTTTTTTCTTTTTCTTGACACACAATTCATACACTTTTACACTGATACAATACAGTTAAGTATATACATAATAATTATAATAGTGTCAAGAGCGAAAACAACAGAGTATTATAAAACTATATCATTAAGTTACTCCTATATACAAAATATAATAGTATAAAATAAATAATTTTATAAAAAGGTATATATGGCCAAATTATTCAATAATATCTACATGGACGTTTATAATTCCGTGTTTTATATTTCACAAAAACCTTTGCAAAATAGCCATTAAACACAACCATAAATGATTGTTCTATGGTATGTTGGGGTGCCCTGAACTTGACAAACATTTTAGTTGGTTATACCCTCTCCGAGTGAATGTAGTCCTATGTCTGGTGTCCAATAGTCCTGGCCGCTCTAAAGAATTGTAGAATTCACGAGGACTGAGTTTTTCCTATTCACGACTGTCTTTACAATTCTCCACAGCAATAAGTCATTCGTGACACAACTGCAAAGGAGTGCAATCATCCGGCCAACTAGCTCTCTTAATTTGAACGAATTGCATCCGACACTTTATGGCTTCAGGGGCCAATCCCCGTCATAAGGAGTCATAAACAAGCCACAAGAATTAGCCCCTGGTATTGATGGGAGCAGTGGTCTAACCTAGTGTAAAACTAGGACAGACAGATATACAACAAAACAAAGAAAAAGATAGATAAAAAACAAACAAAATATGGATTTTCATTTTAATTTTTTAACTGTGATTTTAAAAGGTACAAATCAGTAATTATGGCAAGACATGGAAAACCCACAGTTCCGAAATATATATAAATCACCTCATATTCGGAACACTGATTAGGTCTTTGCTGTCATTACGTAATAGTTAACTCCCGACTATGATGGTATCACTAACTTATACTTCATCAGACATATTTGCTAATTTGTTTGATTGTTTGATTTGTTTAACTTCTGTTATTAAGCAATTAAAGTACAGTTAGCGCTCAAGAAGGAGTTAACTAACATTTTCGTTGGTTATACTACAGTTAATGTTTTCATAATGAATGATGAAATATGGACTTGCCATAATTGCTATATATAGTTAGTTTCATTAAAAGCAGCCTGTCAAATTGAACCTAGACAAAGCTAGACAACTTCTGCTATATATAGTGCTACCTGCCGCTAAACAGAACTGTCTACCTATAGCTGGCTACTCAAAGCAAGATCTAAAAGTGCATATTTATGATATATTATATACGTTTCTCTCATTTGCCAAGATTTATATTTGTTTCAGTTAGCCAACATCAAGCTAGGAGTAGGCAAAAGCGGCTTTAGCCAGTTATAGCTACAGCTACAGCTGCACAGAGTCGCCTCTTAAAATACTAAAAGTATTGGTTCTCAACAGTGATAGCCGACTTGACAATTACACCCTTGGTAGGCCTGTCCCAGCATGAGTCTTTTTCAACTCCCTGGGGAGAATACAGTCAGGCAGCCATAGTCAGCACACACAGGCTTAGCACCCTTCAATGACCATCACTGCCTATAGCCAAGTACCCATTTGCACCTTGCTGGAGTGAAGCAGTGGTTCAAGGAGGATCTGCTCAGTTAATCCAGGCCGTGTCTGGTTTGAACCCATGACCTTTAGCGGACGAGTTTAACATCTTATCCACTAGGCCACGCCACCCACACAATTGTTACCTGTGTTGAACTGTTTAAGGTGGATCATCTACACGTAATATTAAGGGGAAAAGGGATGGTTTCAAAGGAAAAAGTCGATTAATTAAAAAAATGATATAAGGAGCATACTTTGAAGAACGATAGAACATCTAGAAGTTTCCATCTTAGACCTACATTTCTCAGCTCATCGCCCTTGGCTTTTCTCAGCTCTTTTCTTGTGGTGTCTGTGAAATGAATACCACGGATTTGATAAATTGGCAAATTTAGGAGGGCGTCGTTTGCCATGATTCATTGTAATTTTTCTCTGTATCGATCTTTTTGGGGCACAATTTTCGCCTTTTTTTTATTACAGACAGATGATATGGTGTGAAGATGAATAGCCACTGAACTACCAATATTCATGGACTATCAATCTTTTAGCAATCTACTTAAAAGATTTCCCTCTAATAAGCCAACGTCTGCAATCAAGCGCTTCATCTAATTGCATAATTAAAGGTCTAATTTGAATATTCCGCTTATCCACGCATGTCTAATCAAACAATTAACAAGTTTTAATTTAATAATTTCTTTGTCTTGTGACTCCATTTATTGGTTTTTCTCTCTATCTTTCCTGATATTTGTATTTATGTCTCTATCTCACTGTCTCTGGCTGTCTGGCTTGTTGGCTCTTTGTTTTGTCTAAAAAAACTTTAACCTTAAAATTAAGCGTTTTTTTTCTATTTTATTAAAAAAAATGTTAAACTAATAATGCTGTTGACACCATTGACAACTGGCTTCCAATCACTGGGTCCCGGATTCAATTCCCGGTCGAGCCTCTGTTGGATGGCTGTTTCATCCTTCGTCTCATTGCCATGGTACCCACCTGTCCTAATTAGCCCAACAGGTGCAGAATGCAGGACGTTAAGCCCTAATCCACCACCACACCATTGACAGAAAATGGGAGAATCATATGTTTCATAGGCCCTATATATTTTTTGCTTTTCCATAGTCTTATAACAGGGGAACCCAGCCTTTAAAATGCTTCGCAACTAAGATGACCTCACTATTAAATCTAATAATATTAGTTCCAATTAACATAATCTATATTGTTGCCGTTGTATTTCACTTCTTTATGAAGACACCTCAAATTAAGGACCAGTAAATTTTACACAAATGGTGGTCGAAATGGTGCATGGCATCCCAACTTATACACATGTAATATTCATAATATAATTCTGAGTCCTGGAGTAATGTTTAAAGCATGAAAGCAAGCAGGCAGCACAAGAACCTTGAAAGAAATCCCCACCTCTTATGGGAAAGCAGGCTGGTCATTAGGTGCTGAAAAATCCCCATCATGAGGGCCTCCGTCTCACTCGTGTGTCATAAATGGAAATATTACCAGGGCGAAGACTGACGCCTTGCCTAGGAATTCCAGACCAGACCAAGAATATTGATAACCTGGGCTCCGACCCCAATATGGCTATCATCCGCCCGAACACCTGCCATGGATTATGTACTGCCCCACTCCCCTGCATCTCCAACACCTACCCCCAGAAGCTTTCAGACATTAGCCAAATGTCTGCAGATTTCTATTTCCATCTATCTATGTACTGCTTCCTATTAAATTTGTTAATCTAAGAGAGATGCACTGGAGTCTTGTAAGACTTGTACTCTGTGTCTATGCTGAGGCAAGAAAAATATACCACTCATGGGGTAAATGTGTGACATGGGGTACACTCCAAGTCTTATTATCTCATCATTACGTATGCCTTTGTCACGTGGTCATATAAGCTGGCTACGCTTCAGACCCAGCAGCATTGAGACATTGAGACATTATATGGTGGTTCATAACATGCTGTCTTCTTGGATTACAAATTACAATTAAATTAAACCGAAACCACTAGTAATACAAGAATATATGATATATTTCTTGTGGGAGTAAATTATTCTTAAGACTTTTGCAGAAGTTGATTGCTCTCGCCATGAGCAATTTCGTATTTCCTATATATATTTATAGACGGTTAATGAAAAAAAAGACCTGGCTGTTTGATGTCTATAAGAAAAACCTAAATGATGAAAGTGCATATTAAATTGCTTCTGTGACTCCGGTCCAGTTTATACCCTAATAGACTGGGATTTGGAATTATATTGGGCTAGTATCCCAACCCAGACTGATATATATCTTGGGAGATATCAAGGGAAACAACTTTGAAATAGGGAGGCTGATAAATGTTTTACGATCAGAAAATATAGCTGTTTGAGTAGGCTTTGTGGGAGTAATAACATGGCTGCAACCGCAGTCTGATTGGGCCTAAATGGACTCGATAAACAAGGGAGAATTTTTCCCAACTGCTTAGGCTGACCAGACGAGTAAGTGGTCACTTTCACTGACCTATGTCCAGTCTTGGTCAATCTTATGAAGCGTGCTATAGAATGGCCACTAATGCTAAGAAAGCGGCCACCTGGGGTTGTAGGTCTTGCTCACTTTACTGGGCACTGTTCAGTCTATGTAGTGGTCAGTCTGCTGGTCCTGCTGCTGCCCTTGACCATACAGTCCAAACAGTTGACCATAGTTCTATATGAGACAAGTTGTTAGGCATTTTCAGAGCAATAGTCACGCTCCCAGAGCACAGCACAAACAGCAGTGGAGCCAAGGGCTTGAGTGATAAGGAGCTTATGGGAGCCAGGCAAATTAATGATGAGTTTATTGGAAGGTGCTGAAAGATGTCTGCATGAACCAGAAAGCATCTCTGCTGCTTAGCACCCTTTTTCAGCTATGATGAATACAGTCTTTATTGTTCTTGTGAAAGATAATCTTGGGTTTTATGAGCCGTGTTTGCATCCCATACAAAATGGTTCCCATTTTTTCACATGCCATGAGACATTTTCAACCATGCGTGTATATTTTACAGCAGATTCCATTGACTTGGAAACTAAACTTCAGAGAACGTCATGTGAATCGACAGCCCAGTGTTAATTTGAGAGTAAGTAGCTCAATCATGTCTCTATGATATAACCAAATGCTTACATTAAACAGCAAGGTATCTCATTTTAAACTGGGATCTCACAGCAAAACTCATAGACTTGAAGACTGAGGTTCCGGGACGTCATGTGAATCCAGGACTACAATTGGTTGAGAGACTGCCTTAACCAATAGTATTTCTGGATTCACATGACTTCATCTGGGGTAACGTTTCCAAGTATATGAAATCTGCTGTAATCCCTGGATCAATTTCCACAAGTTCGTTTGAAAAAAAAGAAATTAATTTTTTTTCTTTTTGATAAAAAAAAAAGTAAATGTATTTTTTATACTGGTACACCATCCAGGCAGTCTCAACTGACTTTACAATTACACCCTTGGCAGGCATGTTCAAGCATGAGCCTTTCTCAACTCCCTGGGGAGTATACAGCCGGGCAGCCGTCGCCAGCGCACACAGACTAAGCACTCTACAATCGCCATCTCTGCCTAGAGTCAAGTACAACGTACCAAGTAATTTTATGAGTCAAATAATGTATGACACTGGGTTTTATTAGCCTTGATTTTTTATTCTCTGTTCGTTTGTTGATTGGAAAGCGATTAAGTGAGTCACGGAATATGGCAATAGCAATGAGAGAGACCCATCTGGCCGCTTTACTGGCCAAAAATACCAACAACATTCGTGTAACATGAATCTCAAGAATTAATAACATTAGTCCAAAGAACTAATTACAGAAAGCTATGAATTTGCAAAATCTAATTCTTCACTCACGCTTCATCAGATATTGTCAAATGCAAGCATTCCATTATGATTTCTAATATGGTCAACAGGCTGATTAGCCTGCGCTTGTTGACTGATTTCACTGAACAGTGTAGAGACCTGGGTTTAAGATGCTATAGTGTTTATTGTATTATGGCAAAATGCTTGACATCGACTGTACTTGATTGAAGTTGGAAAAGGAATTCAGAAAGAATTAGCCATGAAAGGGGGCTGATTATTCCGTTTGGTAAATTGAATTGCCTTTTCTCTCATGTGCTCTAACCACAATTTGTTGCGACAGATAAACTTACCAACAGACTGATTGGCATTCACGGTTAGTTCTTTCACAGACAGACGCGTCTGCAACTTGCTATTCAAATCTAATTCTTGTGTGTTCTTCCGCACAAAACACCAGGGGAAATTCAGGCGATTTCCTAGGCTCTGAAGCACAGGGAATCTGCATAATTAGCTTAGAAACGAAAATTCCTGGCATGGCTAAGGCATGTCTGAGGCATGGGCGGCAGGTGATTCAATATGCATGTCAGATTAGCAAGAACTGCGCTGGCAAAGCTCAAATACAAATCTGTGTTACTAAAGTTAACAGTGTGCCGAGTTGTGTGGGCATGGCTGACACACGACACTTTGGATGAGTCTGAAGATTTTGACAGATTTTCTACACGAGACCAATTTCAGTTCTCAAAGTTCAAGGATGAAATAAAAGAGATGATGGTAAGATGAGATGAGACGAGATGAAAATACCAAATCAGACGAGCATTCTATGAATCTTCATAGATAGATAGACAGATAGACAGATAGACAGACAGACATATAGACAGACAGACAGATAGATAGATGGATAGTCCAGATAGTCTAGACAGACAGACAGACAGATAGATAGATAGATAGGTAGATAGGTAGATAGATAGATGGATAGATGGATAGTCTAGATAGTCTAGATAGATAGATAGATAGATAGATAGATAAATAGATAGATATATGGATATATAGGTAGATAGATAGATAGAGAGATAAATAGATGGATAGATAGATAGATAGATAGATGGATTGATGGATAGATAGGTAGCTAGATAGATAATTAGATAGATAGATTGATGGATAGATGAATAGATGGATAGATAGATAGATAGATTGATAGATAGATAGATGGATAGATGGATAGATTGATAGACGGATAGATGGATAGATGGATAGATCGATGGATCGATGGATGGATACTTGTTGCTTGGATTCATTACCATCTGGAACGGTAATCAGAAATATTGACGTCAATTGGCTGAAACTAGAAAAGTAAAATCTGGGTTTATTCAGGACGACAACACTTCAGCAGTTAAATCCCTAATTGCCCTTTGACTTTTCGCAGATTCTACCGATAAAAGCTGCAATTTTCCTGAAATTTAAAGTCTAATTAAAGACAGGATGAACATGAATGATTTATTCGTGGCTTTTAATACAAGAGGCCTCTCGTGGAAACAGAAACCATGGCAAAATTGCAGGTCGATTTCCATGGGAGGAGGGCAATTAATATTTGATTTACAAGTGAATCGAGGTCATGGACTCGTAAATTTGATTGGGATGGAATCGGGTGATGTGACTTCCAGCCTCAGAGTGTGAAGCACTGGCTTCATTCGAGTTCGATAGCCTTTTTGCGAAGACTTGACGCTTGTTTCTCGTATTGTGCAATTCAAGATACATTTTTTGGCCATTTTCAAAATGACAACATTTCATATCACATATATATATATATTTTTTTTTAATAAATAACATTCATGGCAGGCTGACCCCAATTGGGAGTATATGCCTTTACCAACAAATAGATTACATTGAAATTGTGTAAGGAAAATATTAAGAAATAATTAACATATTAACATTAGAACAAGTTAACTAATAAAATATTGAAAAATAGAAGAAAATAATATTATTATTTAAAAAAATAATAATAATAAAATAAACATTAAAAAAAATGGAAATGAAAATTCAGTCATCCTAGGCATTGTTATTTTTGTACAATCCTATCTTGTGATAAGGAATACTGAAATTTGTGTTGACAGGACTATGGCGTCATCATGAATGGCAGGTTTTCACAAAAGTGAATTGTTGCGGTCATCAAGTTTTACTACAAACGGGTTCTCCACAATACATTGTTCCATTTGCAGTTTGAAAGGTCACAAAGCCAGTGGGTGTAAATCAGACAGCCATAATTAAAGTTAATCAAGATTTAAATACAACTTATCTATTAAACAACTACGGCAGCTTTTGAATTTTATTTAAAAGAATCTTTACACTTATGTTTAAAGAAAGAATTCGGTATGTGTGCGACTGTAGGTCGGCAATAATGAATGCAACGTTTCCTTCTTTTTTTCAGCATGACTACTTTACGAAAGAAGACAAAAAGAGATTTTTAAAACATAATCCATATGGACACTTATATCTTGAATTTCACCCCGATTTTATACACGTTTTTCGATTGTATAATATAGTCGTTCAGAAGTGTAAACTTTTAGTCAAAACGACTATAAATAAATGTTTAAATACATAGCTACGCAGGCATAACTCCTTGTATTTTAATGGCATATTAAATGGTATTAAATTATGCCGCAAAATTGTTGGAGGATATAGAAAGAACTTCATTAATATATCGATTGAAAAGTCGTTAAATCCTGCATAAAGTATCGGAAAATTCATTGTGCTTCATTTCAAGATGCTCACAAATTTGGAAGTAGGTCCTGAAGCTAGTTATACCTATAACTACACAGGCTACTAGATACAGGCCATATCAATATAACATTTGCATCTTCTGTCGAATTACAATGATGAATAAGAAGAATTTATATTTGGGAATTTGGTGCCTTTCGGCTGGTACTATTGTGACTGCTTACCATGGAAACCATTCGCAACTTTTTCCTATACTGGACTAACAGTGCAGTGAGCCAGCAACCAGCTACCAGCTTCTCCGAGTATATATATGCCCATGCCTCTATGACTGAGCCCGCCCTCTGGTGGTTTGTCCTCATTGCTATCAGCATCAGCAGTCAGCCATGAGGATGCGGGTGGCGTTCCTCTGGGTGATGTATCAGGCTGTTCACAATAAAGACAGAATGAAGAAACACCACTCCCTGACCTCCTCCTTATTCTGAGATCTTGGGACCTTCTGGGACCTCTGCAAGTCAGCTTTTCTTTCCCTCTTTTAGATTCTTTTAAGCGTTGTGGGGACTAGTTTCCCATAAAACAGCTAATAAAAATGTCTCCGAGACCACTTCAGTAGTTTCTATGACTTTCAGGGAGTTTATTTTGCGAGAAATTGCTCAATAAAACTATTTTCTAAGAATGTACGCTATATTTCAGAAATGCTAACTCAGTATGCTGGACCATGTGTCATAACTTTTATAATGTCACTATTCTTGTTTTGTAAGTGCCAACTGAAAATAATTACTATATAATATATTAGGGGAATATTCGTACCAAGCACAAATAAAATCGATTATATACCTTCATTAGTGTCAATATTGATTCCCTATAGCCTACAGGCTTATTTCTGCATAATTATAAGCCACAATGAACACATGGTTGAATCATTGTCCGTGCACTAGCCATACCTTTGTGTTTATTTAATTGTGGTTTCCTCTTATTGAGCAGTTAGGGCCTCAGTCCAACTTTTTACACAAGTACATCAAGCGGTGTCATAAAGTGATTGGCTGCAGGTAACAGTAATCACATGTATGTGTAATTCTTGTCTAGAATTCCCGCTAAGTGGCAGCACTAAACAACACGAGAGGTCGCTCTGATCAATCTGTGAATAGCCGACCTGACACAATTTCTCTCACCTTACCTTGACCCGTTTAAAAGGCAATGGACGACAGAATATCACAATAGTGCACAGCTCAGGTTCAAGGGACTAGACGTGTTCAATATTGCTCTTGCGGTCATACTCTTTTATGAGTAAGGTATGTGTTTGTTAATTATACTTTGCCACACAGTAGAGATACTGTATTTCATTAGTTTAGCATTGATTATTTGATCAGTAGGTTTCCAGCTGTAAAATAGCTATATATACTGGCTCATGCAGCTAATATACCATGGTATTATGTTTATTGGATAATGATTCATGTTACCTAGACAGTCAATGAACAATTGTTAATTGGCTACGTGGCTGTTTGATAATGCGTACCAATGACGTTTGTTTCATTTCCAATACTGTTTTCGTACACAGAACGATTAGAGTTCATACAGTATGTGTATTGCATAATGAATTGAAATAGGAGCCAAGACAGTAATTATGATGTCATAATGGAAAAACCAATCAGTAAACTATTTCCAGATTTCGTTATTGAAACATCAAGTACATGAAATCTTTTCTGTTGATTTCAGCAGTGGCTGAACATAGGAGTGTGTAGTGTTCAAGGCTGCCCGAGACACTATTGAAATACAAAAAAAATGCAGTGCCAAGGCTATCCTGGAAACCCATCACCATTCATGCTATATAACTACATGGGATCATCTTATCCTGACAACACAGCAATGTGGCAACAGCAGCAACAATGGATGGAATGGTACATGAATGGCTGTTACTCCTATGGACCTCCTGGACCCATGGTCAAACAGGGGCAAGCACCACCACCCCCTCCGGACACCCCTCCGGATGAAACCATGGAATTACGAATAGCTGATCACATGGAACTTGCAATGAATCCACCACTACCTCCAGGTGATCCTCCTAAAAGAAACAACCAGGACTTACAACAATGCATTGATGGTAGCCCGCCGTTAATTTACGACGAAGACCAAAGCTCCATCACCTTAACGGATACACTCGGCTTTTACGCGAGGTACTATTCATATCAAGAATGGAAAAGTACTCGATTAAACAAGGATGAAATTAAATCGAAAAAGAAACAAAAGATGGTTAAAGAATCTCAGAAGAATAAAACTCTTGCCGAAGATAAAACAAACCACAAGAAAGATTCCCAAGATCTCAGTAACAATGCTAACGGAAAGCTTGCCAGTCCAGTGGAAGAAAATAATCAAAACTTGAATGTTGACAGTTTGCTGGACATTCCTCTGCCCCAAGCAAACACACCCAAAGGTGTAAGTAAAAGAAGGAGTCTCCTGCTGGCTAAAAGAAGATCAATGAAGTTAAAACTAAAAATGAAACACAGGAAATCTGACAAGCCGATGAAAACCAAGCGTCACAAGAAATTACGATCTGAATCTGCAAGGAAGAAGTCTCTCAAACCGGGCGAGATAGAGGATTTACCAATATGTCTGTCTGATTAGAAACTGAGATAACTTACAAATTGTGCATTATAAGATTAATATTTTCATTTGGCAATCCCTTTATTGCATTTATACCTGGTGGTGATATGGTTATTGTGCATTCTTATCTGAATATAACCGCGGTGTGGGATTATTTGATATTAAGTACAGTGCATTTATTTATAAGTTTGTATATAGCGCTCATTAGAATTGACATTTGTTTACAATGTTATTCATTCTCAGTATTTAAATGTTGCCAACTGAATTAACTGTGATTGTCAAGATGCTTTGTTTGTACTTTTATTGTTCAAAGCAATCTCTAATACCAAGTGGGATTCCAATCAGCTTAACAAGACCTGCTAGTGTTGCAGTATTAATATTATGAAGTAAAAATCATGCGTTTTAACATGGTAAAATTGATTTATAAAATGCTACAAGTTACACGATATTGCTTTATTTACAGTACATGTATATTTATGCATTGATACATCAAGAAGACCTTATCAGTATTGGGTTAATATTGTATTGACAACAGAAGGTGATCTGCATACTTATTATATTAATTATTATAGACTAATATTCAAGATGACACTACCTATTGTGATAATATGATGTACAATCGTATTCATTGTGTGATCTGCTCTTTTACTGTGATCTGTTAGCTCTCACTGTGATAATAAATCATTGCATTCAATCGTTCATTGTCGTTTTGTTCTTTATGTGGAGTATTTGCTTGGAGACATTGTCATTTCATCATGTAGGTTTTTGCCATTTTCGCCTGATGTTGTTTAGGGTATTTTTCCTACAACTGTAAGTTCCAGCTCCATGAATATGCTTAATGATCCAAAAGTCATCAATGATGGCCCCTCCCTGTGAATGTTAGAATGCTTTACAGCTAATTTCATAGACTTGGAAATATCAGAGACTTGGAAATATCAGAGACTTGGAAGCTGAACTACAGAGGACGTTACGTGAACCAATTAAGGACTCCCAGTCCCTTAGCCAATAAGAGTCCTGGACTCGCATGACGTCCTCTGGAGTTTAGTTTCCAGTTCTTTGGGATTAGTTTCCAAGTCTATGTAATTGGCTGTAAATATAACTTAATTAAAAGATGGTTGCAATACACACATTTCACACCTGACAGTAGTCTCCATCTCAACAAGATTAATTTGTTACAGAAAGATGAGTTTAGTAATATACTACTGGGTGATATATTTCTGCTTCTTTACCACTTAAAGTTCCCCCGAAATCAAACTGACTACACCGAGTCCAAGCAACCCACCAAAACTGACCATGTGACGTATGCAAGTGTGGGCTCAAAGCAAGCATTACATTTTGACCAAGATTTAAAGTTTCAGATCCTCCTTGGAATCAACAATAATTGGGCGAACAACAAACTTAGGGATTGGCCTGAGCTTGATATAACAGCATGACATCACATGAACACTTCTGTACATAAATCTCATGTGTAAATGTTGCTTTATAATATATTTTACATAATCACACATATGGACACCTGTGAATGACCCCTGACCCACTGGATTAGGACATAGGCAGACAAAGCCTCAGAGTCTGTCAATTGAAGTTCAGTCTTCTGTCCATGAACTCATATCTGTGAAATTATGCAATATGTTTTATTATGGATTTCGATAAGTGTTTATATATAAGGGGTATTATACACATTCATGAAATCGTTAGTTAAACATTTATATATTTTAATTTTAACAAGCCGAATAGTTCAGTTCAGCTGGTGTCACCATTTAAATTTATTTCCTGCAAGCACACAGATTGCATAGTATAAAATCTGCAGAATTCAATCACCAATCACCAACAGAGGTCGTCACTGACTCGTCAGTTAATGAGTGTCGCCTATAGTGTTACCTATTGGAACTACATTGTATATAAATACTATTTGATGTGTGCTGAAGCTGGAAATACGAGCACTCTGATCTTGGATAAGTAATAATTAACTTCCAAGCTCTAAAGAGCTCATCAAAGCTAAATTTAAAATGAGCTTATTTTCTCAACGATATTTGAGATGGTACATTATGACTTCCAATCTTTCTTATATGAGTTAACTGAGCTTGGCAAATACAATGGACAAGATAAAAGAAGCAAATGAAATATATATACAGCCCTTTTATTTACACTTTGGTGAAGTGGAGCAAAAAGTCAATAATTAACCACTATAAATAGATGGCGCAAGTGGTTGGGAACCGGGGGCCCTAGCTAACTGTAAGAAAGTTTTACTGATGAATGGGTTTACAAGTTGTATATATTCCACTAATAGGCTAAACCCATGACAGAGATGGGTAATAAATGACAGAACTGGACATGGAAGTAGGGGGGGGGGGGGGGTTAATAAGATAAAATAAAATCAACAACGGAAAAAGATAAAAAAATTGTGTTAAGAGAGATTACAAATAGAAAGACTTTAACCTTTTTGCATTTGCAGGCGGGCATCTTGACCACCAGACATTGGTAGTGGTGGTGGTGGTGATATAGGGCTTTACATCCTGTGTTTCTGCACCTGTTGGGCTTATTAGGACAGGCAGGGACCATGGCAATGAGATGATGGATGAAACAGCCATCCAACTTATATTAGGCTTGACTAGGAATTGAACCTCGGACCCAGTGGTTGGAAGCCCAGCGCGCTACCACTGACCTAGGCCCCCACACCGCCATACCACAGCACCCCCATAACCTATCTGTACATACATATAAATGTACTGCCGTAACAAACCTTATCATCAGACACTTGTTGGAGTTGGAGATGAGTGGAATTCTCGGCAGTCAATACGGTGAAGCCATAGTCACTATTTCTGAATGCACTCCAATCTGGCTTGGGTTGAAATGTGTCATGCCTTTCCTTGCAACCCTAGAAGTAAAGTAAGTGTTCTTGCAGCATTGTGTTACACCATGAAACTCGAACTCCCGTGGGTTTCTAAATGTTGTTTGGAAGAAGTTGATTTCGGATTTGCCATATACACAATTAAGATAGGCTTGCACTTACTGCTGAACCGGTGGTGACATGAATTGGTGCGCTGGGATTGGTGTACGGTGAAGTGGTACCATTGCAAACCTGACATAAGAAAAAGAAGAAATACATTGGGTTAAGGCGGCCATTAATTCCACATTGGCCAGGTCTGCTGATGGTCCCGGGTTCGATCTCCGGCCCGGGCACTCTTCATGAGGTACATCCCAGCTGGATATCGATCGCATGAGACGTTAAATTGGAGGTGCCTTGTACTCAGTGTCTATGCTGAGGCAAGTAAAAAAACCCACCCATGGGTTAAATGTAAAACATGGTGTGGACTCCAAGCCTTATCATCTCGTCATTATGTCTGCATCTGGCAGCTGGGCATATAAGCTGACTAAGCTTCAGATCCAGTAGCATTGAGACATAGACATAGACATTTCAAACCTTGGCTGCCCATTTATTTGCATTTATACATCATAAACATATCAAGCAGTTGTACTTTTGTAGCCACATCAAAAATATCCAAATATTTACATTTCAACTTTGTACTGTTGATTGTGTTTTCCTGGTCGAGATACACTGCCATCACATTTAAAGCAGCCATGCTATGGGCTATATTCTCTTTTACTTTACCTGATAGTCGTACATTGGCCAGAGTCGTTCATACACGTGTTCATGGGCCCAAAGCTCCAGGTTGACTCCATAATGATAGAACAATGTCTCTAACTGCCTTTGTGTCTTATTAGGATAAAAAGAAAACTGATCAGTCATGTATTTCTTTACAAACCCCTCCATTGACCAAACATGATGTGGTCAGCAATATTTTAATCCCCTTTACAAGGATTTTTAATTTCATCTTATCCATGAAGTCACGCATCTGTATAATTAGGAAAATGCAGGTGGTGAACAAAGGTAGTATATAGTATAATTGTAAACCAAATTCCCACTTCCCAGAGCTCTGAGTTAGTTTATAATAAAGACTGGGAGACAGCTAGTATACGAATAATTATCAGTTTGTCACGACTACATTTTTAATCATTTTTGGCAGGCCATTTAAATGCAACCATAGCCACAAACTTTTCCATATGATCAACATCAATATCTGAATTATTTCCTCTTACTAATGATTAACAATTACATTTTGTCAACCAATCCAACATTTGTTGGCCCATTCTAAGTTAACAAGGGTTTGTCAAAATGAACACAGTAGTCAGACTAACTACATGTCAATCAATACCACTGGTCATTATGACCATTTTGTAGAAGGCAGCTGCACTCTAAGAAAAAAAGGTTCTTGAAGGTTCAATATGGAACCTAGGGTTCTATATGGAACCTGAAGGTTCTATAGTACATGTAAAGGTTCCGAATGGTTCTTAAAGGTTCAATATAAGAACCATACGGTTCAATCACACACCAAAGGTTCAAAACTCGACAAAAGGGTTCAATGCCAAGTGAATTAGTTACCAATACTTAAATAGATTGTTAAAGGGGGTTTCACACATAGCCGGATCAAACGCCGGAGCGTCACGGAGGTCAACTCCGGAATACTCCCGCATACTCCGGGGAAAGCCGTATAGACATCGTGTTCATGTCCGGGATTGTCCGTCATTGTCCGTCATTGTCCGGGGCGCTCCGGGAGCACCTTGGGACTCCGGGGGAAAAAATTAAACATGTTTAATTTTTCATGCCGGAGTTCCCGGAGTAATTTAATCCGTGTAGATCCGTGTAGATCCGTGTAGATCCGTGTAGACCCGTGTAGACCCGTGTAGACGCCCAGTAGACTCCGCCGATCTCCGTATTGACTCCGGCATGTCTCCGGCTACATCCGGCGTCAACCGGGCATGAATATTTCGCCGCCATTAACGCCGGAGAGTACAAGGAGCCACAACGGATCCACACGAATGAACACGGTGTAAAGACCGGTGATATCCGCGAAGGCACCGTGAAAATCCGGTTCACTCCTTACTCTAAACGGGACAGTCGTGTTAGCGCCGTGTTGCTTCTTGTTGAGACCGTATTGATATCGTGTACACATCGCCAAACATTTATTTTTTGTTGACATTTAACAGCTCTTTGATCCCGGAACCCCCCGGAGGTAATAAAATGTTACTCCGGGACGCTCCGGCGTTTGATCCGGCTATGTGTGAAACCCCCTTAAGAGAAGTCACTTAATTGATTAGAACAACAAATAAAGCCAGACAGAGCAGCCTCAATGAGCAATTGAGCATTACATTAGACAGTTTAACTCATCAACAAGCACTTGGATTTCGGTTCCTGGTAAGTAATAAATATTTAACTTGTCAAATGCTTCATGGTGATTAATATGTAATAAATTGGTTTTAATCAAGACATAAAAACATGTTGTTATAATGTTAAGTTGTATTGTTTTTGCAGATATTTGCGTAGGAAAAAAGCCAAATGACTATAAAAACATTCAGGATTTAATGTAGCATTGACAAAGCAGAGACAGTGAACTATCACTTGCAGTAAATGTATTGCTTGTCATGGTGAGTATTCATTACAAAAAATATAAAATTGCTATATTTCACTATCATCAATTCGTAAATGTCATGTTGAATACTACTTTTGGAAGTACAGTAGATTGCAAAAGTATTCATGCCTCTAGATTTTGCATGCAGGTATGTCAGCTATAAATGTATAGTGTATATAGGAAAAAAGTGGTACATGCAATCAGCACAATTGTATTGGAGGTGATACCACATATATGTAAAGTTTCGTATGAAATTGCAAATATTTTCATAATTTTGCCTTTTTTATTTTTACATTTCTTTTCATCACATTAAAATATTCATATTGAAATATCAATAAAATTTGTTGTTTTAGACTCTTCATGAAATGAAGCCACAACTGTATTTTTTCAAAGAGACTGGAAAATTTGCAATTCAGCTTGCCAGGGTACATTAAGGAGAAAAGGAAAGGAAAAAACAACTTTGTATAGTATTTTGAAAATTCTTTCTTGAAAAATCAAAGACATCAACATTTTTGTTTGAGCATCCATAATGCAAATATAGACTTAATGACTCTGTGGTGTTGCCTATTCATCTTGATATTTTCAATAAAGAACCACCCTTAGACAGAATGCCAACAAAGAGAACATAGACATGTGTATATTAATGGAACATAATGAAGAATGAGTGACTGGATGACATGTCCAAAATTTACATGAGGATTGCCTGTCAGCAACCAAGAACAAAACCCACCAAGTGGGCAACAAACAACAGTAATAGCACCAACAATATAAAACATTTTTGTTGCTCCCTAGTTAATAAATATGCAAAAAATTTACAGCTGTAATAATATATGTCTGATCCTTATAATTGGTGATGTTATATAATGCCTTTGATGCAACCATCTGTCATAATTTGTATAATAACACTTCCTATGCTTTATTTTGACAGGAGTCAACACCCACTTTTTTGTTCAGATCAAGCACAAGAGGGAGTCCAGTATATGTGGAAAATATTGAAATATGGCATTATGGTCATCCAAGAGAGAGATATTCACTGGCTTTTGATTTTTAATTGCTATTTACTGGGTACAAAAAATACACCATGTGCTATGTGGAATTCTGCATCATTGGTTGTGGTATGGCTAATTTGGTAAACTTGTACATTGTGTATGAAGAGATTTAATCCTTAAGTTGTGTGGAGCTCAGTCCAACATACCAAAACTGTTTGTTCATGAAATCAAATAAATGTTTAAATGAAAATGTATTTTGTTGTGCTGTATATTTATTCATTGAACCAATATATGAACCTTTCATTGAACGTTGTAAGGTTCCATATAGAACCACAGGGTTCCTAAAAAGAACCCTAAACAGAACCATAAATGCACCTATAAAGGTTCTTTGAAGAACTGTTGAACAATCCAAGAGTTCTTTACAGAACCATTTGATGGGTTTGTTCATGAACCTTTGGGTTCCATACAGAACTTTTGTTCAAGAACCATTGGGTTTCATCAAGAACCTTAATATGGAACCTTCAGTGGTTCTTTTAAAGAACCTTTAGAGAGGTTCTAAAAAGAACTAATAAAGGTTCCATATCTATACCGGGCTTTTGAACCTTTAAAGGTTCCATATAGCACTTATAGTTTTTAGCATGTGGGTTGCCTAACAGGGTTGGCGGATTTAAATCAGGTCAATTTAAATCAATGATTTGAATCGCGATTAAAATCAAGTGACTTTATTTTGTTAAAATCATTGATTAAAATGCTCTTTTCACTGCTTCTAGACTTCTTTATATGCATGTACTTAGTATCAACTTTGTTTAGTACCATTATTTAAAGTTAGAAATGAACAAAACTATGAATTCAAACAGACTTATGTTATTCTTTTCTATTCCAACAAATATAAAGAAATTTAAATCATCCCTTAAGCACTGATAGTCACGTTTTCTCTTCTTAGTGAGCGAAGGATAGAATAAACAAACCGATATCAATTAATGTATTAAAACAATGCCATAACTGTAAATTTATGTTTTTCAGTTCTATATGGATATTATGACACAAAAGAAAACCAAGTGTATGCTTTTACATCTTTTTAACGTTAAAACCAGCTTAATGTAATTACTACAGGTTTTCAAAATATTTTATGACTTGCTTTTAGCAATATTAGTGCAAAAATTATAATAATCGGTTTTATAACATTTCTGAATATTATTCCTTAGTTGATTTAAAATATCTGATTTAAATTTTTAAAAATCCGATTAAAAAAATATATATATTTATAAATCCGATTTATTAATAATCCCCCACCCTGAGCGTGCTGAATGTCCGCGGCACATACACCCTACCCTGCATGAGCTACATCCCAGATGTCTTTCAGATGAGAAGTTAAATTGGTAGTGGTCCCTTGTACTCGGTGTCTTTGCTGAGGCAAGTAAAAGATCCCACCCATGGGGTAAATGTGTAACATGGGTGGACTCATCCTCTCCCTCATCTCATCAATCAACCCTCGATAGCGGCAAGAACTTGCCTTAGAGGGCTGCACTTTCCATATTTTCCATATCTATCTATCTTTCTATCTATTTATGTATGTATGTATGTATGTATCTATCTATATATCTATCTATCTAAATATATATAGAGAGAGAGAGTCAGTTAATATCATTCTGTGTAATAAGCAAATGGACCGACCTCACTGTTGACCAATGTACAATCGTCCTTGTCCGTTGTAGAGCAATACATTGGACGGTGACCCATGGTCACTATCCAGGGAACGTTTTCTCTGTTTTTGTTAGCTTTCTGAAAAATAAGTTTTAACAGATTTTGAATGTTTGAATGTATTATGTGTGACTTCTTAAAGCGGCTATGTCTGTTTGAGTGCATTTTTAAATGACTCCTGTACTTATCATGCTTTGGTTTTTTATTGAGTTTTTTCAAAATAAGATGGTCAATTGTCTCAATAAAAATATTTTACATCCATAAAATACACAACATTGCGCTGTTTATGATAATTTCAAATTATTCAGACAAGATTATATAACGCGTACGTGCTTCAGCCAGAGATAAGATAAGATAAGATAAGATAAGGAAAGTAAATCAAAAAAAAGGTAAAGAAAATAACAGATGAGGTAAGACAAGATAAGATAAGATTTTATTTAACGTCGGGGGTGATACAATAAAACAATTGTATAATATCATGGAAATCGCGATGAATGGAGAATTGTTTTATTCTCTCCCCCCCCCCTTTTGCAAGACCATGTACACAAACTCAACACATTATTCACCTGTAGGTCATGGATAAGCCATTTTCTCTGATTTTCGATCTGCTGGGTGCCATACATAGTGAAAAAGAAATGCTCGGTCGACATGCTGATCAAATGAATTGGTCCGATGTCCAAACTGTAGAAAATCCCACGATTGCCTGGCATGGTGAACCTCTGGGGATAGTTGCTGAAATTGCTTGAAACAAGAAACCACAAAGGAAATAACCTTGGACACAAATCATCTAATTTCCGGTGTTCACACATTTTCATGAACGATTTCCAGCACACATTTGAAGGTTAGTTCTTATGCATCTTATAATGTCAAATTAATGAAACCAATTTCCTGTTTCGAAGGTTCCCATATTCGTGTGGCTTAATCGGTTGATTCATAACATTCCTATCAGCATCTTACTAATCTTGTCTTGTCTTATCTTTATCATGTCGTTGTCTTGTTTTTGTCTTGTCTTGTTTTTGTTTGTTTTGTCTTTGTCTTGTTTCATCTCGCTTCTCTCCAGTCTAATTTTTCCTTATGTTATGTTGTATTATATTTGCAATGTTATGTTATGAAATTTTATCTCATCTTATCTTATCTTATCTTATGTCATCTCATCTCATCTTTTCTTATCTATTCTTACTTATCTTAGCTTACCTTAGCTTATCTTATTTTATCTTATCTTATCTTATGTCATCTCATCTCATCTTTTCTTATCTATTCTTACTTATCTTAGCTCATCTTAGCTTATCTTATTTTACCTTATCTTATCTTATCTTATCTTATCTTATCTTATCTTATCTTATCTTATCTTATCTTATCTTGACACCTACTAGGCCTGTTCATGGTTGCCCTCACAGGTCATGTAGGGAACATAGGCTGCAACTGCCTCAATTTGTCTCATGAACTCATCTCCCACCCTGGACTCATTCTGCAAATATATACATGAATTGGAGACATCGGATTATGTGCCTCTATGGATTGCTCCTCATTTGCATTACCATTTTAATATAGTATTCATATAAATTGTATGTCAGGCAGGTGATGGCACCGCACTTCCTTACTCTTTCAAAAATGAATTGTTCGCAGTGAAATTATACTTCACACTGTAATTGCTCTTATTTTAGAGAGTAAGGCTTTTGTTGTCACATTTCTCTTCGCACTGATTGTTCTTTGCAATAACAAAAAGTAGTCATTTACTGTGATATACTTAATGCATACATGTACCACAATCCCTGGTTATTTTTGAGACTTTTCTTGAGGGTATGTAAATAATCATTACACAGAATTTGATGTATTAACTGGACTCGCCAATGAAGATATCATTATCACAGTCACTCTCATCAGTGTTGAATTGTTTACTTCGGTGATATCATGGATGGAAATACAAATGCATATGATGAAAATAACCCAATATCAATGACAGCAATTCATTTGTGTGTGGGATGGAAACTGAAACACGCCCAATCCAATCTGACTTTTGATTTCACACAACCACGTTGTAGTTAAAACAAATGAACCATGAGTCTTATTCTGATCTCAGCATTTGACACGAAATAAAAAATGGAAGCAAGGAAAGATTACTCACACTGTCCATATCATAAGCAAAATCACCTGAAATTCATAATCCAAAAGAAAAACATGAGTTGCGGCGTGTTATATATTTGTCTATATCATCTTTATATTATCTTTATGGCTCAAGTATAGTATCCAACAAAATAGTTCCGTCCCAAGAAAATATGCAAATTATATGCAAATTAGAAGCTATTTGCATATGAAACACTTGTCTCCTGTGTTATTGCATCATTGGAGTATTACACCATCACCCTGGTACAACTCCACACGGACACCACCACAACAGCCTTCCCTTCTATGTACATACTGTTACCTATACCTCCTTACACAGCCCATTACACTTGCACTGTCCCACCGACACCGCCAATTAAGACCTTATGCTCTGCACTGGTAGTTTCCTAATAATCTGAAAGCACCCCCATACTGACACTGCCACTCCAAGAAAACTGTTGTACACATATTGTTCCCTCCGTAGCTCCATCATACCAACACACTGACACCGCCACTGCAGACTTTACTGTTCTGCATATACTTCCCTACATAGCCCAGTGCGCTGTCCCACCGACACTGCCAATTCAGACATTGCTTGTCCACTTAATCTGATGCACACCCAATACTGACACTGCCACACATGTACACTGTCACGCCGACTATGCCAATACCTGAAGTCATACTGCTGTATACACATTGTTTCCTGCATAGTCCATCATACCAACACACTGACACCGCCACTGCTGACTTTAATGTTCTGCATTACATATAGCCTATTACAGGGCACTTTCCGACCGACACTGCCAAAGGACACATATTGATTCCAGTATAGTCCATCATACCGACACACCGACACCGCCACTGCTGGCTTTAATGTTCTGCATTAGACATAGCCCATTACAGGGCACTGTCCCACCGACACTGACAAAGTATACATATTGATTCCTGCATAGGCCATCATACCAACACATATCAAGTGCAGAAATACAGGACGTAAAGCCCTAATCACCCACCCACCCATCACACCAACACACAGACACCGCCACTGCAGACTTTAATTTTCTGTATTACATATAGCCCATTACAGGGCACTGTCCCACCCACACTGCCAAAGTATACATATTGATTCCTGCACAGTCCATCATACCGACACAGCGACACCGCCTGACTTTAATGTTCTGCATTATATATATAGCCCATTACAGGGCACTGTCCCACCGACACTGCCAAAGTACACATATTGATTCCTGCATAGTCCATCATACCGACACTCCGACACCACCACTGCTGACTTTATTGTTCTGCATTATATATAGCCCATTACAGGGCACTGTCCAACCGACACTGCCAAAGTAAACATATTGATACCTGCATAGTCCATCATACCGACACACCGACACCGCCACTGGAGACTTTAATTTTCTGCATTATATCTGCACTTTCACTGACAAATCAGACCTTGCTTTAAATATTGATGCACTCCCATACCGACACTGCCACCTGAAGTCATACAGCTGTATACACATTATTCCCTGCATTGTTTCATCATATGGACACACTGACACTGCGACTGCTGTATATACATTGTTCCCTACATAGTTCCATCATACTGACACGCTGACACCGCCACTGCTGACTTCACTATTCTGTCTATACGGTTTGTACATTGGACTTTGACAGATCCTGCATTAATATTGGTCCTACATAGTCCTGTTACACTGACACACCGACATTTACTACTACTCATAGATGGCTTCCTACATAGGCCTTTTACTCTGTCACACCGACACTGCCACTGGCGGAGGCGGTGTGGCAGTGTCTTTGGTCATTGCAGGGGAGCAATAAGAATGGGTGGCGGTGTCAGTGGGACAGAGTGGCATGTCTGTAGGGGGACAAATATAGTCCCCAGAATAGGAGTAGTGTCAGTGTTACTGTTCTACAATGGGAGTGGCAGTGTTGGTGTGTCCATGTGTATACAGAGAATGGTTTATAATAAGATAATGAAAAAAAAGAAAACAGAGATGATTTTTTATTCTATTAAGTCAACATGAAACTTTCATACAAATGTGTGTAATAGAGATGACATTACAGTTATATATTACATAGCAACAATAATGATGCAGTCCACTGTCATTTGAATTCACTACTTGTGCTGCAGATTTGTATTACCTTTGTTGCTTAACTGATTATAATTATTTTGGAACAAAATTAATGCTTAATGAGCCGAATTTAAGACAAGGAAAACTGTCATTTACAAATGTGAAATCTGAGCACCCATTCCTGTACATTATTTCATAATTTCACTGTAATGGAGCAATAAATGCTACATTTAATATATCACATTTCAGTTGGTAATTGTGAAGAGCTTAGGTAGAGCATTAGTGATTTAGATAAGCTGATGCAATATCAAGTTGTTTGCACTTAAAAATAAACAGAATATTTGTACAGTACACATCAATACTCTTGTTGCATTATCAATTGAAGCTACATAAACCTATGCACTCTATGTAGCTTGTCAATTAGACTCCCTGACAGAAGGTGTAATTGTGAAAACATTTTTGACACACATGTATTACAGATTTTTAGATATACAATAGCAACAGATACCCATAAATCACACAGATATAAAACACATGAATACCTTCAACTCTTTATATCACATTTATTGCTAGAAAATATAAAAACACCACTTTCCTATGACAATGACTCATAATTTCCAATTTCCATGCCAAAACTTCAATTAGCAATGGTCATTGTGGATGTTACTTTCACTATGAGCTAAGTGGGGAATAAGTTCATAAAATAAATTGTAATTGTGGCGGTATCTGTATGAGAATTCATCAATAAATTCCTGCAGATAAGCAGAACGTAGTCCTTTCTTACTGCATATGCGTTGTTTCAACATTCCCCACAAACCTGCAATTAAAATGTGTAATTAGATATAATTTCACAATAATGAAATATACATTTCCACAATTTTAATATTAATAACAAAAAAGTAACAGCAATCAGGTACTGTGATAATGCTGTTAGAAATGTTAGTACTAAACATTGATTGATTATTTTATTCATGACTTGTGCTGATTGCACCCAGCCCACAAGAGGCTTACCAGTCACGCGTTTTCCAAAATATATTTTGACACTGGACGGCAAAAACAATGAAAGGTCAATATAAGCAAAAAAAATTTTGAATAGCACTTATATTTACAACTGATAAAGTATTAATTAACTCATTATCACAATTAATAGATAAGTTGAACATCTTATCAATTAGATATGTTAGCATTTTGGTATTAATAAGTATTCTGCTGTTTCTTTTATCAAATTTATTATTATTATGTGCTAAACATGTGGATTAGTTTATTTCTACCTTGGTCTAAAAGTATCAACTTCAGGCACAATGAAATTATGGAGTGTTTCCAAACTTTTGCACGGCAGTATAAACAAGAGTAAGTGAATCTAACCTTCTATTGCATTTGTACAGGCACCTTCCTTTGACACAAACTCTTTCTTGTGAACTACAACTTTGTGGACATATCCATCCTTACCAAGGCAGGAGTAAGCTTTCCAGTCATCACTGTAAATAATTGATCCTGTAGCAACATGATTTTTTATGATTGGTATTAGGGTATTTTTGTCTCTCTTCTGCACAATTTGGAAAACTGTGTTCCTTGTTTCTCGCTCCATAAGGCCTAACACCCAAAAGTTTTTAGTCACAACATTCTTGTTGTATTTTCTTTTTTTAACCGAAGAATGATTCATCTATTTCATACTCATCAATATTTTGTAGTGTTGTTTCAATATGACCATCTAGGGCATTGCCAGAGGAATGTAAGTTGTTGGTGAGACATAAGCGAAATTTTGAGTACCACCTGACATAAGTTGTGTGGGATATGTCATGATAGATACGTTCAGCCAGATAAATCGGAATGTCTTGGCAGAAGAAATAGTAGACCATCAATAAAGATTCTAATGTCAGTTTTGAGCCCTGAAATAAAGAAAATATATATTTCAATCATGTAGTGATGTCTGAATTATTGAAATTGAAAAAAACAACCATTCGTTGGTAATGATACTTACAGCAAATACAGTACCATGCCGTATCGATTTACAAGAGATACAGTTGGAGCATAACCACATTTGACGATCTGTGGTCACTTTCTGTGGCTTGCTGATTAGAGTCATGTCTGTATTACACCGAAAACAACTAGCTATGAGGGAATAAAAAAATCTGAGGTGGCCCTGTCGGTGAGGCAGTGAGGCTATATTGGGAGAAAAAAAGTCAGGCATCTGTAATGCAAAAGACTATGTGACTGATACCCAAGTCAGGAGTGTCGCTGTCGGTACAGCAGTGCCAATGTAGGCAGTAATAAAAATGAGGTGGCAGTGTCGGTGTACAGCAACGCAAAACACTATGTGAATAACAAACAAGGCAGGAGTGTCAGTGTCGGTGCAGCGGTGCGATTTGCAAGTGGGGTGTAGTAAGTCATAGTGGCAGTGTCGGTGTGACAGGGAGATGGGGCAGTGGGAGCACTAATTTCTGAAGTGAAAGTGACACCAGTGAGTGTCAGTGTCGATGCAGCGGTGCGACTGGCAAGTAGGGTGTAGTAGTTCAGAGGTGGCAGTGTCAGTGTGACAGTGAGATGGGGCAGTGGGAGCACTAAATTCTGAAGTGAAAGTGACAGCAGTGAGTGTCAGTGTCGGAGCAGCGGTGCGACTGGGTTATAGAGTAACATAGTCAGAGATGGCAGTGTTGGTATGGTGGAGATGAGAGGAGAGGAGAGGAGAGGAGAGGAGAGGAGAGGAGAGGAGAGGAGAGGAGAGGAGAGGAGAGGAGAGGAGAGGAGAGGAGAGGAGAGGAGAGGAGAGGAGAGGAGAGGAGAGGAGAGGAGAGGAGAGGAGAGGAGAGGAGATATATATTATAATATATATATATTAATATCTCTCTCTCTCTCTCTCTCTCTCTCTCTCTCTCTCTCTCTCTCTCTTCTCTCTCTTTCTCTGTCTATCTCTCTATCTGTCTATCTGTCTATCTGTCTATCTGTCTCTCTCTCTCTCTCTCTCTCTCTCTCTCTCTCTCTCTCTCTCTCTCCTCTCCTCTCCTCTCCTCTCCTCTCCTCTCCTCTCCTCTCCTCTCCTCTCCTCTCCTCTCCTCTCCTCTCCTCTCCTCTCCTCTCCTCTCCTCTCCTCTCTTTTTTGTTGGATACTATACTTGAGCCAAGAATTTTACATGTCTTCATGCAGTGAGATTTTGCAGTGCTATTATTTGGTACATCATGACTAGTACCCTGTGCCTTACAACAGAATTCAACATTGCGTTTCAGTATATATTGACAATAAATACAATGACAAAGAGGATGTGAATATCATCTTTCAGTAGAGTATGACAGTATGTAAATCAATCTTGCCATTGTGTTTTTTCTTAGGTAATTTTCCTGATATGCAAACAGAGCATTTGAAAAAACAAAATCATTTAAAAAAAGATAGAAATAAAAGATTAGAAACCATAGAGAGTGAATAAGTAAAGTAGAATTTCTCTATGTAGCTTATAATCATTCACAAATTCCTTTATATCGCTTTCCTAAATATAATCACGAATAATGTCATCTTTTGAGAAGCACAAAACCACAAACAATGCAATAGAACACGTGAATACAATGGACACCTTTCAGAGCTTCAAACATCAATATTTAGCTTGAAGAAATGCCTCATCTTGAAAATGTATTAACCATCCACTTACCTACATGAAGTACTGTATCAATGTAACCTCGTTGCGCTAACTCCTGTAATCTTCCCAAGGACTGAGGGTTTTCATTACCGAGGTCCCCATACACAGCAAATTTAGGACTCCAATCAAAGTCAGTTTGCATGGCAACAAAGGTGAAAAGGTCACTCCAAGCCTCTTCACTTCCACAATGGTAAACTGGCCAATCAAGCAAGCAATAAATCAATCAACCAGATGTTTGTCTTTCTTTTGGTAAAAGTAAAATTGTGTAAACCACAAGCCTTATCATCGATCTTTACTTCTGCCCTTGTCAGCTTTGCATATAAAATCTGATCTATTGTATACCATATACAAGTATGCAATGGTTACATAAGAGACATGAAGATATGTACACCCAACAATGTCAATGTACAAGGAACCAAAAGCCGAGGGTGTACATATCTCATGTCTCACAATGTAACCACTGTGAACTTGGTTTGTACCACTGAACCCCATCCTAGTGTCATAAATGAAATTTCTACTGTACAGTTATTCTATTTCCAGATTACGATTCACAGAAAAAATAGCACATCAAGGCCAACAAATCGTCTAATTAAATAATGCCGGTCACATATAGAGTTAGATCGAAACCTTAGCAGAAAATGTTTGAATTTAAAATCAGATGAAAACTTACAAAGTTATTTACATGGTTTCTAGCTTGACACTGGAGAAGCTGCTTCAGGCCACTTTTGGTTGCTAGCCAATCCCAGCGTGACTCAAATGCAACAGCTAACTGTGTATATGAAGATTAGGGTGCGGCAAACCTGCTTGTCTTAGTCCTCAATTTGTTCTACCTCTCAGAGAAAATGTTCTGATAAAATTTAGTTTCAATAGGATTATATTTAGGAATTTCACCATCCTCTTGAGGTTTTCCCAATTTATCGTACAATTAGTCTCTGATGATGCATACATTGTGCATGTACTTAAAGGGAATTGTTCTTCAAATTTCACCAGTCGAAGTTGGCCATATATGTACCTACATTGTCTTCCTATGTGTATTCAGAATCAGTTCCCTCAGTTTTTAGGTATATTCATTAAGTGTGCATAAATAAAACATTGTAACTGAAATGACAGTTGTAACCACCATTTCACTCTTCCACCACTCAGAGCATTTCTCCCATGACCCCTCTACCCCACATGCATGAACGGACGACCTTATTTCCCACCTATTGGCACCTTTTCCCGTTGGGGTCGCTTTCGTCAACGTATAACTTCCTCATATGGAAAGGTCTTCCCCAGGTATGAGGCCCCGCAGGGTTTTCCGTAAACATGACTCCGTGAGGCCAAGCCTGCTAAATACATTCAAAACACAAGCCCTAGGCTTTTTGCCTGACATTTTAAAACGTTTTGAAGCAGTTTACCGTTGTTACAGTGCAATCTTCACCTTGTAGGATAAAGTGCACAGGATAAACATGACCCAATAAAATAAAAACATAGGATACCGTTTACCTACTTAATTCTGCACTCAATGTATTATAAATAGTCAAGTCAATTCAATATCTCACTAAATACAAATAGAACAGTTCAGCATACCTGTCTACCACCAATATGGTCTAGTAATCTTCATATATGATGGGTCATTACAGAAACCGTGCCCTCAACTTTCAATGGTTTTTAATAACATTATGTTGTATGAGGACCAACATTAAGATATGAATACACAAAACAAATTTTTTCAGGATATTTTGGCTGTTTTTGGCTGTAAAAGGCAGCAAAAAAAGAAAAGAGTATGTCCCACATCCCATTTTATATATCTCTTTATCCTGCTCAATGAATGTAGTTAAAAAAAAAACATGTTAAATATCATTAATGATATTCGCATAATTATAATCAGGAGAAGTTGAATTTTCAACTGGTAAAAAACATTAATTGTGAACTTTTTGCAGTTTCAGTAAAATTTTCCATGTTACAGTTTGTCCACAGAATCAATGTCACTCCTGTTACCAAATGTTATTAAAATGCCGCCAGATGAAACACAAAATTGTTAGGTATATGCGCTTTTCAAGAGATGAAAGCACTGATATGGGGGACTTCAGATGCTCTGGTACTCTTAATCATTTCAATTAATATTTCTCGATATTTCTCGATATTTAAAGTTTGGGGTGACTTATATATGCATGTCATTCCTGTTACCAAGTCTACAAGGGAGCTATTTATCAGAAAAAAGCTTTAAAGCACTCCAATATTTAAAAATGGAATGGAAACTTGGTAATATTACCTGCATTTCCCTTTCAGATGTTTCATAAATTTTCCCGAAATGTCAACCCTGTTACATTCCTTCCTGTTACCGTTATATCTGTTATAACAGGTCACATGACCAGCCAATTTAAATATAAAAGATGACAAATGTTTTCATATTACCACACTGAAATGTATAAAAATTCATAATTATGGATTTTTGAAAGATTGAAAATATAATTTTTTTGGACTTGAAATGACAAAAGTGCACCGTTTCTGTTGAATGACCTATATATTTTTCTTTTTTATTTCATCAAAAGATAAGCAACATCATTTACTATTTCTAGTTACCATTTATGTTGTCTTATTATGAATATTTAAATTTTGCCTGTGTAGAGTCATACTAATGGGGTGATGGTTTATTATACGGTGGTAGATATTTATAGTATGTGAAACAGTGAAACGTCAAGATAGGGGATATTACGGGCATAGATCATAATAAGATGGATGACAGATCTATCTGAGAAAATCATAATATCTAGACCCAGATAAGTTGTATAGATGGGTGACAAATATGTAGATATTTTACTTAAGTGAGCAAAGGTCCAGACAGGGGATGTTATAGGCCTAGATGGGGGATATATATCCAGCTGTTTCAGTCAGGAAATCATACTATATATGTATCACTCTTGCTAACATAGGTCCAGATGGGGGATAGGACAGGCCTCGATGGGTGATAAATCTGTCTCGGACATCATATTTATTATGTAGGCCTAGATGGGTGACACAAGGGGTATGGATGGGTGGTAGATAATAGTATTATAACATAGGTCCAGATTGGGGATATTATAGGGCCTATGTGGGGGATAGATCAGTATCTGAAATCATACTTGATCTATAGGCCCAGATGGGTGGCACAAGGGGTATGGACGGTGGTAGATATTTTAAGACTCCAGTGAACAAAGATGATGATAGGGGATATTATAGGCCTAGATAGGTGATAGATCTTGGACATCATACTTAATAAATAGGCCCAGATGGGTGATACAAGGGGTATGGATGGGTGGTAGATATTTGAAGTATATCACTCCTGCTAACCTATGTCCAGATAGGTGATAGGACAGGCCTAGATGGGTGATAGATCTGTCTCGGACATCATACTTAATAAATAGGCCCAGATGGGTGACACAAGGCTTATGGATGGGTGGTAGATACTCCTAGTATATCACTCCTGCTAACCTAGGTCCAGATAGGGGATAGGACAGGCCTAGATGGGTGATAGATCTGTCTTGGACATCATACTTTATAAATAGGCCCAGATGGGTGACACAAGGGGTATGGATGGGTGGTAGATAATTGTAGTATAACATAGGTCCAGAATCGGGATATTATAGGCCTATGTGGGGGACCACCCGTCTGCTTCGATCCATCTTGAAAATCATACTTGATCTATAGGCCTAGATGGGTGGCACAAGGGGTATGGACGGTTGGTAGATTTTAAGACTCCAGTGAACAAAGGTGTTGATAGGGGATATTATAGGCCTATATCGGACATCATACCTAATAGGCCCAGATGGGTGACACAAGGGGTATGGATGGGTGGTAGATATTTGAAGTATTTCACTCCTGCTAACATTGGTCCAGATAGGGGATAGGACAGGCCTAGATAGGTGATAGATCTGTCTCTGACATCACACTTAATAAATAGGCAAGGATGGGTGACACATGGGGTATGGATGGGTGGTAGATACTCCTAGTATATCACTCCTGCTAACCTAGGTCCAGATAGGTGATAGGACAGGCCTAGATGGGTGATAGATCTGTCTCTGACATCATACTTAATGAATAGGCCCAAATGGGTGACACAAGGGGTATGGATTGGTGGTAGATATTTGTGGTATATCACTCCTGCTAACATTGGTCCAGATAGGTGATAGGACAGGACTAGATAGGTGATAGATCTGTCTTGGACATCACACTTAATAAATAGGCAAGGATGGGTGACACATGGGGTATGGATAGGTGGTAGGTAGTCCTAGAAAATAATTCCTGCTAACCTAGGTCCAGATAGGTGATGGAATAGGCCTAGATAGGTGATAGATCTATCTTGGACATCATACCTAATAAATAGGCTTGGGTGGTAGATACAAGGGGTATGGATGGGTGGTAGATATTTGTAGTATATCACTCTTGCTAACATAGGTCCAGATGGGGGATAGGACAGGCCTAGATGGGTGATAGGACAGGCCTAGATGGGTGATAGATCTGTCTTGGACATCATACCTAATAAATAGGCATGGAGTGTAGATACTAGGAGTATTGATGGGTGGTAGATATTTGTAGTATATCACTCTTACTAACATAGGTCCAGATGGGGGATAGGACAGGCCTAGATGGGTGATAGATCTGTCTCGGACATCATATTTATTATATAGGCTTAGATGGCTGACACAAGGGGTATGGATGGGTGGTAGATAATTGTAGTATAACATAGGTCCAGAATTGGGATATTATAGGCCTATGTGGGGGACCACCCGTCTGCTTCGATCCATCTTGAAAAACATACTTGATCTATAGACCCTTATGGGAGATCCATCTCGGAAATCATACTTGATCTATAGGCCCAGATGGGTGGCACAAGGGGTATGGACGGTTGGTAGATATTTTAAGACTCCAGTGAACAAAGGTGTTGATAGGGGATATTATAGGCCTATATGATATTGGACATCATACTTAATAGGCACAGATGGGTGACACAAAGGGTATGGATGGGTGGTAGATATTTGAAGTATTTCACTCCTGCTAACCTAGGTCCAGATAGGGGATAGGACAGGCCTAGATGGTTGATAGATCTGTCTCAGACATCATTCTTTATAAATAGGCAGGATGGGTGATACTAGGGGTATGGATAGGTGGTAGGTACTCCTAGTATATCACACCTGCTAACCTAGGTCCAGATAGGTGATAGGACAGGCCTAGATGGGTGATAGATCTGTCTCAGACATCATTCTTAATAAATAGGCCCAGATTGGTGACACAAGGGGTATGGATGGGTGGTAGATACTCCTAGTATATCACTCCTGCTAACCTAGGTCCAGATAGGTGATAGGACAGGCCTAGATGGGTGATAGATATATCTTAAAAAACATTCCCTCAACAATAGGACCAATAAGCATTTGCTCTGAAAATATTGAATGTCTGTCAGTTGAGTTGAACTGCAATGGCCATAAAATAATGATAGTATGCATGTACAAAAACCCAAAGATGAATGTTAACGACTTCAAAATATACTTTGAAGACACATGTGAAAGTATTTATGACCAATATGAACATGTAATAATCATAGGTGATCTAAACTTCAACATGTTACATAATAATGCACTGTCTGTTCTATGCCCTGTGTATAACTTAACAAACATAATTAATGAACCGACATGTTTCAAATCTAATCAACCAACGTTAATTGACGTAATGCTTGTAACAAAACGTAGGAAGTACACAAAAGGTTTTTCGATAGATACTGGTATTAGTGACTTCCACAATCTCATAGGTGGTGTACTAAAACAACCTCTTCCTATACCACCCAGAAAAGTAGTTATGTATCGGAAGCTATCAAGTATAAACTATGAACAAGTGAATGCAGAACTAGCAGCCATGAACTTAGAACTGACTACAATGCTAGAAGTTGATGTAAATAGTGCCTTCAACAAGTTACAAGCTGTACTGATAACCATTTTAGACAAGCATGCACCTAAAAGGCAAAAAGTTATTAAAGTAACTGACTTTCAATGTATGACTAAAGAACTCAAAAAGGCTATTCTGAAGCACAATCAGTACAGGAATAAATTCTTCAAGCATATAAATATAATCAATCTTGCCCAATACAGAAAACATAGAAACATGGTAACATTGATAAAAAGAAAAGAGATTAAAAAATATTTTGAAAAAATATAAATCATAATAGACGAAAGTTTGACTTCCGACACGTGACGGAACATGAAGTCCGAAAAGCTATAAAATCCTTATGTGCCAACAAAGCAGGAGGTTGCGATGAAATCCCAATAAAATTCATTAAACAGACTAGTGAGAATCTTATCAAACCAGTCACTTTAATAGCTAACAAATGTATTGAACAACAAAAGTTTCCGGATAACATGAAAAAGGCTAACATAGCACCCCTATACAAAAAGAAGGACAAACTAAATAAAGATAACTATAGATCAGTAAATTTGCTCATAGCTCTATCAAAGTTAATAGAAAAAATTATGTATAACCAGATATATGAATATGTACAACCATCACTACACAAATACTTATCTGGATTTAGAAAGGGTTATGGTTGTCAAGACATACTAGTAAGAATGACAGAGGACTGGAGAAACGCATTAGATAATGACCAAAAAATAGGGATAGTAGCAATTGATCTATCAAAAGCATTTGACTGTATGTCTCATGGCCTATTAATTACCAAACTTCATGCATATGGCTTTAGCATGAATGAAGTTTGGTAATTAATAGGCCATGAGACATACAGTCAAATGCAACGCGTCAAAATAGGTGATACTTTCTCAGAATGGGTAACAAACATTAAGGGCGTCCCACAAGGGTCTATACTCGGCCCCTTATTATTCAACATCTTTATAAATGATTTCCTGTACTTGAATATAGGATCAAAGACCTATAACTATGCCGATGACAATACACTTTCTTATATTAGCTCTAATTTAAGTGAAGTCACGAAAACCCTGGAAGATGATTGTGTAATTGCCATGGAATGGTTCCAAGCAAACTACATGAAAGCTAATGCAGAGAAATTTCAACTAATGTTTCTAAGCAAACAGGACACAACTAACAACCAAACCTTAAGAATAAATGATAAATTTATTAAGTCATCCTCATCCATAAATGTGTTAGGCATGGAGATCGATAGCAAACTAAACTTCAAGATTCACATAGATGATATCTGTAATCAGACAAGTAAGCAAATTAATGCCTTAAAAAGAATAAAACACTATTTGGATAGACAATGTAAAAATACTTTATGTAATAGTTATATAGGTAGCAACTTTAACTATTGTCCTCTAGTCTGGATGTTCACTGGCAAACTAAACATGGATAAACTCGAGAAGATGAACAAAAGAGCACTAAGATTCGTTGAAAATCAAAATATAATGCCGTACGAAGAACTATGTCGAGAAGCTAATAAATTAACAATCACCCAAAGATGCATAAAATCAGTGGCTATACAAATGTACAAAATAAAGAGTAAAACGGCCCCCACATACTTACAGGAACCTTTTTCCGATAGGGAAGATCTCTACAATCTGAGGACAAATGACACTTTTCATATCCTCCATTTCCAAACAATGACATATGGCAAAAAAAGTTTTCGGTATTATGGAAGTAAATTGTGGATGCATATACCAAGTAACATCAGAAGCAAAGTATCACTCAGTAGCTTCAAATCTGCTGTGACTAGCTGGCTGAATTCTCAAAATAATACAAATATAATTTTTTTATAAATGTAGATGTGACAGACTAATCTTGTCAAAATTTGTGCATTGAAATATTTAAGAATCATTTGTGCAATCTTTATTTCCTCTAAGGTGCTGAATTGTACGATGGAGTGATTTATATGTGTGCTATTATTATTATTATTATATATATACTATATTGTAGAATAGACTTGTTCTATAGAATAATTCTATACTTATACTTTCCAAACTGTATATTATTGTTCCTAATATGTCGTACAGAAGCTTCGGCTTGGGTCATATATTTTGTATTGTACATTGAATGTGACACCGTGATTTAAAACGACTTTAAATAAAAATTTTTACTAGATCTGTCTCAGACATCATTCTTAATAAATAGGGACACAAGGGGTATGGATGGGTGGTAGATACGCCTAGTATATCACTCCTGCTAACCTAGGTCCAGATAGGTGATAGGACAGGCCTAGATGGGTGATAGATCTGTCTCTGACATCACACCTAATAAATAGGCAAGGATGGGTGACGCATGAGTTATGGATGGGTGGTAGATACTCCTAGTATATCACTCCTGCTAACCTAGGTCCAGATAGGTGATAGGACAGGCCTAGATGGGTGAAAGATCTGTCTCTGACATCACACTTAATAAATAGGCAAGAATGGGTGACACATGGTGTATGGATGGGTGGTAGATACTCCTAGTATATCACTCCTGCTAACCTAGGTCCAGATAGGTGATAGGACAGGCCTAGATGGGTGATAGATCTTAATCAGACTTCATACTTGATATATAGGCCCAGATGTGTGATACTAGGGGTATGGATGGGTGGTAGAGACTCCTAGTATATCACTCCTGCTAACCTAGGTCCAGATAGGTGATAGGACAGGCCTAGATGGGTGATAGATCTGTCTCTGACATCACACTTAATAAATAGGCAAGGATGGGTGACACATGGGGTATGGATGGGTGGTAGATACTCCTAGTTCAGGTGTATATCACTCCTGCTAACCTAGGTCCAGATAGGTGATAGGACAGGCCTAGATGGGTGATAGATCTGTCTCAGACATCATTCTTAATAAATAGGCCCAGATTGGTGACACAAGGGGTATGGATGGGTGGTAGATACTCCTAGTATATCACTCCTGCTAACATAGGTCCAGATAGGTGATAGGACAGGCCTAGATGGGTGATAGATCTGTCTCAGACATCATACTTAAATAAATAGGCACCGATGGGTGATACTAGGGGTATGGATGGGTGGTAGGTACTCCTAGTATATAATTCCTGCTAACCTAGGTCCAGATAGGTGATGGGACAGGCCTAGATAGGTGATTGATCTGTCTTGGACATCATACTCAAATAAATAGGCACGGATGGGTGATACTAGGTGCCAGGGGTCTTTTACTCGCCTCAGCATAGATACAGAAGACAATTAAGGCACCTTCAATTTAATTGTTTCATGCAATCTACAATCAGCTGGGATGTAGCTCATGAAGTGTGTCCGGGCCGGGTACCTAACAGGGGATCTTCAGCAGAGCTTGCCAATATTGATAGGCAATCCTATCATATAAATCATGGCTGCATTATTTTATATTGGAATTGCTAATGTATGTGAGAGAAGGTTTATCCAACTAGAAATTACACTTGCTTGTGGAAAATTGAATAATTCAGTCAAATGCATTTCTATTATTTTATTTTACATTCATTCATGACAAGTTTAAATTGGTATTTCATTACATATTCATATTACAGTCATTCATATTGCAAAAAGATATAAATTTACTACCACACAAATAGCATTTACATCCATAGAAACAGTACAAACAGCAAAGCCCTATGCTAAAGATCCACATCACCAAGAACAAAATATTTTACCTATCGACAAATTAGGAAAATATTTCAAGAAGTCTCCTTAAGCCCCGTTCCCACATAGCCGAGTTTGTCGTAGTCAACTCGTAGTATTACGTAACGGCCAAAATTCGAGGAGTTGGCGACGAATTCTGGCGGAAAAAGTGACTCGGCGGGTTACTCGCCGAGTTACTCGGCGGGTTCGGCGGGTGACTCGGCGGGTGACTCGCCGAGTTGTAGGAGTGACTCGCCGGGTGAAGCAAGGTAGCTACGACAGCGACGAGTCACCCGTCGAATGATAGGCCGATCCGAAAATACCTATGGAGTCACTATGAATTATACTACAAAACAATCTTTATTTGACGAAAATCGGACTAATATTAAGGGAGCAGTAGCTTTTTAAAGAAGCGCTCAGCTTTCTGCATTAATACAGTCTGGGCGCGGACGCTTCAGGGAGCACCAGTATAAGTTAATTAAAGATAGCAAATAAAATCACAGATCAAATCACAAATACTAATTACAATATCAATATTAGATTTAAATTTTACAAAATATACACAAATTTATACTGATCATAATATCACAATAAGATTCAAATTAACACAAAAAGATAAGAAAGTTATACAAATATAATCATTGCCTGGTAATTACAATAACATATATTGCTTTTAATTAATGAAAGCAATTACATATTTTTGTAATTGTGAATGACAATCAAGACAATGTCATATTATTGTGTCATCTTTGAACAAACCATGAAATTACAGGTCAAAAAACCCCAATTTAGGCAATTAGGCAATTGACACATGTATTGAATTTGCTGTATTCTCTACACCCATTCTTTGTATCATTCAAAATGCTAATAGCAATTGACATAACAGTCATGGCAGTTGGCAGAATGAGTAGAAATGAATTGCAATAAAGCTCATCCAAACAATGTATATAAAATGGTCAAAAATATTGACTACACCATTCAAGTCAGGGCCATACACAGAGCACCTTGCCGCCGCCAGACTACCTGCCTTCTCAGACGAATATCTCGCTTAATATTTGGTCTATTTTCAATCTGAAAATCTGTGTGGAATAAGTATGAACTCGACTATAATTCAATATTATTTGACGAAAATCGGAATAATATAAATGGAGCAGCAGCCGCCGCCAGACAACCGCCTTCTCAGACGAATATCTCGCTTAATATTTGATATATTTTCGATCCGAAAACACGTATGGAATCAGTGTGAACTATACTAAAATGCAGTCTTATTTGACGAGAATCGGACTAATATTAGGGGAGCAGCAGCCTTTTAAAGTAGCGCTCAGCCTTACCTGCATTGATACAGTCCGGGCGCGGACGTCTGCGAGAGCACCACTGTTTGCCTCTGCCAACCTAGCTACATTCTCAGACGAATATCTCGCTTAATATTTGGTCTATTTTCAATCCGAAAATACCTATAGAGTCACTATGAATTATACTACAACACAATCTTTATTTGACGAAAATCGGACTAATATTATAGGAGCAGCGGCCTTTTATATTATATACGACCCCCTACGCTGATGATGCATGTACTAAAGGTAGAACTCGACGAGTTACTCGGCGAGTTACTCCTACAACTCGGTGAGTTACTCCTACAACTCGCCGAGTTACTCCTCGCACTCCTGAACATCCCCCCGAGTGTTAATACGAGTGAAATTAGCGCCGAGTAACTCGCCGAGTTCGAGGAGTAACTCGGCAAGTTCGAGGAGTAACTCGGCGAGTGACTCCTGGTACTCGGCGAGTCATGGCCGAGTTTTTGAACTCCTGGAAAATCCGCCGAGTGTGCCGTGCAGCGCGGCATACTCGGGATACTCGGCATACTCGGCTCCAAATCTCACGAGTTCGCTATGAGTCACAGGAGTTTCTCGCCGAACATCTCTCGAGTGCCAGGAGTAATCGCAGAGTTTAGTACGAATTGGGCCTGAGAGGCGTGTTACGTAATACTACGAGTTGACTACGAGAAACTCGGCTATGTGGGAACGGGGCTTAGGAATAAATGGCTCCACAACAGTTTCCAAATAGACCTTTCTGGAAAAATAAATTTAGTTGTTATATAGTCAAGAAGGTTCTTTTCCTATTTACAATGCTCATAAATGTATAAAAATTCAGTATTAAAGACTTACCCATCAGTTTGTCTCTTACAAGCAAAATCTGGCAAGATGGAAGTGCGGTAGGGGCGGTATGTGTATTTCACATAAATTTAATGCCAGTGATCATCTTTATAGATTTTAATCCAATACTGCTTAAAGTTTCTCCTAAATTGCTATTATTTCGCAATGATAATTTCTATAAACAACATGAACAAGCAAAATTATTGTATTTCTCACTTAAGCATGACAGGCATTCACCTTTTTGTTCTTGGATAAACAAATTCCAAAAATATCAAAACTGAGCGAACAGTGACTTACTTCGATAGATTTTTTTTTCAACCGAATGTAAATACAAAGATTTCCCATCACAGTTACAAATCACAGCTCAATAAGCATTACATCTTTGATATGAATCTGAGGTAGTCTTAGTTAGATGTATTATAGCATTACTATCTTTGAAAGATAAGATAAAATTTTATTTTGAATCGACATGGTAAAAACAATGCCTATAGCTATCTGTCGATTATAAAATAACAGATAAAATAATAAACAATTCAAAAATTAAAATTAAACTTACCCCGTGCCCGAACTTTCCATACAGTTGAGGATCAAAAGCAACTTTTTCACCTCGTTTGTAGCGGATGTCTGCCTCATAAAGGACATCTGTAGTTTGCTTACTGGTAACATAAAAAAATTAATAAATTAGGAGTCATAGTATATGATCTTGTACTGATACAGGCTAAATTATGATTGTGCCAGGGGCATAAATTGCCAATAACAAGATCTCCTGACTCAATATTTCATAACATAATTTGTACTAAATTTTGTTAAATAAATGTGTATCTTAAGACTTAAATAATTGCTTACCTGTTGGCTATCATTTCTTGCACTTCATTATCCAAGAGTTTCTGTACCTGTCAGAAAAATAACAAACAACCTCTATTAATATTCATCAACAATTTTAATATACTATATATATAATTGCTTAATGATTTTTTACCTGTTCTGTTAATATTTCCCTGTTTACAATTCGTTTGTTGATGGATATTTCATTCTCCTGCTTGCCGCCATCTTTATCCTCAATTTGATTAATCAGATGTTTGAGTATCCCAACAGACACATCTATTTCTCTGACTGAAATGAAAATATATCTCCTTTGTGTTACTGAGATGCAGGGGGTATAAATTATAATTAATCTTTCCCCATGCATTGAAATCAAATGATAATTGCAAAATTTCACATTTATTACATATTCATCTTTTCCTCTCAATGAAGATATATTTTGATAAACACCACCATAAAAATTGCGTATCGGATTCATGGTTTTGATGAAAAATTCTGTGTTTCTGAACTTTGGAGCACCAATAACCCCAAAAATCTACCACGTGACAACAATACCTAGTATAATATTGAAGACAACTAAGGTTGGAGTGTAGACTAGTGTAAGGCTTTATTTAATCTTGTAGATGAGAATGAACCTCTGATATCATATTGCTGAGCTTATATATCATGCTCTCGACAAAGGCCAGAGATGGGCAGCTGTCATGAGACACAAGATCCAAACAAAGGATACTGGATCAATACTGACCACTGGACTAGTGAAGCTGACCAGTTGGTCCATTGTTATACTTACATAATGCAGCAGATGCAAGGAAATGAAGAGACAAAGGAAATCCTTTGTAACAAGTAAGCTTCATGAAATGAGGAGACAGAGCAGCAGTTGTGCCATTATAAGATAAATATTGTGAAAATGATACAGAGGACCTGACATTGTCTTGGCACTTTACAATTAACCATAAGCTTTGATGATATTTAGTGGATATATATTACATAACCAAAATACTCTGTGGTAAATATATTTACAAAATACATACCACCGAAATGGGAATTGGCAGTGTTCTGTCCAGGGTAGGTCTTGCTTTCCAACCACAATCTTTGCATGTGTCTGCATCAATACAAGTGAACATTATATCCTGCTTCAAAACTTCCTTGTAATATTACAAATTAATGAGACATAATCGGTAAGCATATTAACTTCAACATAAGTAAGTTGTATAACATTTTCTTATAGCTTCATTCCAGGTATTATCCAAACTGGAATATTGTAAATGTTTTAAGGTCACTGAAACTTTCTGGGAATATTGGGTTTAATTTAATTGATAAGTGATTCAAATTTGTTTAACTAAAAAGCCCAACAATACTGCACTGTCGCTTAAAATTCAATAGAATGATATAGTCATTCAATAATGTTGTCAAACTTACTTTGGTATTGAAGTTCACATTCAAAACTATTTGAGGCAGCCCCACCACCGAAGTGTTCTTTTCTGAAAAATAAAAGGCGCTATCCATACAGTCACAGAAGAATAAGTCACAATCACAGAGCAGGAAAGTCTGACCATATTGACAATAATTCTTAATTCATTTTAGACATGCAAACAAGAAACCAACAATCAATAGAAATACATTCACGACAGGCAACATGGAGTATAACCAATAAATTTCAACAGGACCCTTGTGGCCATATTCTCTAATTCAGATAAATTTATTGCCATCTAACCTTGTTGCAACGTCAATTGCCTCGGTTATCTTGGAGAAACACTCTACAGCACACTGCTGTTCACCAACTGTGAAGTACTGCCATTTTTCTGAAAGAAAAAGAATTGCCACTTGGATAATTTTGCAAATATATTTAAAGTTAGTGGGTGAACACCTTAACGACTAGGCCATGGCACCTCTTACATAGCCCTTACTTAAAAAGAGTTATTTTGTCTTCCCATTTAATATAACTGATATTAAGGGATGTAATGCGCACGAGTTACTAAAAGAACACTGTATGTATGGTTTCAGCTTACCTTGCATTCTTTCCAATAATGACATATTCATCTGCTTGCCTTGGCAAAGCACATAGCCTTGGGGTGGTACTTTATTGATTGATCAAATTTCATAATGTAATAAGTCAGCTAAAATAGGTGAAACTAGGCACTAACAATATCAATATAAATAAAAGAACATTCCAAAAATACGTACAAGAGGTCTTTCAATGGAAGTTTTCTAGAGCACAAACTAAGGCATATGTTTCTCTCGGACAAGTGAGAGTAGCCCCAAGGAAACAGGTATTTCCCAAATTTTTCAGTCCTTTAAAACAAAAACATATTTTTTCATCATTAAATTGAAAGAACGGATAAACCTATTGAAATAATCCATGCAGGTTGTAATAACAATGTTACAGTCAGCCCAAATTTTCTAACGGGTCATCGCATATAAATGATCAACCTTCCCCCTCAGTCCCACTACTATTGAGCAATATGCTGTCTGGTAAAATAGAAAATGTTTTCCATGCAAGTAACAATTTCAAGCATTTAATAAGGGCAGTAAATATATTGCATACTGTACCTTTAATTGGGGGGAACTGGAAGACTTTTCTTAGCTGAATTTGGTCTTTGGGGCACAGCTTCTGAACGAACAAACATATATCTGTAAGCTTCAAAATAAGTTAATGTTGATAGTCATCTGAATTTCAATTGTACTATGACCAAATTCATAATTTGCAATTAAAATTGTTAATGTGTACAGTACCTGTAGTTGGTGACTTGATATTATTTTCCAGTTGCCCATTCGAGCTTTTGGCACTGTTTTTTAGTGTAACTGTGGGCTTGGATGCTGTAAACAAAATATTTAAAGATATTCCAGCCAAAGCAACTAATAAGACATCTTCCTTTTATCTTTTTCACAATTTTCATGCACTTTGAACCTTTTTTCTTTTTAACAGTTGCTGAATTGAATTAGTTGCATACCTTCAGGATGTTGCATTGATAGGTGAATCAGTAGCTCCCTCCGCAGCATGAATGCCTCCAAACAATATATACATCTCCACTTCCCTGCGGAAATTATTAATTAATTCATGGCATATAATATATAACAATAATGGCATTAATTACAATAGAACATTGTAGCACAATTATACAAGGTTACAGAACTCAGTCCTATATTTGGACACAAATCATAGCGTGCCTACACATCCTATAGCATGCCCAGGATATGTCTCCTTTTAACTAGCTCAGTATTTCTTATTCCACCTGTACCTGTAATCTTAATTTTGGAGTTTGAAGGCTGTTGGGCCTGCTGGACAATTTCAGCATTCTCCTGAGGCATCTTGTCTGCAACACAGTCACAAAATAATTTATTTTTGATATTCTTTCCCAGTGAATTTCCTTATGACAAACTGGAGAAGGCTGTTTTACGTGAGATGTTTTAAAGATTGGTCTTGACACATCATTCATATGTTTTAGTAATTTCAAAAATTTGTTTGAAAACAAGATTTCTACAAACCATGTGATTTGCCCACTGTAGGATCCTGTAACATATCCTGAAGTGTTACCAGCTGTTGTTGTTGACCTTTATCTGTAAATAAAATGTCCATTTATAGCTACAGCTATAATTCCAAGACCATTGCATATAAGTTTTGACTGACTTTTTTTGTACTCTGTGACATATCAATTATATTACATAACATATGAGTCTATCGTGTAGAAACATATTCAATAAATTGTCATACCCTGAATATAAGGTCTCCATAACATAGAAAGAGAAAAAAAATACTTACTTTTTCTTGTACGCCTTCATTGAGCAAGTTTACCACATTTGACCTTCTTGGTTATGGGAACTCGTACCCTGGGTTCCCTCAGGAAAGCCCCATCGTTTTGGCATGACCTTAACAATGATTCTTTGCATGTTTTCAATTGGGTAAGCACGTCTTGCAGTGCGGTACTACTGTCACAGAGTCTTCAAACTACCTCTGACCTGAAGAGCAACTTCCCTCACCTATGTAAGATACAGTCTTTGTGAAATGAATTTCCTGGTACAGCAGAATTGTGTGGAGACTGTCTTGCAGTAGTTGATGGTGACATTTCCAGCACACTGTGCAGAGTCAAGAACGGGCTGTTGATGTATTCTGATGGCAGATACTCCCACGTCAGATTTGTATGGGCAGATATTAGCACCGCTAAAAGATGCTTACATGGTAGGTGATGAAGGCGCCAGTCTTCACACTCGCAAGAAGGAAGTCCATTACCCGCATCTATCTTTACCTCATACATTTGTCCATTTGATTTTGCACTCTTTACCATGAATACATTATCCTGCCTTTCTTCAATCTAAAAACATTAAAACAGTTACTATGAGGATTCAAAATGACCATTTTTCACCCTATCTCAATAATCAGATTTGCTGTTGTGCAAGTGAAATGAGAAGTATAAATTCCCGTTCAATGACAGGTAAGTATTTGTTCAGTTGTTCTATTGACAACCAGCATTGTACTGCAACCGTCACAACATCTGCACTTAGTAAATCTGATGTACAAGGCAAAAAAAGAAGATATTTACCATGGAGACACTGTAAAATAGTTCAGCTTGTAGTGTAAAATTTAATAAATCAAATATCATTGTGGATGTTCAAATGAATTTCTATAGTTAACTGACAAGTGGTCCCATACGTTAATTAACCCCTACCTGTCCAGCTATTTCATGGGCATCAAACAATCTTTTCATTGCATGCTCAACCAGATAAGTAGGTTTATCTTGCAAGAAAACCGGCACTGCCTCATTGTATTTCTTTACTAGTGAGCTGCATTTCACATTTTCACGAACGTACCTGTAAAAAAACACATTTGATTTAGAAATTAATTTTGAAGGACTGCTAGAAAGTAAGGCAGACTTACTTCATCTTCTTCATCTAGCCCTTTAAAAAAACATGGATGACATAAATCATACCTCACGTATGTGTCTGGCAGGAAATTAACCACAAGAGTCTTCACTAATGCCGTCACTGTCTGACTCTTAGAGTTTCCACTCCAGAGGTACCCCCCCTTTAATGTAGCGTTATGACGTTCAACACCATTCGTTGCATTTATGGAGACATTAAATCTATTTTGTCGCCAAAATTTGACCCATCTCTGCAGTAAACAAAAGCACAAATAAAGTTTAACATTACTGCAACTTTTTTTTTTCACCCATGTTGAGAGAAGGATGTCGGATACTTGCAATTGTTTTCTTTCCTTTATCTCAAGAAGCGCAATGTAATTATTCACTTACAGTTTTATTAGAAATCCATTTTGTTTCCAGCCAGTGCTGCAAGTTACGATACTTCTTCCAATAACTTGATGATCTTAACGCTTCTAGTCACTGCACAAATTCGTTCTCTGACTGGGAAGCTGCAAAACATTTCAGGAAACTCATTAGTTCTTCCTTATGTTGACTAAGGCCGTTTGCAGCTGAGGAAAGCCATCTATTCCAGGCTTGAAGCCTGTGGAAGTCACAAAGGTAGACATTGGTGTTCACATCTGAAATTAAACATAAAATAGCAAAGATAAGACAACTACCATGAGCATTTTACAATTTCGAGCTTTAAAAGGTAGAATATATTGAGTTATATCCATTTACCATGAAATGTCGACTCTATTGCAGAGATCTCTTCTTCGGCATAGTCCGTCAGAAAATACTTAGGCATCCAGGCTGGATTCCAGCCACGTATGATTTTCAATGCCTGATGGAGAGTGAATCTTCTGTTTCAGTAATGAAGGAGGCCACAACCATATAGTTAACATTCGTTGGGACCACTAAAAAATATAATGGTAATGAATACCTAGAGGTCCGATAGGTCGCATCAAGCAGACAAAGTTCGTTGCCATATCTCGCCAGTAGTTCTCTTTGCCAACTAGTCTGATGGACAAACAAGAACTTCGCCTGGTTTCCCAATAGACTTTTTGCGACTTCGGGGGTCATTGATGTTGTGACCTCATCCTCATTCAACAGGAGATCTGTTGGCGGACATATTTCCACCCCTTGTTGGTCCTTCACTGGCTTCAGTCTGAGGTAGAATTCATCATCATTGTTCTCCTGCCTCCAATCTTCAACCATGTCACGCAGATATGATTGATCAAGAGCACTATCCCTGCAATTTTGGGAAAGATATTGTTAACATTATTAATATGATACTACACAATCCTGACCAGGTAACATGCACATGTAGGGCATATTGAAATTATTACATATGTACCTCTGTTGGGTCATCAGGGCTGCCAGAGTTGATCCCAGAGCATTTTGCACAATAATGGCGTAAGCTAAGCCGACACTGTTGTCCGAACACTGGTCGAACATGGCCCTGATGCCACTGACAGAATAATGTGCCCAACTTTAAACAATTCGTACAATAATACCATGACTGATTTGTTGCATCAATGTAATTAGTTATAGATTCAAATGATACCAGATGCATGTCAAACAACGGGGCTTATGGTAACATATCATCAGAATTCAATGTTTCGCTTCATTTGCTAATAAGTTCTTTGCAAATGTTTAATATATCATGTGGCAACTCATGCCTGCATGGGAACTGCAACTTTGCCTAAATTATGTGGCCCAACGCATACATTTCATATTGACTGGTCAGTATATATGTTAGATAGTGTAATGGGTAATAGAACCATTTAACATGCTAAATCAGTGACACTAGTTAGCCAGTAATTATGAAACCAATTCACAAGCTTCCTCACTAAATGGATATCTTGATTGCAATAAATATAAGACAAAGTATTTTGACCTCAAGAATAAATAAAAAAAACTATCATAGCCTAAGGGAAATGGATTATTCAATCCACAAATAAGCAATATGTATACTACATGCACAAAATACTAAATATACAAAATTAGAAATGGAAAGTAAATGGTGGTTAACCTTGCGTGCATGGTGGACATGAGCATATTATTGCGTATCTGGTCGGTTGTCGGCCAATATTTTGTATTGGTCCTGGCAGGAAGGCATTTTCCCTCAAACAACACTTTCACATATTCTGCTAAGAGAGTCTTCATCTCTTTTGTGCTTGAGAAGTTGTCTTCCTTTACTTTCTTTCTGATATATGCTGCCAGGCGCTTGTCAATTGGCAACACAGAATCTGCAGCCTGTCAAAACCCAAATGAAACTTTATCAACACATACAACAACTGCATTAATTTTGGTAATGATAAACGACATGTAGTATGTAAGTGCAGTTAGTGCAATGTTTTTGCATATATAGCTTCCATGAAGATACTGCAATGGTGACAAAACTTTTATTTTTTGGTCATATAATCTTGTGTTAAAAAATTTCAAATTTACAAATTAGTATGTGCATTACCTATAAGTGTGCAATATATTTATCAAAATACTGTTCCTAAAATAACTATGGTGTTAAACCTGTTATTAGGTAAAATATGTACAGCATAATTCTTGTCAAATGGCTGTGAATTCATATGATATCATAACGAAGCCTCAGTTTATATCACCTTAAGTAATTAAAAAACATAGACTACTATCCCAAACCAAAAACTATTAATACTCTTTTTACAAAGTGTTGACGTGATACCAATGCAAGAATTTCACAACATTGAAAGCTTAAATGTAATTTATCACAGACTCAGACAGTAAAGGCTGCAATATTGCATACACTGTATTACATAATAATTTAAAAGCGCACAAATAAATTTATCTAAAATCAGCAAGAACCATATCCAGTAAGCCCATCAACCAAAGAGAAACTGCTGCAATCAATCACTCAAAAACAATTTAAGGTTCCAGACACTTTTGTTTGTTATTAGTGGGAGAGAAATAGAAGTAGTTAGGTAAGTCAAATTACCAATATAACAATAACGTGTTTTATGAGAGCGACATGGCTTTTTGACAGCCCAAGAGACCGGTTGTCGGCCTGACAGAATAATTGTCAGCCTGAGTGAAGCGAGGGATGACAATGATTCTGGAGGGCTCAAAGCTGTCAAAAAACCATGTGGCCCGAAATAAAACACGTTATTATCATTATTCCAAGCTGCCATGCTGTCAATATCATTCATGATTTATAATAACACAAAACGAAAACTAACAGGCATGTGCACTGATTTATGTAAACAATGCCTCCAATGTTATGACGTCAACTTATAAAAAGATTATGAGATGACGTCACAACTGCTTTACAATGTCAATGACGTCACAAGCTGCTAGCTATAAATAACTGGTTAACAATGAGCATAACAGACCAGCTAAATGGTCTGACAATGCAGATTGATGCAGCAAAATGTTAACAACCACCTATTTGACAGCATGGCAGATTGGTAATAATGTGTGTATACACTATAAAACGTATCAAAGCAAATTTTAGTGATAATACGTAAATGGCTTTCCTGATAAAAAAAAAAGAGCATAACACTGCTAACAAATTTAGAACACGCTGAGGACAGCAAAAAAAAAAACAATTACACTAAAAACCTGAACTCTGTCATTCTGTGCTATTGGCAGCTGATGAAGACGGTTTTTTTGTAGTTCACATTAATAACGTTAAAGTCGCTGTCGTCGAGCTGGAGTGGGGGTCCCCCGAAAGCCTTGAGGAAATGCAATATTACCTACCTGCATATGGGTACATTTTCTAAATATCTGGCAGGTTAATACAGTAATTCCTAACATTTGTGGTATGTCAATTTAGTGGTTTTTGCAATCTACAGGGATATAGCCTACCTCTCCAACTGTATGGTTTTTATGCATCTCAGCTGGTGGCAGCTACAAGTAATACATATTATGCATTTCCACATCATTTGACTTCAAAGCGCATTGTAACTCCTTTGACACAGCTTCTCTTTCCTTTTTCTTAGGGCACGCATCTTGGCACTATAATAAAGATTAGATTGACTGAGGTAATACGAGAAAAAAATCATTAGGATTTCCATGTACATGGCTTTCTATAATATACATATAATTGCAACAGGTTATAGTTCATAAATTTAAACAAGCTCCAAGTAAGCAAGGTGGGTAATTGTGTTGGTTGGCAGGGCGAATTCTTTCCAAGAAGTCTTGAACATGGCATACCTTGTGCTGTGGGAATTTGACAACATGTCGCATATATATCCTGGCTGGACAATCCAGCTTCTTTGATGACTGGACCAATCGCCTTTTCTTTCTTGCATAATTGTGGCAATCCTGCCATTTTCAGAAATAAAAATAGATGCAACAGTGAGATTTCTGATATTCATGCATAAATTGTAGTGTTAAATTGTGTTTGTGGATTACTTTCACATTTTCTTTTGTCTTGTATCCCGGACCATGATGGCATTCAAGCACCCTTGTTCCCATCATGATGTACGGAATTCCATCACATGGAATTTGGGGAACTGATTTTGGATGAGGATCAGTCCATCTGATCTTACATGAGAGAAGGTGTTGTCAAATCTGCCAAAGAGAAAATAATGCTACAAAAACCATCGGAAATATTCACCATTGCTCTATGCAAAACAGAATAATCATTATGTCATGGTTGTTCCTATTCAAAGTGGAAATCTATAAATTATACTGTCTTTTTTATAATATAATAATTTCATCAGTGAAAGAGTTGTGGGAGAAGATTTATATGGAGCAACAATGGCGATAATAGGATTCATTTGGCATACAGCAGAACAAAAAAGGCATAAATTAGCTACATCTAAATATGGAACATACTCTGCATTTAAGTAATACCTCTTCATGGGTTAACTTAGTCAAATATATGACAAGATAATCAAGAAAATAGGATGCCATGGAACAAGTGAGCAGGAGTGATATACTAGGAGTATCTACCAGCCATCCATCGCCCTAGTGTCACCTATCTGGGTCTATATATATCAAGTATGAAGTCTTATTAAGATCTACTAGGAGTATCTATCAGCCATCCATCACCCTTGTGTCACCTATCTGGGCCTATATATCAAGTATGAAGTCTTATTAAGATCTACGAGGAGTATCTACCAGCCATCCATCGCCCTAGTGTCACCTATCTGGGCCTATATATCAAGTATGAAGTCTTATTAAGATCTACTAGGAGTATCTACCAGCCATCCATCGCCCTAGTGTCACCTATCTGGGCCTATATATCAAGTATGAAGTCCGATTAAGATCTATCACCCATCTAGGCCTGTCCTATCACCTATCTTGACCTGTGTGAGCAGAAGTGATATACTAGGAGTATGTACCAGACATCCATCGCCCTAGTGTCACCTATCTGGGCCTATATATCAAGTATGAAGTCCGAGTAAGATCTATCACCCATCTAGGCCTGTCCTATCCCCTATCTGGACCCAATGTTAGCAGGAGGCGATACATCCTGGGAGTATCTACCACACATCCATACCCCTAGTGTCACCCATCTGGGCCTATTTATTAAGCATGATGTCCGAGACAGATCTATCACCTATCTACACCTGTCCCATCCCCTATCTGGACCTATGTTAGCAGGAGGTGATGTCCGACATCGATCTATCACTTATCTAGGCCTATATAGCCTATCTGGACCTATGTTAGCAGGACATATCCATACCCCTTGTGTCACCCATCTGGACCTATATATCAATTATGAAGCCCGATTAAGATCTATCACCTATCTAGGCCTATAACATCCCCTATCTGGAACTATGTTAGCAGGAGTGATATACTATGAGTATCTACCACCCATCCATACCCCTTGTGTCACCCATCTAGGCCTATATAATAAGTATGATGTCCGAGACAGATCTATCACCTATCTGCTCCAGAACTTGTTGATAGAATTCTGTTTGACTTAGATAAAGGTGAAACTCCTATTAGTATATTTTTGGACTTATCGAAGGCATTCGATACTATAGATAATGAGATTTTAATTGGGAAATTACAATATTATGGTTTTCATGAATCAGCCTTAAACCTTGTTAAAAGTTACTTGAATGATTGGTCTCAGTTTGTTGAATTTGGAAATGTTACGTCAGAACGTGCTTACATATCAACTGGTGTCCCTCAGGGATCAGTGCTGGGACCTCTGTTTTTTATTATCTATGCGAATGATATCTGCAAGGCAAGTACCCTATTCAAGCCCATTATCTATGCCGATGATACCACACTCACTGCCACCTTAAGTACCTTCCAACAAGAAAATAACTCTGTCCAAGATGTAATTAATAAGGAATTGTGTTATATTTGAGATTGGATGAAGCTAAATAAATTGTCGCTGGACTGTCATAAAACAAAGGCTATGCTTTTTCATATGCCACAAAAATCTGTGTTCTACCCAGATCTTGTTCTTGAAAATGGAAATATTGAATTTGTTGAAGAGTTTAATTTTCTTGGAATTCTATTGGATAAGCATATCAGTTGGAAAAATCATATTAATCTAATAACAAAAGAGATCTCTAAAACTGCAGGTATACTTAACAAGTTGAAGCACTTTCTACCCATTGATGTATTATTGAATATTTACAATGCTTTAATTGTCCCTTATTTAAATTATGGTGCATTGCTTTGGCAAAAATGTGCGAATAGGTTACTTGTCTTGCAGAAGAAAGCCATAAGAGCAATTTGTAATGCCAAGTATAACGCTCATACAGGAATTTTGTTAAAAAGTTTGGGAATTTTAAGGTGTACTGACATATGTGTGCTGCAGTGCTTTAAATTTTGCTATAAACTGGAAAATAAGCTTTTGCCTGCTTATTTTACTTGTGGTAATGTATTTGTCAGGCATTCAAGCGTCCATTCTTATATTACCAGAGGATTGGATAACTTTGCACTTCCAAGAGTTAGCCATGATTTTGCAAAGAACAGTCCCAGATATAGGTTAGCAAATTTTTTTAATGAAATGACAAATGAATTTAAAAGTAAAATACACTCTCATAGCATGCATGGTTTCAAACTGTATGTCAAGAAATCGATAATTAATCAATACATTACTGACTGCAATGATCCTAATTGTATTTCATGTCGACAGTAATTTGTGTCCAGATAAAGAAACTAAGAAATTTATGCAGTCCTTTTGATATTCATGGAGCTTGGATGCCTGATGGAGTCATTACTACTTGTCAAATACATGTATGGCTAAACTTACTGCCATACTGAGGCATACACATCTACTTACTTGTGACATGCGATCTAACATCTTTTCTTAAATTTTGCACTTCTAGTAGTTCTATCCTTCAACTTGGCCTGCCTTGTTCAAATACCCACCATTTTGTTCATCTGTTGGTTCCTTCGGGATTCTACTTCTCCTTATCATTACACCATTTCCAGCTGATTTCAGATCACTTGTGAAAATCTGTCATAAATATCATTTGATTGCATACTATTCTTTTCTTTTGCACCTCTTTGACAAAATAAGAAATATACCTATTGATGATTCAATAGTTTCATGTGGTCAAACATGACGTACCAGTGTTCCTGGTGTATGGCTGATGCTCCCTGACCTATATCATGGGTGGCCTCCAAGAAGCGGCAAATTGCCTTGTGGGGGTCTCCCTCCATACTTCATACTTTATCATCCATTTCATTAATGATACAATATAGCAGCAGCAACAGTAAGTGTATGTATGGAAAATAAAAGAAATTCTGATTCTGATTCTACACCTGTCCCATTCCCTGTCTGGACCTGTTGTAAAGTGCAGCCCCTTGCAGCCACTTATTATATTATTAATTGACCATGCTGTACACTCCTTGTTACACTTGCCCTAGGCAAAGGATGTACATGCATGTCAGTTAGAGTTATATGTCAGGTGCATTGATTGTGTACTCCTCGTTACACTTGCCTTAAGCAAAGGATGTATACACTGGTCAGGCACAATTATTAGATACACTCCTCATTACACTTGCCCTAGGCAAAGGATGTACCAGAATTATATGTTAGGTACATTGATTGTGTACACTCTTCATTACACTTGCCTTGAGCAAAGGATGTATATACTTGTCAGATACAATTATTAGGTACACTCCTCGTTACACTTGCCTTTCCTATATATATATACATGTCAGATACAATTATTATATACACTCTTCATTACACTTGCCTTGAGCGTTTTTGTCTGCTCTAGCAAATGCTTAGCCTTTTAAACTTTGCTTGTTGTTTAATGCTTATATTATGCAAGCTCATGTCAAGTGCAATATTTAGCACTTCATGGATGTCAGGTGCAATATTGTTGCACTTCAATGCACCTGCACTATGCAGGCCTCTGCTCATGTGTGACTTAAATGCAGTTTGTTGTGTGTCCTCATCATTTCATTGTGCTAGTCAATGCTCTGCTCACATGTGTCAGTAATTTCTGGTTACTCATGCTTAGCTTTATGTTAAATTAGCCAGCTGCAAGGAATTGATTGATTGTATTATTAATTGATTGATTGTATTATTAATTGATTGATTGTATTATTAATTGATTGAATGTTTATTTCCAATCATTAATTGATTGAAAGTTTATTTCTAATTATTAATTGATTGAATGGTATTTCTAATTATTGATTCATTAAATATTGCTAGTATTGTGTGAATGCATTGCCCTGTTAGGGTGCCTCACTACTGAGTCCTGAATTGTGGGAGGAGCTAACTTTCCCTCCAAAATTTTTCCTCAAAAACTTTCCCTCCAAAACTGCTGACCAAGCCAAAGTTGACACTTGCACAATAGCCTATTGTGACTTGAGCTATAAATAGCCTCAGCACAATGCAGTGCACTGCAGGGGGTCCATTTCTTCTCCATTGTCTTAGCTGCCCTAATCCCTGGCAGAATTTGGGGAAAGATGCTGGTAGCAGCCCTGTTTGGGAGAGGTATCACCCCATGCAATGTGAATGATAACTGTATTTACTGTCATGTGATTGGTTGGTAATTCCCTCTCAGCCCTGCTGGGGGGAAACTTCATGATTTATCTGTATAATACATAAGCCCATGCATGCACCAATAAAAATATCAGTCTCTTTTTGTCAGCTGAGGAAGCAAAACCTACTTTTGTGTTACTACTTGTGCTTACTGCACTTTGGAACTTTGGAACTCTACACAGATTGGAATTGGAAGAACTTGTCTTATCTTATGCTGAGAAAGGACTCAGTTGAAAGCCTACATTGTCAAGTCACTCTGACTTTATGCTGCTTGCTTGAAGTTAAGCAACTTGGACTTGCAATGCTATTAAATTGGAGTCTTAATGGATGGACTTTTACACTATGTTAGCAGGAATTATATACTAGGAGTACCTATCACACATCCATACCCCTTGTGTCACCCATCTAGGCCTATATAATAAATATGATGTCCGAGACAGATCTATCACTTAATTACACCTGTCCCATCCCCTATCTGGACCTATGTTGGTAGGAGGTGATATAAACTGCATATAGAGGTATAGAAGCAGTGAAAAGAGCATTTTGATTTTATTCAAATAATGTTTTTTTATTTTAAAAATCACTTGATTTTAATCACAATTTAAATCATTGATTTAAATTGAATTAATTTAATTCTGCCAACCCTGTGTCTGAGACAGATCTATCACCCATCTAAGCCTGTCCTATCCCCTATCGGAGCCTACAATGTCATATTCAGCATTTTAAAATGGAATTGACAGATATTTTTTGTTATCAGGACAAATTTGTACACATTGACATTAGAATGTGAGAAATAAATTACCATACCATACCATAACTCACCTCCCCCCCCTCTCCCCATGGATTTGTACCCATGCAGGCAACATGTATTACTTTGGTTTTTCCCTGTTAATTTTTAAATTTAAATCTTAATCTGGCTCGAGGTTCCACCATAAGTCACTTGACAAGAGGTAGCTATTGTTGAGGGGGGGGGGGGGGGTGTCCTGCCAAAAGTACAGATGTGACAAGAAAGTAACATTTAAGTGCCTTTTATAGGGTAAAAAAAATGTAACCCCGTTAACATGAGGTCATCTAATTAATTTTTTTAAGGTTAAACCCATAGTTAAATCACTGCAACAGCAATATATATGCAGTCACACCAAAACCCTATTCAGACATGTGTGTTTGACTCCAGTGCAAGTATATATCCAAAACAGTAAAATATATTGGGGAATAATTTGAAATTAAAGATATGTATGTGCAGCTATTTACATATAACTGAGACTGATACTATATAGAATCAATACCTAAGAATCTTAGGCCAAGTAGTTTTTAGTACAGTTCTAATTTCATGAAGTTTTGAAATAATTCTTGGTGCATGTGGTGAGGATCATGTAACACCCCTCCCCCAGAAAAAAAAAAACCTGTGATCAAGCAGGATGTCGGCATCACCCAAGTCTAACCCTTGTAAACCACATGACACAAAACCTCGCATTAGGGGTTAATTGAAGGCCAAGTGTATAGCAAAAACATTTAACAGTTTGTCACATTTTAGGTCAAGGATGTAAACACATTTTTGCTCTAAGAACTTGCCCTTTGTTAAACAGACGTGTTTTTAAAGAGAGCACATTTCTCCAATACAAATATGACATAATATACATTTACATTTAAAATAAGACGCTACTTGTAAGACATTTTATTTTAGTGTACCTTATTGTGTGAGGACAAATTCTGCATAACTTAACATTAATTATTAAAGTTTTTTTTATGTGCCTTGGCTGCTAATTGACGACTACATTTGTTTATTAAAAAAAAGGTTGAGGGCCATCACGTTATTAGGTATAGCTACTTTACCCTCTAAATAGCAATTAAAAAGTATGTTAAAGTCAAAATGCAATTGAAATGTTTTTGCTCAGTGATTGTAAAAATTTAAAGAATTCTGCAGGTCTGGAAAAATTATAAACTTACCCATGCCACTGTATACAGTATAAACTGATGCAATGCACTTGTACAGCATGGTGGGGGGTTGCATACAGTTGTCAAATTGATACAGTTGTCAAATTGAAGCGCCCACTCCAAGATCACGCTGAATTCCGCGAGTACAAGCATTGCTTAGCAATCTGACTTATCCGTACATTGGATTTTTTCCATGGTCTTCTATCTCATTATATGACTTTCAATAATTAGTCAGATGAATCGTAGATGGAACGATATCTTTCAAGTGAATCGTAATTATTGGTATATAGAAAATAAAACATTGACAATAGAAATGTTGGAGTTCAGTGGTACAACTAATTACACAATGGTTACATTGTGAGACATGAGATATGTACACCCTAAAATGTCATGTACAACTTGGCCGTCAACCTCGTTCTACATTGACATAGATAAACTTTATTTTTCGGGTGTACATATCTTCATGTCTCACATGTAACCATTGTATAATTATATATATTTCTCTAACTCTTCCTTGTTACGCTGTACCTTTATTTTTATTACTAGTGATTCCACTGTCTTTTCTTGTTATGAAATACAGCTGTACATTTGCATCACTCACCATATTTTTGACCAGCAGTCCAATTGTTCAACACGACCCTGTGTATGTATATGGCTCTCCGGCTCTTTCCTCCATCTACAAACATCTCTTGTTGACCCTTGGCTACTTGGCTGAGAGTCCCGGGTCCGAACTCCACGATGCTGCTGGAGGTGGAGTTCATCGTCACCCATGTGACGACCATTTGAGATGAGTCATCTGAAGAAAGATAGAATAGAATGATATCCCACACTTGGCTGTGTTCCTTAGAAAACCTGTTAGGAACAGCCCACCAAATATAAATTGTGATCTACTATCCAGCTATCCCTGATTTAAAAAGATTGTGATCCACTATCATTAATTTAAATATTGGACGGACAACTTCAGGTTGATCAGTTTCACTTTCAACACTGGATGACAGCTTCGCCAATTATTTATATGCAATATTCAAGAATTACAAAAACTGGGTTAAAACCAAATGCCCTAAGCAAATTATTTAAAAAATACAATCAATAAATTTTCCACGAGTGATGCTCATATCTGGGCGAGCAGTGGATATACATCTTTCTACATGAATAAAACCAATGTTTTTATGACAAATACAATCTAATAAGAAAGATTCGTTTTTCTCCTAAGTCTTTAAGCTTGTGAATGGGAGGACGTTGTGACGTATGTCTGTTTGCTTGATTCTCTTCTGATTGGGTAAAGAGATCTCTATGAATAATAATGATATTTTTGATCCTCACTGTTTGTGTAGGAATATTGATATGGAAAGTACAAGAATTTGGTCAAAACAATAATTAATTTCTTATTTTTCTCAGCTAAAAGTACTGAAAATATCTATTGGAGTGTTGGATGTAAATAAAGCCCTAGTTTTGTTTCCATCTGAACTACTTATCCCATCGGAATTAAATAAGCATCGATTTATATGTTACCTTGTTACCTTGCATGGTCATTTTGAATAAATAGCCTATTTTTAGATCATGGGTAAACTTCATTTGCATATGGAACATTTTTAGACAAATTTGGTTGTTATATTCCAATATGACTTTAAATAGTTTGCCATGGCTTGTTCCCAATGTGAGCATATTTACTAAAATTGAACAAAATGTATTAACATAAGTCTTAGCTTTAAATAGATGCCTCATCTGTTGCTCTAAATCAACAGCAAATGGTTAGAATTGCCATAGAAACTCTGAATGCCCTCTTACCAAAGTTAGACAGTAGACAGTGTGCAGAAATAGATGCTACTTGGTATTTTCATTATCAGCACCTGGTCAAATAGTAGCACAATATTACACAGTATGTATATATGTATTTAACTGAGGGCCAGAGTAGTTCACTTGGAAACTGTAAACTAAAAAATGGTTGTCATGACAACCATTTTACTTCACCTAATAATAGAACCAACTTTTTGAAGGTGACTACTATCTAAATTCGCAAAGGAAAGTTGTTAAGGTGCCAATTATGCATGTAATTTTTGCCTTTAAATAATTTATTTAGATTTATTGTATTTTGTTACCATGGTAGCAAGGGGAGAGCAATCAGCAACCAAGCATTTATTAAGAATTTAGTACTAATTTGCTGTCCTTGAATGCCCTTATATATTAGTTAACACAGACAGAAAGGTTGATATATTAAATTTTTTTGATATAAAATATGTTTCCATGGTAATGCGTTCCACATCATACTTGGTGATAGTTCTTTAGTAGATTGGTCTTGACTTTTAACACAGAAGCAGTAATGCAAATGACAAGTCCAATCTCCTCCATCAGGTCAGTAGGTACACCTGGTGGTCATATGTCCATTGATTACTAAATTGTGACATCACAATGTGTCCATTATTGACAGTCAACAGTAATTATCTCTGGTCATTTGAAATAAGTGACTGATGACAATACCAAACAAGATGGAAATATCAGACTTTTTTGAGTATGGATCACTTCTAAGAAGTAAAGGTGAGCTCAGTTAATACTAGTTTCAAAGTACAATGATAATATGTTAATAATAATATATTATTGGACTATATATTGATTCAAAGTAAAAACAATAGACTCTATGCTGTTTATACAAAATTAAACCAACTGCATAATTTTTCTCAGCACTTCGTAGAAAACATTATGTCACCACTAAACAATAGCATGCTTTCCAATTTTAAGCCATCGACCATATTTTCTGTCCTTGTTGCAGCCCAAGAAAATCCATTTCAAAATGGATAATCGAACAGATGTTAGCCAGTCCTTCAATTATGAGAAAAACTGTATAATATGTGGATAAAGTACACATTACGACCACCGCCATCCCGGTAGAAATATAAAATTCAGCTATGTAACACCAGAAAGTGGACTACAGGATCAGTTACTTCAAATCTATGTTGGTCGATCCGATGATACAGCAGTTAATTTACAATTCAGGATATTAAATGTTGGCAACATTACCACCAAACTGGCAAAGTATTATAGATGCTGCTTATAGAAACTTTTCTCAAATCATCCTGGAGGAGACAATGCCCAACTGGCCAAAGACTCAATCATGAAAAGTTGAGAAATGATGCATTCTGCTTGCTGTGTGAATGGATCACTTCTGACATATAGACATTAGGTCAAATTGCATTGCCAGAACTGCGAAACAAGATGGCATCCTTCTTACCTAAAGATGTTAATCCTTACACAAATAAGTGCATCAAAAGTAAACTCCATGAGCATTTCGAAGATTCTGTTACATTCATTGAAGTGCCAGGGAAAGCTAGCATGGTTCTCTTCAAGGAAAGGGTGAACAAAATTCTCAGAACCAGGACCAATTTCTTATGATCCGAAGAGTCTCATTCAGGAAATAAATCAAATTATAAGGTGAGCTTTGCATGTTAAAGCAATCTTCTGAGATTTACCCTCACCCAGATGATATAGAAATACAACATCTTGAAGAGTTAGTGCCACCTTCATTACTGAAATTTCTCGGCTGCCTATTTCATGACTCCAGAAGTGAATCCGCCAAATCCAAGAAGAAACTGCAGCAAGTTTCTGTGGCCACATACTCATGCACTCCATCACAAACCAGTCTTTCATTTCACCATTGTTACTTTCATGACAATCGGTTTATTCCTTCACCAGACAACAAGATCTCGAATTATAATCGATGTTTTGTCGACACTTGGATTTAGTGCATCATACGCTGAGATCATGAAGTTTGAAAGATCTGCTGTGACATCACACACAGTGATTGATCTTCCAGGAATTGCAAAGAAAGCAAATGGGGGGTGGTATCTGTCATTGGATTGCAGATAACTTTGATTTGAATGAAGACACACAAACTGGTCACAATACAACACACGCAATTGGCATAATTACATGCCAGGTGAGCAACAGTGATGCAACAAACATTCCCAAACTGCAAGTGAAACGTAAAACTGTGTCCACTGATGACATTGTCGTTGCTGGAGATTTGACCAGCATCATTAAACCCTACCTCCTAAGGCCGAAACGGATCAAGTGAAATTTGTTCAGTTAGAGCCCATTAAAATGGCTAAAGTGACATCTGTACTAGTTGGTACATTCTGGGCGTCTATGAGGCATTTTGGCCAGCACCCACCTAGTCCTAGTTGGCAAGGGTTCATGTCTCAATTAACCAAGGGAACAAGCCAGAGTATCACTGTGATATACAATCCTATGTTACCACTCAACCCACAAACCGATGAGGCTGTTTACAGCACCATGCTTTATGTCATGCAACAAGCCAAGCAGATAGGGATTTGCTGTGCATCACTTACATTTGACCAACCCCTGTATCTCAAGCATCCAGGATAAAAGTTGAAAATATTTCTATGTTTTCCAGCATGTTCCTGCATCTCGGTGGCTTTCATTTGCTGATGTCCTATCTCAAAGCTATTGGGAAATTGATGGAGAGCAGTGGCATAGAAGAACTATGTGGAATGGTATATGCACAAAATACTATTCCCAAAATGTTAGAAGGCAAACATTACACAAGAGCATTGAGGGCATGTCTTTTTGACAGATGCTGCACTACACCAAGTATTATTACAACATCTTCAGTCTGACACACCTATCCTGACTGAAATCATGCACCAGCTCCAACTTGAGTTCAGTGATCTCGACAACAGCTCGATGACATATGAGGATGTAGCTGGAATGCCAGCTCTAAGACTTGTAGATCTTTACCAATGTATCACTGAGGCGAAGCTCAAAATGAAAGAAAAGAGTAGAACAGCCAAACTTTGGATTATGTTCATGGATATGGTCAACATAGTACGACTTTTTGTCAGGGCAGAGCGCATTGGAAACTGGGAGCTGCATTTACATAGTACCCAGGAAATGCAACCTTATTTCTCAGCAGCAGGACACACAGACTACTCCAAATCCTGTCGGGTGTACCTGCAAGACAAGCATTTCAAGCAGATCTGTTCACTGTGTGTTGCTCCAATAAACCATGGAGTAGCACTTGGACTAACATGACTATTGAGCAGAGCTTGATGAGGTCAGGGAAGACACAAGGAGGCCTGATCAATATCACACACAACGAATCATCCAAAACAAGATGGTTGCTTGAGCACATATTATTTCACAGTACACTGAAGTCATCAGAATGTTATCTAACAACACCTCCGGAACATGGTCAGGGCAGCACAAAGATCTGTTTCCAGCCAACCAGCAAAATGATGAGGATGATTTGAACAGATTTTTGGAATTTCTGTAGGCAAACAATCCATTTGAAGTTCAAAGAATTCTGCAAAACATTGCTTCTGGTGTTATTGCTGATGAAGAGTCATTGTTGATGATAACTTGGTCATTGGAACGAAAGCACAGGACAGCCTGGTAGGAAAAAGTCTTCCTGAAGCTGTGATGTACAAACAAACCAATGCATCTCAGTGTCGTCATAACAAAGAACACACCAATACCAACAGACAAGATGGGTTTTCTTCAAAAGCAATGCAACAAACAAGCATTCATCAAATTCTTGGCATTGTATCAACAAGCGTTTGCTGTGCATGTGTTACATGCTGAAGATGAAGGTGATGCAGATGTTGTCATTGTGAGTCAGGCAATTGATTTGTCAGCTACGCAGAATGTCACAGTCATAGCAGATGATACAGATATTCTTGTCCTGTTGATCCACCATAAAAAAAGGTATTGTTTTCAATTTTGTTATGAATACAAGGCAGCAGTTGAGCACAACACTTAAACCAGAATAGCATGGTTTCACTAGAAGAAGGTTTAACTCCAATGATGACAGACATAGCTGCGGCTCCATCTGTGTAGATCATGTACCTGCTCAAAATATGGATTGCCTTGTAACAGCTACTGTGGATGTTATGGTAATTGCACTAATGTCCTACACAATTAGGGCATGATAATCCAGGCAGTACTTCGCTATGCATTTTTCTTTCTTTTTTGTGCATTGTTAAAAAGGTATCATTTTGCTAGATATTTGGAAGTGACATATAATTGGGAACTGAGCATATTTTTTTATGCTCTGTCAAGAATGTGGACTGTTATATACAGACATATGTCACAGTGTTAAACAGTTTGTTTATTCTATCTTATTTGATAATTTCCATTTCAATGTTAATGATCCAACTCTTACACATTTGCATTGAATGTGTTAGGGCAACAAACTGTTATATGGTTTTAGAAACTACAGAAGGTGCTTTGCTTTGCAAAATGAAATAAAACCTGTTGCTATGTATGTGAACGAAACTTTGTACATATTTTCAGAATTGTGGAAATATCTGTCAAATTAGACTACATAACACCAATATACTTTGAAATTTCTTATATGCCAGATTATTTATATTAAAAACTAGCACTTACATATAGTTGTTTCCATGGAAACCTGCTCATTCAAGAGTGAAAGTATCAACTACTTCGAGATTCACCCCCTCTTGGCTAGAGTTCCATGCTTTAATATAAATTATTGACTACATAGTTGACAATGTGATATGTTGACATATTGAAAATATGGCATTATGATGGAAAGGTATGGGAGGTTTAGTTACCTTGGTAACCATTTTGCATCTAAATATAGCCCAAAAGTATGAAAATAAGATATCACTGGATAGTTCATAACGTGGGCATCTTGAATCATGATAGATAACTATGAGATTTTCTGAACTATTTATATTTTATGAAAAAGAGGTGAAGTTATTTCAAAACAAGGTCAAATTTGTCATGATTATATGTTTCACGGAAACCAGTGCAATGGCTGACCAATATTGTTACACAACACGTAAGGTCATCCTGGTACTTTGCAGGGCCCAAAATGGGACAATACTAACATCAATGGAATTATTCATCAATTTGTTACCAAGGAAACAGCGGTCATTGGTAACCTCACAGGAAATGATATTTTTCATGGCCATTTCCAGTAAGTTGACATTTTTGGGAGCATTTTGATATCTGAAACTTGCTGTTGTACATGCAGTATAACACCTCAAATATTACAAAATTTGCCTTCTGCTGCTCTACTAGAATCATGTATTAGAAGGCCATTATTTGCATTCATGCATCACCAGGGTAACCACAAGGAATAAATATATTTGAAGATATTTTAATCAAATTAATTTTTGCTGGTAAAACAAGCCTTAAAAAAAATAATAAAATCCTAGGCAGAAGTAGACTTATACCAATTCAAAGCCAGCCCGTTTATTTAACATGCAAACCAGTTGCCATGGTAACCAGAATATAAATGCATAGTTTTACAAGTTTACCTTCTCAAATCTTATAAGGGTAATTTTAGTTCAAATCTGATTAATTTACCCTAAAACCTATTCCAAAAAGAGGTCTAAACATTGAAAAGCACACAAATATGGGTTTGGTCATGGAAACCAAGTCAATTACCATATATGCACCTTTTTCTCATTGTCAACACTGCTTATGGCATTCTTGGCTGTTATCAAGATGATAATACATTATGTCTACTAAAACAAAAACAATAACAAGATGCCATGAAGCTCCTTTTTATGTATAATTCAAACTGTCTGTGGTAAGAGGGCATTCAGAACAACATCAGGTTTCTATGGCAATTCTAACCATTTCCTGTTGATTTAGAGCAACAGATGAGGCATCCATTTAAAGCTAAGACTTCGATTAATACATTTTGTTCAATTTTAGTAAATATACTCACTTTGGGGACAAGCCATGGCAAACTATTTAAAGTCATATTGGAAAATAACAACCAAATTTGTCTAAAAAATGTTCCATATGCAAATGAAGTTTACCCCTGATCTAAAAATAGGCTATTTAATAATATGTTTAAAGTGTGAAAACCTTAATCGTTTTCACATAACATGTACATAATTTCCAAAAGCTTTCACATTACATTTACATGCTTTTAAAAGTTCAAAATACATTACTTAAGATGAAGATGCATGTATTCAAGCAAAAAATCAAGATTATTTACTTCTTACATGGTGTTGGGGAAGGCACATAATCATTTTGCAAGAGCACTGCCACTCGCAGAAGCTGTGGTTCATAAACTGTAATTTAACGAATTATTGTAATGCCGCACAAAGATGTTACCATGTGTCATGATAATACATGAGGAAGAATCCGTTTCATGGAACAAACATGGCATCATTCCCCAGCCTGCAGTGGAGAACCAATTTATTCAGATCATATTTAAAAAGGCACGTGTAAACACCCAGACAGAATAGTATGGAATAAATTGAAGTAGTGCAGAGTCCGCTGGGTGGTCTAATGGTTAAGGCAATTCCATATTGGCCCGCTCTGTTAAAGGTCCCGGGTTGCGATCCGGGGCCGGCCACTCTTCATGAGCTACATTCCAGCTGGATACCAGACTCTAGTGATGAGACAAATTGAAAGTGCCTTGTACTCAGTGTCTATGCTTAGGCAAGCAAAAGACATGGTTTGAACTTCTAGCCTTATCTCATCATTACATTTGCCTCAGGAGGCTTGTTATATAAGCTGAGTTAGCTTCAGAACCACTAGCATTGAGACATAAGACATAAGAGCATAGAATGTACCACAGGTCATGCCAGTCTTTGGGACCCAGTGGCCTAAAGCTTCAGACTTAATAATCGGCCATAAAGATGATGGAAGTGAGTGTAGAAAAGCAAGCTTTGCAATTGAAAGAACTAAGCTCTATTTGGCACAATGACAAAATTTGCTGAAGCCAGACCTGACTTGGCTTTAGCCAGCGCGACAGAAGTTCCAAAGCCGCTCTTCACTTCTTCCACTGGTTACGTTACAATCAGGTTGATTACTTGGGCAAAACAGCCAAAACAAGGTAGTGTTATAAACAGTGATAAAAGTGATTGGTTATTAAATACCCTGCACTGAGTGTAGGAATTATGGTTGCATATATCTAGTGATGCAAATATAGTAAGCCATTGTGCACTATGGGTGCAAACATTTATGAAATAAAGACAACATTTTATAAAGCTGTAAAATGAAAACCCACTCAGTAAATGAAAATCAATTATCGTTATCATTTTAGTCAGTAATGGAAATGTAACAGAAAGTTAATTTTGTTTTTCAGAACAGTATCGCTCATGTTTAAGGCTTGTTAATAATCCCTGTGAGCCTTTCGTAAAAATATGGGAAGATATTGCCATAGTAATGTATGCAGTGAGCTTGCTGATTGGTCGGCCAAGGCAGCCTTGAATCTTGGCACTTTCCTCAGACTTTAAAGGATGTGCCAAGGAGTACGTCTATGAGGAACAAGCTTCTCCTTACTCACCTAGTTTTGGCCTAACTCAGAATTGGTCATACTTGGTTAACCCATTTTGAGGAGAGCCTCAGCCCATCTGAGACCTCTACAGTGGGACTTAACTGTACACGTAGAACACACTTTGGTGAAATTTGCTGACCACCATCAGATCTAGATTTGAAGTGGCGGACTCAATGAAGCACCTTTTTGCAAAAATAGACATTGCGGCTATCTTATATTTTCTCTAAAAGGTATTAAGATTTTCCAAAAGATCTGCCCTTCTCTGCTTTATCTTCCATCCACATTGCTGTCAATTGCCTTAGCCACCCCAGGCCTTCTTTCATGTAACATTTAACAGTGTTTAATCAATCGATCTTACATCTCTGAAGGGCGACAGTCATGAGACCATTCTCAAATTCATATTTATCACATACATTGTAGTTTGCATCTTAGACCTTTCTGATAATTAAGTTACAATAGAAATGTGTTTTTGGGACAAAACGTTGTTGAAAGTTGTGTGTGTGTAAAAATATCCTCAGAATTGTTCAAAACTTGTGCAATATGCCGTGATTAAACAGGTTTAAACAGATTTTTGCTAGAGGCAGACATAATGATGATATGATAAAGCTTGTGATCCACACCATATACACATTTACCTCATATGTTGTATCAATTAATTGCCTCAGCATAGACACTGAGAACAAGGCACCACCAATTTACTGTCTCATGCAAGTCGACATCCAGCAATCGATGTAGCTCATGAAGGGTGTCTGGGACCAAGAATCAAACTTGGGACCTTCAACAGAAATGGATTTTGGTCATACCTGGGCTATTGTTTGGCAATTAAAACTTTGAATTGACAACCAGTTGCCATGTATACTCACAACATATGGTAGGTTGAAACCCATAGAAAAAATTTCTTTCTGATGACAGCAAATACTTTATTGTATCATCAAGGGTTGGGGTGACGATCAACGTTGTCAGAAAAAACGTTCGAAAAAAACACAAACATTTATGAGGCCATCAAAAGATATACTTCAGACAATAAGCTTGGTTTAAATTAAGTCTGTCCAGAGTCTAGTTCACAAAAAAAGAAGGTTTTCTTCATACCTAGCCATGGTTTGGAAATTCAAACTAAGTTGCCTTGGCAACCAGTTGCCATGGATACCCGAATAAAATATAAATGAGGTTAAAGCCAATCAAAAATACTTTCTAATGGCTCAAAATTCTTTGGTGTAGCATCAAGGATGTTGGGCTCAGATTGAACGTCGTGAAAAAGGGAAAATTCATATTTCTGAGGTTCGACCTTGGATATTTGAAAAATGGGTTTGGATGATACCAATATGAGTGGTAACCAATTTCAACCTTATGACGTCATCAACAAAAATGGCAACACAAATATTTGCAATCTACAGATCTGACAAAGATTTAAATAATATATAGTGCTGACAACCTTCATCACTCTGTTTTACTACATATGCCCCCCGGACTAGTTTACCAAGTGGCCAAAAACAGGGAGTGTTTGATAAAATAAACATCATAAACATTTGAGAATTGAGACTTTCAAAGATTTCAAAAATAATTGTCAACATAATTACAAATAATTGTCCATGCATATTGAACGTTGGCAGGGATTCCCCCGGAATTAATTTTTTCCATAAGGTTTCCTTTCCCAGAAAATTAAAATATCTAACACATCAGTTAGGTTCATATTGCACTTTGATTAATCTCAATGTTGAGAGATTTAAGTGGGTCAAATACGTGAACAACACGATGAAACACATCCCCCTACAAACACAAAAACATTTAAAAATATTGTACTTGGCAAGTATTTATAGAATTTTAACTGTTGTAGGTAATTCATATGATGATTGACATAACGTGAGTTAAAAATAATAAGTGTTGTGTCGATATTTTGGTAATATCTGTTGGAAATATGATGTGTTCTAGAATATTGAATGTTGTCAAGATTGAAATCATGACTGGCAAGGTCTTGGGATCTACACATAAATATTGTGACAATATTAGTCAAATCATAAAGATAAGAGTAGACTTGTGTCTCCATGGTAAAATGTTGTGGCATGGTGAAAAAAAACTTAACCTTCATTATCTCTAAATAAGATTATTAATAACAATTATTTTAAATTGGAACAAAGTTCAAAGCTAGAATTTATCAACACTGTAAATCCCCAGCCAATGTTGACTAATGTATAGCAACATTTGGTTACCATGGTTACTTTCATTATTATATGTATTACATTGCATGCAAGGTTGTTAATTTTGATCTGTAGCAACGAAACTGAACAATAACAGTGTTTAGTGATTTTTACTGATACACATCGTATCAAATACTCACTGCCAAATGACAAATGCACCTGTTCGGGCTCCGTGTATAGTATTCCTCTAACAGAGGTGAGGAAAAAACTTATAATGAGAGCAGTCAGCATTATATGATATGTGACACACTTTCATTGTAATCAGGCCCGTAGCCAGGCTGAGGCGCCTCCTCTGATCTTGGGACAAATTAACAAATCTTTTGGCAAAATTGGCAAATACATTTGTGTTTGATGGACTTTTTTGTTTATATAATATTTGTGACTTGCCTTTGTACATAAACTAAAGGAAACATATTCAGTGTACATCTCTTGCTTGCAATTAGTTTGGAAATTATAAGTCTATTGACCTTATGGAAGTGAAGGCCATGAAAGTAGGATTTCGCCTCCTCTACTTTTTAAGTCTGGCTACGGCCTTGATAATTAGCATATCGAAGTATCACATCAGCAAATATGCTCCAGTAGGCTCTTGTATAGAACATTGACCTGCTGTACTATAGGAAATGATCACTTTCAAATCCTCCATAGTGAAAAATGCATTCTTTTGCCCACCTATGACATGGTTTGTAAACTGTCCAAGTTGTCAATATTATGTAGGTCTCACATTCTGTGACTCTCACATTCTTAGTCTTGTATTATAGTTGCTAAATTTGACAATTCAAATTCATCGTTCTGTGGATGGCTATGGACTGCAAGCCTTTATTAAATGTCCACCTGTCCTTAACGACCACATTTGTCACCCCCCCCCCTTGGGGGGTGATCGCTTAACACGGGTAAGACTGTAAAGCCACTGTCACACAAGCCGGTTTTGCCGTAGTGAACCCGTAGAGTGATGTAACGGTTATGTAACAGCTCTTTCCGCCGGTTTGGCGACAGGTTCTGGCAGCAAAAAGGGGCGGGGCAGCACCCGCTGGGTTACCCGCCAGGTGCCACGGGTTACCCGCCGGCTTCCACGGGTGCCTCGGCAGGTTCTACGGGTGACTCGGCGGGGGTTCTACGGGTGGCTCGGCAGGTTCTACGGGTGGCTCAGCGGGTTCTACAGGTTACTCGCCGAGTTGTAGGAGTAAGCCGGCGAGTAGTAGGAGTTGCTGCTCCCCTAATATTAGTCCGATTTTTCGTAAATAAGAACGAAATTGTAGTATAGTTTATACTGATTCCATACCTGTTTTCGGATCGAAAATATACCAAATATTAGGCGAGTTATTCGTCTGAGAAGGTAGCTAGGTTGGCGGAGGCAAACAGTGGTGCTCTCGCAGACGTCCGCGCCGGGACTGTATATTGATACTCTTAATTGTATATTGAATTGTTTTAAAGTTTTCAAATTAGTCAGTTATGTCGGCAGTTCATTAAACATTTTAGCCACTAAATAAGATAGAGTGCTTCCACCATATCTTTTTGTGTTATATTTAGGCACATGTAATTTACATGAATTTCTTGTGTTCATTTGGTGTATTTCATATCTATACATGAAAGAAGTTCTAAAAAATATCAGGTATTTCATTGTTATTCCATTTGTGCACACATTTTAGTATGCATAATTTAAATATATCTTTCATTTTCAAGACCGCTATTTCCTTATGTTAATCTTCAGTGTTAAGCCCCCCTCTCACATAGCCGGTTTTGCCGTAGTGAAGCCGTAGTATTACGCAATGGTTGCGCAATGCGATTCTCGGCTCCAAGCCGACGGCAATCCGGCGACACTCGGCGATACTCGTCGAGTCACTCGTGGGACTCCGGCCTAAACTGGGATTCCCGGGCCCGGTAGCCGGAAATTCAATGCGTGCATTAAATTCCCGTGGCAATATCATGGGTGTCCAAAGGTAAACAATAAACCGGTGTAACCCATCGGATTACCCCTCAAAGTCGTCGAGTCACCCCTGGAGGCCGTCGAGTGACTCCACGACTTGGACGGGTTTCCCGTCGCTAATTTTAGGCGTAGTGAACACGACGGCTTGTTCAGGGCTAGTAGGAGTAACTCGACGAGTAGTAGGAGTAACTCGACGGCTTCCAGGAGTAACCCGCCGAGTTGTAGGAGTAAATCGCCGACTTCTACCAGCGTCAGCAGGGAGGGGTTGTATATACTTTAAAAGGCTGCTGCTCCCCTAATATAAGGCCGATTTTCGTCAAATGAAGACTGAATTGTAGTCTCCCTAAAGCGTCCGCACCCAGACAGTATCAATGCAGGCAGAGCTGAGCGCTTCTTTAAAAGGCTGTTGCTCCTCACATATTCGTCAAATAAAGACTGAATTGTAGTATAGTTCATACTAATTCCACACCGATTTTTAGATTGAAAATAACCAAATATTAAGCGAGATATTCGTCTGAGAATGCAGTTGTCTGGCGGCGGCTGCTGCTCCATTTATATTAATCAGATTTTCGTCAAATAAATATTGAATTATAGTAGAGTTCATACTAATTCCACACAGATTTTCAGATTGAAAATAACCAAATATTAAGCGAGATATTCGTCTGAGAATGCAGTTCTCTGGCAGCGGCAAGGTGCTCTGTGTATGGTCATGACTTGAATGGTGTGGTCAATATTTTTGACCATGATATATATATCATTCTGCCAACTGGCCAATGGGAAGGACTTTTCCTTTGGTTTTGTAAAGTCAATTAACCAATATATGTAATAGCAATCTGCCTTGACCGTTATGTCAATTGCTATTAGCATTTTGAATATTACAAAGAATGGGGTAAATCATGCTTTTTCATCATGAATTGAAATCATTGATCTCAAGCATGAATTGAAATTCTGAATTGACCGTTATGTCAATTGCTATTAACATTTTGAATAATACAAAGAATGGGGTAAGTCATGCTTTTTCATCATTGATCACAAGCTTTAATTGAAATTCTGAATTTCAACTGATTCCTGTTTATTATGCATATTAAAGAGGGAGATTGTTTTGATCATGGATGGAACATGCAATATCAATTTTAATTCCAGTTGGATTATTTTGAAACAACAACAAGAACGAAATATTGGTAATTTATATAAAATGAAATAAATATCTAAAATGATTACTCTAAACTAGAGTATATCTATCTATAGATAGTTGTTATAGCTCCATAGACATCTTTATCAAGTCAGAATTTTATTGGCAACAAGCCAACAAACATTGTTTTAGTTTTTTATTGATTCCGAATCAATGAATTATTGATAGTAACATATTATTAGGTGAAGATCTTATAACTATCTGTCTATCTACATATCTACATATTTATACTCTATGAGGTATTACTAACTTTATTAACAAGAATATTCTTGTTTGTGCCTAGTATACTCCATTAATTTTCCCCACCTTAACTATTATATAAATTCTACACATTTCCCTGAATAATTCAGTCTTTATTTGACGAAAATCGGATATGTAGATAGACAGATAGTTTAGAGAGACAGATAGATTTATATGCTTATTATATAATATAGAATATCTAGCTTAATATTTGGTCTATATAAGTACATAAAAGATAGCAAATAAAATCACAGATCAAATCACAAATACTAATTACAATATCAATATTAGATTTAAATTTTACAAAAATATACGCAAATACTGATCAAAATAAGATTCAAATTAACACAAAAAGATAAGAATGTTCACATGTATAAAAAAAATACCAATATACAAATATAATCATTGCCTGGTAATTACAATAAAATACATTGTTTTTAATTAATGAAAGCAATTACATCTTTTTGCAATTATGAATGACAATCAAGACAATGTCATATTACTGTGTCATCTTTGAACAAACTATGAAGTGACAGGTCAAAGAACCCCAATTTAGGCAATTAGGCAATTGACACATGTATTGAGCATTTGCTGTATTCTCTACACCCATTCTTTGTATCATACAAAATGCTAATAGCAATTGACATAACGGTCATGGCAGTTGGCAGAATGAGTAGAAATGAATTGCAATAAAGCTCATCCAAACAATGTATATATCATGGTCAAAAATATTGACGAATATCTCGCTTAATATTTGGTCTACTTTCAATCTGAAATTGTGTGTGGAATAAGTATGAACTCTACTATAATTCAATATTTATTTGATGAAAATCGGAATAATATTAGGGGAGCAGCAGCCTTTTAAAGAAGCGCTCAGCATTGATACAGTTCCGGCGCGGACGTCTGCGAGAGTACCACTGTTTGCCTCCGCCAACCTAGCTACCTTCTCAGACGAATAACTCGCTTAATATTTACTCCTACAACACGGCGGGTTACTCCTGGTAGCCGTCGAGTTACTCCTACTACCCGTCGGCTTACTTCTAGTGACCCGTAGAACTCGCCGAGTGACCCATAGAACCCGCCGAGTGACCCGTAGAACCCGCCGAGTCACCCGCCGAGTCACCGTAGAACTCGCCGAGTCACCCGTAGAACCCGCCGAGTCACCCGTAGAACCCGCCGAGTCACCCGTAGAACCCGCTGAGTCACCCGTAGAACCCGCCGATTCACCCGTAGAACCCTTTTTCCCCGCCAGAATCCGTCGCCATCCCGGCGAAAAAAGCTGTTGCATAACCGTTATGTAATACTACGGGTTCACTACGGCAAAACTGGCTATGTGAGAGCCAGTCTTTATTATACAGTATTTTTAATATCCAATTTTGCAAGACTTGTAGCTGATTTAATTGATAGCTCTTTATATTGCTGCAGATCTCTATCCCATAGATAGCTGTTTCGTACATTCATTAGGTATTCATTTATTGGTGTTTTATCATTTTAAGAGTGCTGGCAATTTTTGCAAGAGACTGCATTATCTTTTCAATATGAGAGTTCCATTATCATGATGATAACAGTTATCACCAGTCATTATTCCTAGATATTCTACCGCTGATACCGCTGATACAATTCTTTACATCAGAAAAGTGGAGTGTCAATCACATGCGTTAAAGTGTTTTTGTTTTTTTGCTCTCAGTCGCATGTGATTGACACTCCACTTTTCTGATGTAAAGAATTGAACGTGACAAAAAAAGGAGTTTGACCAATCAGGTGATTTGTTAGATTATTTTATTGTTGTTAGTTGTTATCTGTTTGATTTTTTACAGCTATCCTTTGATATTTATTTTAACTATTTTGTACTCTTTGTATGAAATTTGGACTATAACTGCAAAATGGGATTGAAATCAGACGAATATGACCATATGAAGGTTGGAAATGATAATATACATTGAGTATCAGCGGTAGAATATCTAGGAATAATGACTGGTGATAACTGCTATCATCATGATAATGGAACTCTCATATTGAAAAGATAATGCAGTCTCTTGCAAAAATTGCCAGCACTCTTAAAATGATAAAACACCATGTACCTAATGAATGTCTACAGCAATATAAAGAGCTATCAATTAAATCAGCTACAAGTCTTGCAAAATTGGATATTAAAAATACTGTATAACAAAGACTGGCTGACTAACACTGATGATTAACATAAGGAAATAGCGGTCTTGAAAGGCATTATTTCCAATCTATTACAGTCTTACCTGTGTTAAGCAATCACCCCCCAAGGGGGGGGGGGGTGACAAATGTGGTCGTTAAGGACAGGTGGACGTTTAATAAAGGCTTGCAGTCCATGGCCATCCACAGAACGATGAATTTGAATTGTCAAATTTAGCAACTATAATACAAGACTAAGAATGTGAGAGTCACAGAATGCGAGACCTAAAAACCATGTCATAGGTGGGCAAAAGAATGAATTTTTCACTATGGAGGATTTGAAAGTGATCATTTCCTATAGTACAGCAGGTCAATGTTCTATACAAGAGCCTACTGGAGCATATTTGCTGATGTGATACTTCGATACGCTAATTATCAAGGCCGTAGCCAAACTTAAAAAATAGAGGAGGCAAAATCCTACTTTCATGGCCTTCACTTCCATAAGGTCAATAGACTTATAATTTCCAAACTAATTGCAAGCAAGAGATGTACACTGAATATGTTTCCTTTAGTTTATGTACAAAGGCAAGTCACAAATATTATATAAACAAAAAAGTCCATCAAACACAAATGTATTTGCCAATTTTGCCAAAAGATTTGTTAATTTTTTCCAAGATCAGAGGAGGCGCCTCAGCCTGGCTACGGGCCTGATTATAAGAGGTCAAAATCAGTGATCTATGAAGTTTGGACCAAAACAGTTAACAGCAATGAAAGTGTGTCACATATCACATGCATGCACACGTATATAGCATGGAACAGTTATAGTGATATAATGCTGACTGCTCTCATTATAAGTTTTTTCCTCACCTCTGTTATAGGAATACTATACACGGAGCCCGAACAGGTGCATATGTCATTTGGCAGTGAGTATTTGATAAAATGTGTATCAGTATAAATCACTAAACACTGTTATTAATATATCTAGATAATTAAATATATATCATGATAATGAAGGTTAAGTTTTTTTTTCATCATGCCACAACATTTGACCATGGAGACACAAGTCTACTCTTATCTTTATGATTTGACTAATATTGTCACAATATTTAAGTGTAGACCCCAAAACCTTGCCAGTCATGATTTCAATCTTGACAACATTCAATATTCTAGAACAGATCATATTTCCCACAGATATTACCAAAATATCGACACAACACTAATTATTTTTAACTCACGTTATGTCAATCATCATATGAATTACCTACAACAGTTAAAATTCTATAAATACTTGCCAAATACAATATTTTGAAATGTTTTTGTGTTTGTAGGGGGATGTGTTTCATCGGGTTTTTCACGTATTTGACCCACTTAAATCTCTCAACATTGAGGTTAATCAAAGTGCAATATGAACCAAGCTGATGTGTTAGATATTTTAATTTTCTGGGAAAGGAAACCTTATGGAAAAAATTGAATTCTGGGGAATCCCTGCCAACGTTCAATATGCATGGACAATTATTTGTAATTATGTTGACAATTATTTTTGAAATCTTTGAAAGTCTCAATTCTCAAATGTTTATGATGTTTATTTTATCAAACACTCCCCGTTTTTGGCCACTTGGTAAACTAGTCTGGGGGGCATATGTATTAAAACAGAGTGATGAAGGTGGTTGGCACTATATATTATTTAAATCTTTGTCAGATCTGTAGATTGCAAATATTTGTGTTGCCATTTTTGTTGATGACGTCATAAGGGTGAAATTGGTTACCACTCATATTGGCATCATCCAAACCCATTTTTCAAATATCCAAGGTCGAACCTCAGAAATATGAATTTTCCCTTTTTCACGACGTTCAATCTGAGCCCAACATCCTTGATGAACTGTCACAAAAGAATACTGTTACTATTGGTGTCCCCGAGGGATCAGTGCTCGGGCCAATATTGTTTATGTTATTTGTTAATGATATCAGCCAAAATTCAAATGTGGGAGTATGCAATCTATATGCTGATGACACAATTGTTTATTGTCATGGTAACTCTGTGAAGGAAGTTGAAGGAAAGTTACAATTGTGTGTAACTCAGTTGAAGGATTGGTACATAAACCACAAACTGCGTGTTAATATCTCCAAAAGTGAAGTCATGCTATTATCATCTAGGAGGAAAAATGTTTCTGATTGTTTAGACATCACTATTGATGGGACTAATTTAAACTATGTTGAATGTGCTAACTATCTTGGCATGAAGATTGATAATCATTTATTATAGGATGAGTATGTTAACAAACTTTGTGGTAATGTTGCAGCCAAATTGAATAGATTACGCAGACTGAAAGGTATTGTGTCATCTCGAGTGCTGTGTAAAATATATTCAACAGCAGTTCAGCCATGTACTGATTGTGCAATAAGTGTTTGATGTCAAACAAGTAATTATAATATTAGTAAGATACAGAGGTTACAGAATTATGCTGCAAGGTTGGTTACTAATGACTTTGATAAAGTAAACTCAAGAGGTTTTGATATTGTAAAAAGCTTAAAATGGATGAATGTCAAACAAAGATGTCAGTATTTCACTACCACTCTAATGTTTAAGTGCATACATGGGCTGGCCCCTACCTATTTAGTTGACAAAATTGTAATGAACTGTGATGTTAATGGTATCAATACCAGAAGCCATCCCATGAATGTATATGTGCCACATTGTAAAAGTCCATCCATTAAGACTCCAGTTAATGGCATTGCAAGTCCAGTTGCTTAACTTCAAGCAAGTAGCATAAAGTCAGTGTGACTTGACAATGTGGGCTTTCAACTGAGTCCTTTCTCAGCATAAGATAAGACAAGTTCTTCCAATTCCAATATGTGTAGAGTTCCAAAGTGCAGTAAGCACAAGCAGTAACACAAAAGTAGGTTTTGTTTCCTCAGCTGGCAAAAAGAGACTGATATTTTTATTGGTGCACAGGTATAAGTATTAAAAGTACAATTCATGAAGTTTCCCCCTAGCAGGGCTGAGAGGGAATTATCAACCAATCACATCACAGTAATTTCAGTTATCATTCACATTGCATGGGGTGATACCTCCCCTAAACAGGGCTGCTACCAGCATCTTTCCACAAATTCTGCCAGGGATTAGGGCAGCTAAGACAATGGAGAAGAAATGGACCCCCTGCAGTGCACTGCATTGTGCTGAGGCTATTTATAGCTCAAGTCACAATGGGCTATTGTGCACAGTGTCAACTTTGGCTTGGTCAGCAGTTTTGGAAGGAAAGTTAGTGAGGCATCCTAACAGGGCAATGCAATCACATCATAATTAGTAATATCTAATAAATCAATAATTAGAAATAAGCATCCAATCAATTAATAGTTAGAGACAAACATTCAATCAATGTATAATTGGAAATAAGCATTCAATCAACTTATAATTAGAAATAAACATTCAATCAATTTCCTTGCAGCAGGCTAATTTAACATAAAGCTAAGCATGAGTAATAAGAAGATACTGGCACATGTGAGCAGAGCAGTGACTAGCACAATGAAATGATGAGGACACACAACAAACTGCATTTAAGTGACACATGAGCAGAGGCCTGCATAGTGCAGGTGCATTGAATTGCGTATAATATAAACATTAAACAACAAGCAAAGTGTATAAGGCTAAGCAATTGCTAGAGCAGACAAAAATGCTCAAGGCAAGTGTAATGAAGAGTGTACATAATAGTTGTATCTGACATGTATATACATCCTTTGCTTAAGGCAAGTGTAATGAGGAGTACACAATCAATGCACCTGACATATAATTCTAACTGACATGCATGTACATCCTTTGCCTATGGCAAGTGTAACGAGGAGTGTACAGCTTGGTCATGTCATATTGTAATATGACAGCTAATAAGTGGCTGCAAAGGGCTGCACTTTACAACATGTATCAAGTCAGTTTGCTGAGAGGTCTTTGGTTATGTTGGTGCTATCTTATGGAATTTGTTGCCATCAAGTTTAAAGGATGTAAACAACCTGATTGGTTTTAAATATGCCTTGAAACGCCACATTTTAGATTAACTATTTTATGAACCTTACTTTTATATATTTCTGTTTTTATACGCCTTTGTTTTAAATGTTTTTATACTATATTGTACTATATAACATATTGTTTTTATGGCCCATCTGCAAAACAGCTGTGCTGATAATGCAACCCATGTAAAATATATTGGAATAAATAAATGAATAAATATGACCAACATGTTGGAGTTGATGAAAGGGGGTGATCAAATAACTAATTAGCAGTTTGTCTAATGATTACCATTACTAATCATAAGACCAACATGTTGGAGTTAGTCAAATGACGAACTAGGTTCGTACTAATGTCGAAGCAAAGTTCATCAAATAAAACACACCAAAATATTAACATAATTCATCATTTTGATGTTTAACCTGATGCCTTTCATATACAAACACACTGTAGTGTAAATTAGTTAACACGATTTAACTCTCCCCCCCCCCTAAACAAAAACCCAATATTTTCATAAAATATTAAATTTTAAACTGAGAACTACAAGCAATCTATGGTTTGTTTCATAAAAAGCGGCCTGTCAAATTAAACCTCGACAAAGCTGGACAACTTCTGCAATACGATGCTGCCTGCCACTAAACGGAACTGTCTGGCTATAGCTGGCTACTCAAAGCCGGATCTAGAAGCACATGCAGCACCAATGTTTGTGTACGTCCACCATATTTTACAGTGTGCAGAGACTGATTCCCTTTCCAAAAGACATAAAGGGGAGTGTGGTAGCATTGGTGTTTTTTAATCAGTAAGTGTATATTTTGTTTTGTTGATTTTACTTATTGGTTTTCGAATTGTACTAATTAATTTTTTTTTTATTGTGTACATACAGCGCAAAATTTAGAATCAGGTTGCCTGATACTTGTAACCCTGTTTAAATAGGTAATAAATGATATAAAAAATAGAATAAAATACCTCTACATTATTGATATGCATTTATGATTCTACATTATATGTGTTATTTTGTGTCTGTATCTTTCTCTGTTATATTTTTCTCTTTAATTTCCTTTTTCTTGAAGTACCTGCATGCTACAGAATTTACTGTAATCGTGTAATAACAAAACATCTCTCTTTGGCACAACATTTTTTAAAATTATTGTGAAGTTGTTAAGTGTAATAAAGAGTGGGGACATATGCCTCCCTGCCCTCTGGTTTGTGTAGTGTGGGGTGGCGTGAGCCATTTTTAATCTTCGAAAATAATTATTCTTCAAGCTAATTAGTTTTATAAATATGAGGGTAAAGAGAGAGCCGCCAAGTCAAATTTCCAGTAGTTAACATATTTCTTGCCAACACAATTCTGACCCCCCCCCCCCCCCCATCCAATACTCACATGCCTGCGCCCCTTCTCTGTCCTACCACTTGTTTACACATATTGCTTTATCTATGTCAATATGTTAAAGAAGTACCTCTACAAGACATAGAAATTTTATTTATTTTACTGTTTTGTGTGCAAAATAAGTGTGAGGACATCAGTCTCTGCACACTGTAAAATATGGTGGACGTACACAAACATTGGTGCTGCATGTGCTTCTAGATCCGGCTTTGAGTAGCCAGCTATAGCCAGACAGTTCCGTTTAGTGGCAGGCAGCATCGTATTGCAGAAGTTGTCCAGCTTCTTTCTCTGTTATATTTTTCTCTTTAATTTCCTTTTTCTTGAAGTACCTGCATGCTACAGAATTTACTGTAATCGTGTAATAACAAAACATCTCTCTTTGGCATAACATTTTTTTAAATTATTGTGAAGTTGTCAAGTGTAATAAAGAGTGGGGACATATGCCTCTCTGCCCTCTGGTGGGATCAATTACACAAACACCTCTTCCTTGAGCCCTGCACTTCTGTAGCGATAGACCAAATATTACAATCATGTAGTGTGGGGTGGCATGAGAGCCATTTTTAATCTTCGAAAAGAAATGTGATTTCAATTATTCTTAAAGCTAATTGGTTTGATATGTATGATAGGGTCAAGAGAGAGTCGCCAAGTCTAATTTCCAGTAGTTTACCATATTTCATGACAACACAATTCTGACCCCCCCCCCCCAATACTCACATGCCTGCGCCCCATCTCTGTGCTAACACTTTGTAAAAGTCCATGTCATTGAAGACTCCAATACAATGACATTTCAGCCTAGACTTTCAACTGAGTCTCATCTCAGCCTTGAGGGAAGTCAAGCTCTCCCAGTTCCAAAGTGGGCAGAGTCCAAAGTGCAGTAAGCACAAAATATTCAGAGTCCAAAGTGTACAAGTAAATAACACAAGAGTGGATTTGCTTCCTCAGCTGGCAAAATGAAAACTGATCTTTTTAATGAGTACAGGGTATATGTATTAAAGTACAATTCATGAAGTTTTTCCCCCAGCAGGGCTGAGAGGGAATTATCAACCAATCACAACACAGTAAACTCTACATTCCATGGGGTGATACCTCCCCCAAACAGGGCTGCTACCAGCATCTTTCTGCCAATTCTGGCAGGGATTAGTGAAACTGAGACAATGGAGCAAAAGTGGACCCCCTGCAGTGCTCTGCATTGTGCTGAGGCTATTTATAGCTCAAGTCACAATGGGCTATTGTACTGAGTGTCAACTTTGGCTTGGTTAGCAGTTTTGGAGGGAAAGTTTTGGAGGGAAAATTAGTAAGCTCCTCCCACAATTCAGGACTTAACTGTGAGGCATCTTAACAGGGCAATGCACTCACATAGCACTGACAATAAATCAATATGAAGCAAAAGGAATGATACTTGTCATCAATTGACAATTGATTGATAATACAGTCAATCAATTAATGATATAATCAATGTTAACAATACAATCAATGTTGATAATCAATTCAATGTTAATAATTTAATCATTGCTAACAATATAATCAGTATTAATAATCAACATTCCTTGCAGCAGGCTAAACTAGCTAAGACTAAACATAATTAACAAGCAACTGCTGGCACATGTGAGTAGAGCAGTGACCAGCTAAAATGTAGTGATGAGCACACACTACTACTGCATTTAGGTCACATGAGCAGAGGCCTGCATAGGGCAGGTGTAATGAAGAGCAAATGTCATACAACTCTAACTGACATATATCCTTTGCCTAGGGCAATGCACCTGTCATGTTACTCTAACTGACATATGACATATATCTTTTGCCTAGGGCAAGTGTAATGAGGAGCATACAATCAATGCACCTGTCATGTTACTCTAACTGACATATGACATATATCCTTTTTCTAGGGCAAGTGTAATGAGGAGCATACAATCACTGCACCTGTTATATTACTCTAACTGACATATATCCTTTGCCTAGGGCAAGTGTAACGAAGAGCAAACGTCACATAACTCTAACTGACATATATAAGTAGTTGCCAGAGGCTGCACTTTACATCACTCCCCCCCTTATTCTAGCTCATTGATGGCAATCAGCAAGGAGCGTGCTTGGGGATGATCAAGAAGTGATCAGCCTGGCAGTGTAAACAATTCTGACATGCTAAAATCCTGACAGGTTTAAACAATTCTGGAATGTTAGATAATTCTAACATGCTAAGCAATTCTCAGTGACATCACTATGTGAAGCACAGTGAGTAAAAAGAAAAATGCTACAAAAAAAAAAAAAAACAAAAAAAAAATGCTGCAAGGATAAAACAATGGTGATAAGCCTGAGGAAACAAGGGCATTTCTAACAATTTTTTGCTTAAACTATAGTAATATTTAGAGTTCCTGGTTTGTGCACTCAACTGCATAGACTGCAATCTTGAGTGCACTGGTCAGAGTTCATTGGTGGCTTTTGCCCATCCAATGCGTGTGGTGAGGTGTGGTCCTGCCCACTGTGGCAACAATCTTGTAGCCCGAGCTTGCACAACTTCCTGAGTGGTTTGTGGTATGTAAGGGTGAGGAGCATGTTGTCCTGCTCGTGTCTAGTGGTTGGGTAGCATCAGCAAGTTGTGCTTGTGGCAGGGCGGTGTGTGACTCTCAATTCTCCAGGCCTCAGAGAACTTAAAGTGGACTGCGACTTGCACCGCCAGTTGAACACAACGCCTAGTCAGAATACAACCTGAAGATGCATGTGATGGTCCATATCCTGGGCCAGTTCGAGACGCTGTGGGCTAAAGCCCCAGTTAGCGTTAAGTAGTCTAATAAATCACTGTGTGAGCAGTTCTGTTAATCTTTCACTTGGCATGTACACTGCCAGTGTTCTTCCAGGTAACTTCCAGTGTATCTCCAGAGCGGAGTGACGGCGAGAATGGATGAACCACTCAGAAGTGCAAGCAGCCAGTGAATTCTTGTAGACAGTGAATTCCGCATAGTAAATTCCATCAGTCAGCAAATTCCAGTGGTCAGTGAATTCCAGTGGACAGTGAATTCCGTAGACAGTGAATTCCGCATAGTAAATTCCATCAGTCAGTAAATTCCAGTGGTCCACGTCAGAGGTGATGATGAGGTGATCATCGCCCCAGCAATCCTGGGAGTTCCTGCAGGAGATTGATGCGGGCTCGCTTCTGCTGATCCAAGGTGGGGGGGTCGATATCCGGAGGCAGTGGGCGTTTCGCTGCTCTTTGGAAGTAAGGACGTCTCCTCTTGGCGTTCTCAGGCAGGTCCGCATCGTGCTGTCGCCTAGTTCCGGTCCTGTGCAGGCGCTTTGCGTTGTGGCGTCTCTGTGGAGCGGGGCGAGTTGTTGCTGCCGAGCGAGGGGGTGCTGGCTTGACGTCTCTAGTCGGCGAGGATGTCAGTTCTGGCTCTGCAGGCGACTCCTTGGTTTTCTTGCCGGAGACCGGCTGATCTAGGTCGTGTGTGCGGCGAGTGGCGGTCCTGTGTAGGTGCTTAAAGTCTTCCCTCCTGGGAGGTGCATGTCTGGTCACCGCAGCGGTCCTGGGGTCAGGAGGGTCACTAGGGGACTGGCGCTCATTCCTGGTAGCTGCACGCCGTTTTGGGTGGGCGTTGCTCTCTCCAGTTGTTGGCCCAGAGCTGGACTCGCTTGACTGGCTAGGGTGCCTCCTCCTCTTGACGGCTGGCTTCACCTTCTGTTTTGGTTGTGGGGGAACAGCTTTGGTTTGCCTGGTGGCAGGCTGCCTGTCAGGTTGTCTTGTCACCCCAGTGACTCGGGTGCTTTGTCGTGGGTTCCTTCTCGGTCGTGGGTTGAGCTCATCCCACGCGATGTTGGGATCCACCAGCCTGACCTTGTTGATGTTGACCACCTTCTGCTTCCCACTTTGCTGGTGGGTCACCCACACGACTTTTCCCCTGACTCTCGTGACTGTCCATTGTGGGTCCCACTTCGCTGTCAATGAGAGCGGCTCCTGGGCCTTCACCACCACAGTGTCGCCCACTTTGATTGTGCCAGTGTTGGCTTGCTGCTGCAGGCGTGCCCTGTTGTGACGTCGTGAGTGCTCTGTCTGTTGGGCCGCCGTACGCAATGCGTCTGCGATGTCTTGCAAGCGGTCGTCTAGCAGCCACTCCCTTCCAAGGAGTTTTGAAATGGGGAGGCGAGCTCTCCGACCATAGTGGAGAAAGTAAGGGGTGTGCCCTGTGGTATCCGACACCGAGTTGTTGTAGGCCATGAGGGCGGGTCCCAGTTGATCCTCCCAGGAATTTCGGGAGTTGTTGATGAGCCGCGAGATAATTTGTTTAAGAGTACCATTAAAACGCTCGCATTTCCCGTTGGCCTGGGGATTGTAACTGGTGGTCTGTCAGTGTTCCACTTCCACTCCTTGCAGGTATTGCTTCAGTGCCATGGCCCCAAATTCCAGCCCTTGATCCGTGATCAGCACATCTGGGTAGCCATGTCTGGGGAAGTATTCCCTGCTAAACTTCTTCCAGACTTCATAGTTCGTCTTGAAGGGGATGGGGTAAGCCTCAGCCCAGCCTGTACAGTGGTCAATAATCGTCAAGATGTACTGGTTGTCGGCTGGTGACTTCACGAGTGGTCCAATTAAATCCGCCGCGACGATCTGTATGGGGGACGTCGCGATCGGCATCTCTCCCATAGGTGCCTTGGGGACCTTCTTGGAGTGGGCCACACAAGTGGGGCATCGGGCCACAAACGCCCTAACGTCCCTCCTCATGCCCGGCCAAACAAACGCCTCCTGGAGCTTCCTCATCGTCTTGAGGGTCGACATGTGTCCCACGTCAAGATGGGCTCTGCTGGTCACTGTCTGACGCAGATCTGGTGGCAACACCAGGCGGTGGTGGTCTGTGGCATACTGGTGTGGGCGTCTGGTGGAGTATAGTAGCCCATTGACCACTTCATACTGGCTTTCCTCATCGTGGTGCTCTGTCCACTCAGACATGGACCTCTGCTTCACTGCGACGTCGTGGAGACTCAAGCCGTATACATCCGGTGCCTTGTCATCTGGGGGGAGGTCGGGTAACTGGTCTCCTAGCTGCCAGAAGCCGGCGTCGAATGTGGCCATCTCGTCCGTCTGTCTTATCCTTGACAGCATGTCTGCCCTTATGTTGAGTCGGCCCTTGTGATACTCGACTCTACATCCGTATTCTGCCAGTAGTATTGACCACCTCTGTATCTTTGTGTTGTTCATCTCTTTGGTGAACAACGAGGTCAGTGGCTTGTGGTCTGTAAAAGTTCTGTACTCTGCACCCCAGAGATAGGGCCTCAGTTGTTTGAGAGCATGAACCACACCATACGCCTCTTTCTCTATGGTCGCCCATCGCCTCTGAGTGTCCGACAATTGCTTGGACAAGTAGACAATGGGTCGCTCCACTCCATTGTCGTCCTCCTGGCACAAGATGGCGCCAATTGCATAGTCGCAAGCGTCTGTGTACAACTGGTAGGGCCTATCTGTTCTTGGGTGAGCCATCACGCCGTCACTGGTCAGTGCCTCCTTCAACTTGTCAAACGCCAACTGGTGGCTGCCCGTCCAATCAAACTTCACGTTCTTCCTAGTGAGATTTACTAGGGGCTCCGATATGTGGGCGTAGTCCCGGATGCAGTTCCTGTAATAACCTGTCATTCCGAGGAAACTGCGGTTCTCTGCCAGGTTCTGCGGCGCCTGCATCCTCGTGATGGCGGTGACCTTGTCTGGGTCCGCACGCAGTCCCCGGTGGCTGACAATGTACCCCAACAACTTGACCTCTCTGAGGCCAAAGACACACTTATTGGGGTTCAGCTTAAGGTTGTACTGTCTTAGTCTGCTGAACACTGTCTGCAGGTGCTGCACGTGGTCCTCCTCGCTTTTGCTGTATATCACAATGTCATCAATATACAGCATGCACATGTTGCCAATAAGTCCTTTCAGGACTACTTCCATCGCACGCTGGAAAAGTTGTGACGCGTTACATAAGCCCATCGGGAGCCTGGTCCAGTGAAATAGCCCCCGATGGCACACAAACGCCGTTTTTTCCTGGTCCTCTGGGTGGAGCGGCAGTTGATGGAAGCCAGACTTCAGATCGAGCGTAGTGAACACTGTGGCACCATGCAGCTGGTCAAAAATGTCACGTATAAGGGGAATGGGGTACGCGTCCTTTTTGGTTATTTTGTTGAGAGCTGTGTAATCCACACAAAAGCGCGGGCCGTCTGAGGTGTCCTTCTTCTCAACAAGCACCACAGGGGCTGCCCAAGGGGACGAAGAGGGCACTATCACTCCTTGTCGCAGCAGGTCCTCGAGTTTGGCGTCCAAGGCCGTGCGCTTGCTGAGGGGCATCCTGTAAGGGCGCCTCTTTATGGGCGATCCATCCGTGTGGATCCTCACCAAAATGTCTGGATGGCATCCAAGATGCTCACCCTTGGCGGCAAACAACTGCTCATTGTTCTGTACACACCGGCCGATGTCCGACTCGGTCACTCCAGAGGGGTTGTCACCCAGGGAATTGAGTGTGGCCACTTGTCGTGCTGGCAGCAACGGTAGCAAATGGTGACGCCAGGAGAGCGTGCCTCGGGCGTAATTAATCTCCGCCTGGTCGCTCCTGAAGACATCCCTGCCCAAAATCATTGGATGTGATATGTCCTCCACCACTATCACTGCAATCCTGCCCAGGCGAGTTTCCATTATTTCTGTGCTGCCCAGCACTTTAATTCCATGGCCCGTGACACCACACAGCTCAATAGTCTCTCTGAGCACAGGGCTACGTCCTGTGCGTCTACATATCTGTTGAAATTCATGGCGCCGCAGCACTGTGCGAGACGCTCCAGTGTCGACGAGGGCGTAGAATTGGCAGCCGTAAAAGTCCAATTCCACGTGCACCAACTCGTCGATTGCTGCGGAGCTTAGTGCCCCCCCTGGTTCTTGTCATCGCTGGACTGGGGTCGCTGACTTGCCGTCCTGCGGGACCTGCAGTGTCGGCGAAGATGTCCCACCTTGTTGCAAAAGTGGCAAATTGGGGCTCCGTCGACGGCGTACTGGTACTCGGGCTGGGCGACCTGTTGTCCACTTGGCCGAGGTGAGCTGTCGACCTGCCTGGGCTGCGCCGGCTTGCCTCCTTGCAGGGCCGCCATCAACTTTGTGAATTGCTGCGTGAGCCCACAAACTTGTCGTCGCATCTCGGCCATGTCTTTGGCGAGGTCCGCATTGGGGCTGTCCTTGCTGCTCACTGCTCCCACCTCCATGGGTTCCTCGCCCCGCTCAATGATGCCCTCGTCCAGAGCCATTTTGAGGCGGTAATCATCGGCCTCATAGGCTGACACTAGTCTCATGGCGTCTCCATAGACTTCTGGCCGTCCCTCCTTGATGAGGCGCTCTACTACGTGCCGGTCCCTTAATCCTTTCATGTAGCTACGCAGCAGGAGCCGCGTTTGATCTTCGTTACGTCCCGCCAAGCGGCCTGCCCCGGGGCTGGGATAGGCCAGATCTGCGGACTCTCGAAATCTTCGTCCATAAGAGGCTGTCGTCTCATATGCCCCTTGCTTGATCTTTTCTACCTCGTGTCTCAGGCGGTCATCCTCGTGAGGCGACAGAAAGGCCGTCTGGATGTGCTGCTTCACATCTCCCCAGGTGACATGCTCGCGGTTGCGCTGCTCCAGAAAGTGTTCCAATTCTCTCCTCAGGGCCCCCTGCGCGGAGTGCGCTGCCACGTACACCGTTCTCTGCGTATACGCCCCAGTCAAGTCTACCTCGCGAATCCATTCTCTGACTGCATGCGGACTGGCGCCGTCGCAGGGTGGCACCCTTTTCGCCTGCGTCTCGGCTTTCTGGCGCTCCGTCGTTTCCCGGGCGGCCTCCAAACGCTGCTGATGCTCTTCGGTGGCTTGGTATCTCACGGCCATTCGCTCTTCTCTGTCTTGCGCCAGGAACTCCACGAAACTCTGCAGTGGCATGTTCTCTGGGGCTTCCAGGGCCTCTGCACCGGGTTCTCCGTTATGTATGGGCTGCACGTCGCCTGGAGTAGGCATTTTCTTCCTGTATCTGTGGCCATGTCTCCGAGTTGGCGAGAATGATGTTCACTAGAGGTTGACTGCTGGGGAGGCTTTTTCTAAGTGCCTATCTTCATTCACGCTCGTCTTCTGGTAGGTTGTTGTGTTGCTATGCCTAGCTGCATCTCATCTGCTGTTCCTACATGAAGCTTTCATTCAAAATCACGTCGGGGTCACCAATGTAAAAGTCCATGTCATTGAAGACTCCAATACAATGACATTTCAGCCTAGACTTTCAACTGAGTCTCATCTCAGCCTTGAGGGAAGTCAAGCTCTCCCAGTTCCAAAGTGGGCAGAGTCCAAAGTGCAGTAAGCACAAAATATTCAGAGTCCAAAGTGTACAAGTAAATAACACAAGAGTGGATTTGCTTCCTCAGCTGGCAAAATGAAAACTGATCTTTTTAATGAGTACAGGGTATATGTATTAAAGTACAATTCATGAAGTTTTCCCCCCAGCAGGGCTGAGAGGGAATTATCAACCAATCACAACACAGTAAACTCTACATTCCATGGGGTGATACCTCCCCCAAACAGGGCTGCTACCAGCATCTTTCTGCCAATTCTGGCAGGGATTAGTGAAACTGAGACAATGGAGCAAAAGTGGACCCCCTGCGGTGCTCTGCATTGTGCTGAGGCTATTTATAGCTCAAGTCACAATGGGCTATTGTACTGAGTGTCAACTTTGGCTTGGTTAGCAGTTTTGGAGGGAAAGTTTTGGAGGGAAAATTAGTAAGCTCCTCCCACAATTCAGGACTTAACTGTGAGGCATCTTAACAGGGCAATGCACTCACATAGCACTGACAATAAATCAATATGAAGCAAAAGGAATGATACTTGTCATCAATTGACAATTGATTGATAATACAGTCAATCAATTAATGATATAATCAATGTTAACAATACAATCAATGTTGATAATCAATTCAATGTTAATAATTTAATCATTGCTAACAATATAATCAGTATTAATAATCAACATTCCTTGCAGCAGGCTAAACTAGCTAAGACTAAACATAATTAACAAGCAACTGCTGGCACATGTGAGTAGAGCAGTGACCAGCTAAAATGTAGTGATGAGCACACACTACTACTGCATTTAGGTCACATGAGCAGAGGCCTGCATAGGGCAGGTGTTATGAAGAGTAAATGTCATACAACTCTAACTGACATATATCCTTTGCCTAGGGCAATGCACCTGTCATGTTACTCTAACTGACATATGACATATATCTTTTGCCTAGGGCAAGTGTAATGAGGAGCATACAATCAATGCACCTGTCATGTTACTCTAACTGACATATGACATATATCCTTTGTCTAGGGCAAGTGTAATGAGGAGCATACAATCACTGCACCTGTTATATTACTCTAACTGACATATATCCTTTGCCTAGGGCAAGTGTAACGAAGAGCAAACGTCACATAACTCTAACTGACATATATAAGTAGTTGCCAGAGGCTGCACTTTACAACTTGTTCACAAAATATTGTTTCATCTACTTAAATATGTAAAAGAAGTACCTCTACAAGATATAGAAATTTTAGTTATTTTACGGTTATGTGTGCAAAAAAAGTGTGAGGACATCAGTCTCTGCACACTGTAAAATATGGTGGACGTACACAAACAATTATAAACATTGGTAAATGTATGAAATTTGTCTGATATGGTGCCGCATTTACTTCTAGATCCGGCTTTGAGTAGCCAGCTATAGCCAGACAGTTCCGTTTAGTGGCAGGTAGCATCGTATTGCAGAAGTCGTCTAGCTTTGTCTAGGTTTAATTTGACAGGCCGTTTTGAATTAAACGAACCATAGATTGCTTGTAGTTCTCAGTGTAAAATTTAATATTTTATGAAAATATTCCAAACCTTTATGGACCCATCTACCCTGTAAAGTTTGGGCAAAAATTAATGGTATCTTTTTTTTGGGAGGGAAGGAGAGTTAAATCATATTAAATAATTTATACTACAGTGCGTTTGTATATAAAAGGCATCAGGTTAAATACTGAAAATAAGTTTGATAAAAAAAATTTAAATAAAAATGATGAATTAGGTTAATATTTTGATGATGTCTTTTTTGATGAACTTTGCTTCGACATTAGTACGAACCTAGTTCGTCATTTGACTTACTCCAACATGTTGGTCATATGGTTAGTAATGGTAATCATTAGACAAACTGCTAATTAGTTATTTGATCACCCCCTTTCATCAACTCCAACACGTTGGTCATATTTATTTATTCCAATATATTTTACATGGGTTGCATCATCAGCACAGCTGTTTTGCAGATGGCCCATAAAAACAATATGTTATATAGTACAATATAGTATAAAAACATTTAAAACAAAGGCTTATAAAAACAGAAATAGGTTCATAAAATAGTTAAACTAAAATGTGGCGTTTCAAGGCATATGTAAAACCAAGCAGGTTGTTTACCTCCTTTAAACTTGATGGCAACAAATTCCATAAGATAGCACCAGCATAACCAAAAGACATCTCAGCAAACTGACTAGATACATGTGGCACATATACATTCATGGGATGGCTTCTGGTATTGATACCATTAACATCACAGTTCATTACAATTTTGTCAACTAAATAGGTAGGGGCCAGCCCATGTATGCACTTAAACATTAGAGTGGTAGTGAAATACTGACATCTTTGTTTGACATTCATCCATTTTAAACTGTTTACAATATCAAAACCTCTTGAGTTTACTTTATCAAAGTCATTAGTAACCAACCTTGCAGCATAATTCTGTAACCTCTGTATCTTACTAATATTATAATTACTTGTTTGACATCAAACACTTATTGCACAATCAGTACATGGCTGAACTGCTGTTGAATATATTTTACACAGCACTCGAGATGACACAATACCTTTCAGTCTGCGTAATCTATTCAATTTGGCTGCAACATTACCACAAAGTTTGTTAACATACTCATCCCATAATAAATGATTATCAATCTTCATGCCAAGATAGTTAGCACATTCAACATAGTTTAAATTAGTCCCATCAATAGTGATGTCTAAACAATCAGAAACATTTTTCCTCCTAGATGATAATAGCATGACTTCACTTTTGGAGATATTAACACGCAGTTTGTGGTTTATGTACCAATCCTTCAACTGAGTTACACACAATTGTAACTTTCCTTCAACTTCCTTCAGAGTTACCATGACAATAAACAATTGTGTCATCAGCATATAGATTGCATACTCCCACATTTGAATTTTGGCTGATATCATTAACAAATAACATAAACAATATTGGCCCGAGCACTGATCCCTGGGGGACACCAATAGTAACAGTATTCTTTTGTGACAGTTCTTAATTATGAAAAACAACTTGAGATCTGTCATCCAGATAGTCTGAAAACCACTCATACTCAATATCAGAGATACCATATGATTAGTGATGGTAATCATTAGACAAACTGCTAATTAGTTATTTGATCAGCCCCATTCATCATTTTATTAAATAGATTCATCATTTGAAAAACTTCATCAATAAGTACCTAACATATATATTTCAATTGTCATATTTATTTCATGAACGGCATCTTAAAAAATATATAATAGTATATATGCACATTATATTAGGTGCAAATCACTATAAGAGACCACGGACAGACCACCCCTTTTGTAAACTGAAAGTGGCCTCATCCGGTGGGTCAGCCGCGCATAATTAAATGAGTATTTTAAAGCAAAAATGTAAATTATATTTATATATATAAAAAGCATAAGCCCCTGGCTTAATACTTCAAAAGCCACTGCAATATTTACATTGGAATATGTATGTGTGCACAAGAAATAATTTTTTCTCATCTCTAATATTTGTAAACCTGTAAACAATTCAATTATGTTGTTAATTGTATTACTTTTTCACATATTTTATCATTCAGGGAATGTTACTATATGAAATATTCACACACCATAGTAATACACAGTCACATTTTGAGAAAATAATATATTATAACTAATATATTATTACTAAGGCATTGTTAAAGGCAATGACGAGGCTACACCATACACAACCAAAAGTAACAAATAATCTGAAAGCTATGAAAATTCGAACTTTGGTCAAGATCAGAAACAAACACATGGAAAAAGAAAATTTCAGAACAATCAAACTACATCACTTCACAATTTCACATTATTTCAGGCTGCATTTAGTTCTGCACTCACTTTTCTCATCTTCTTAGTAATATTTTTGTCACTTATCTTCAGCCGATAAAAAAAAAATACAGCTCCAGAGCACGTAGAAACTCAACAGTTGTCGTTAAAAAAAAAAAACAGCTCCAGAGCACGTAGAAACTCAACAGTTGTCATTAAAAATAAAATACAGCTCCAGAGCACGTAGAAACTCAACAGTTGTCGTTACTTCTTGGCCATCCAGAATCACAGCAAATTCAGCATCCAGCAGGTTGGCAGAGTTTTCACATAGTATGTACATGGAATCAGGCTCCTGAAGAAAATACATGAAACATTTTCTAATTTATATAGGTGTTAAATAATAGATTTTTACAAAGAAAGGTAACATAACAAGATAATTTTGTAGGATATATTTACCTTTGTGGATTTGATGAGAGAATCCTCACTTTAATTGAAGATAGACATCAGGGAAAAGAATCAGCTGTACCCCATCAAAGTAGCTTTTTCCTGGGTTGCTGTCGTTTCTGCTTGTTGCAGACACTTCGCCTGCAGTGAACTTGGTTTCTTTCCTTTTGTTGCCACTCAATAAGTTTTCGCCCATGCTTTGCCAGGTGTGTCAAACAGGCCCCGTATACGTTAAAATTCTTGACAGATCTAAAATAAAACAAAATTTAGAAGACCGGATACATATGAAGGGTATAAGGGGGTGTTTAATATTGTCTTGCTATATAATAGAGTTTGATATCATTTTCATAATGGGATAATGGAAAATATTTACTGTTAAACCACTACAAATTTCATTTTTATAACTTTAATAGAAATGACAAAGTATCGTCTAATCTTACCTCATCTTCCGTGATCAGGATGGGGTACTTTATCCATAGCTCTTCGATGGAGATATTGTGTCTCAGAATATCCAACTTTCTGTCCGCATATGTCAAATTCATGAGCATTTCAATTTGCTTTCTATTCTTATCTCGTTTCCTTGACTCTTGTTGAATAGTCTGTGAAATATAGGTATAAATAGTTAAATGATTAAATTAGTTTAAAGGAGCAGTATCATTAGTTTGAGCACATTATTTCGGTTTGTTTTTACATAAAGGCAACAGGAAAATGATATTAAAACATGCTGTGTTATCAGGAAAGATAACTAAGCACAACTATAAAAGAATTAATTATTTCAAGTTAGGCAAAAAGAGCCCTTAATCATGGTTGAAAATGTGAAATACATTGAAATTTAACATTCACTTTTCTGGGCTTTACAATAAGAAATCTTGCAAACATTTAGCAGAACATGCAAGAAAAGTCTAATTTCAGGTGCTCATTTCAAGTGCAGTATTACTGATTACTGACAACAATTTCATGTGGTCCTCAGGGGAAGGTCGCTGCGTAGTTGCATGCCTGTCAAACCTTGGTGCTTATCATTTCTCGTTTCCTCATCACATGTGACCTTCACCCAACGTTGAGTTGTACTAATTGCTTTCGAATATAATAACTTTTATAAAAAGAAGTTTATATGCATATAATATATTGTATAAACCTAAATACTTTCTTATAAAAAGTACTTTAACTGTTTCTCAATGAATTATCTTATCAGTCGAAACTAAACTTATAGCTCTGTGGGCATTTTTCGACGAATAAAGTTCATCAAATGATCAACTCATCGTTTGACGAACCTTATTCGTCAAATGTATTTTCAGTGAACACTTACTGTTGAATCGTTCTTAGGCAACATTAGTGAAAACAAACATGTAAAGGAGTGCAACTTTCTACAATTATTTCAACAAAATTGATATTCCAATTCTACAACTTACTTTTCAGAGCAAATCTTTATGAATGGGAGAACCACCGAGATGCTCAAATTAGTAAAAAGCATTTCTAATCTGGCTGAACTGATTCATGGCCATTTTCACCTATCCGCTCGTTATCTCCAAGCATTCTAGGAAGCGTCACTTAATGTTGAATTATCATGGGCTTTCAATTCTTGGCCAGGAATTTAAACTGCCACTTGAAATCATTTGCTATCATATGAGGAAATTGAACACATCTAAATCTGCATTTACACAACCATTACAATTAGGTGTTTCCTATACAAACAAAATTCCTGCATATCACAAATTTCTTGAGCTTAATAAAATTCCAACAGTTTATGTAGATAATGGGGCGATTCATCAGGAGCACTTAATTAAGTTTCATAATGCTGCTATACATTGTCTTAGTTTTTATATAAAAATCGTATATTAAAAAAAAATCTACTATGGTAATGTCCTTGTGTGCCCACACACATATCAAGAAACCTATTATTGTTATAGATATAAAAGTGAAATATAAATATATCATGTGAAAACAGAAATTACCAGGTTATTGCTGGGAATGTTTTAGCCAGAAAGCCAGAAAAAGTTGCACATTTTCTCATTTGACTATGACAAGAATGGTATCATAGTACCATAGCCTTGTTTTATCTGTCAACTCAGTCAAAGACAACATAACAAAATTAAACATTGCTTAACGAAATGAGAAGAAATTCAGAGAAGAGTGTAGTATGGATCATCATACATCATCATTTGTAAACCAATTGGCATTTTCTTGTACTTAATTGCAAGCAACATGTGTGTCATTTTCATAATCATGACCACATTTGAACATTCATAGGGAATTTCACGTACGTTCAAGATAAGCATAGAAATTGGTCAAAGATAGAAATGAAAACAAATCTGGGATAAATGTCAGATAAATTGTCGCAGATATTTTGCCAATTTCTTGGTCATATAACGCCATGGAAGACTGCTTGTGCTTGAAGAATGAGTACATGCAACCCCCCCCCCCCCTACCCCGCGAAAGCCTTTCACCGGGATGGAGGGATTACTCATTTCTATAGATAATGTTAAAGGTTAATTTATTAGGTTAATGAGTGCTTTTTGCAGCCGGGTGGCCTAGTGGTTAAGGCATCTGCCAATTTCACATTGGCCCGCTCTGTTGAAGGTCCCGGGTTGAATTCTTCATGAGTTACATCTCAGCTGTCAATCGCATCAGACCTTAAATAGTGGATTTTCACGAAAGATCCTCTGTATTTCCACCAGGTGGCTATGACAGAATACTGCAATTCTATTGGCTGAAATTTTCCCGCCCTTGACTGTGATTGGCTGAAGCAAAGTGCATCCAAGCAGCAGTATTTTTAGTGCATTTTAATGAATATTTGACATCTTATCATTCAATTGATTTTGGTTATTTGCCTGAGAAAGTTATATTTATTGAATCTGTGGGTTATGGTTTTCTATGTCTGAAAGCAAAATGAGTAATAAGAGGAGAGGAAAGACTTATGTCTTGCTGAATTCAGGGCTGTTCAGTGAAAAGACTCTATTGGCGTTGCCTTGTACTCGGTGTCTATGCTGAGGTAAGTAAAAGACCCCATGGGACCCTTGGGGTAAATGTGGAACATGGTGTGGACTTAAAGTCTTATTATTTCATCATTGTATCTGCCTCTGGCCTCTGGTCATAGAAGCTGACCAGACTTTAGACCCGTAGCGCTGAAACATATAGACATAGAATGGCTAATCTAATGCTTGTATTGCAAAGGCCAACGTGAAAATGGCCCAAAGGTGTGATAAGTGTGTATGTGCAATATTTAGAATCATATTATCTATAATTCTTGAGGAAACAAGAAACTATATTCATGAAGATAATTAATATTACTTTCCTGTGTATGATTGCAGCTGCATGCAATCACTGTCAATTGAGGTAATAATAATAGAGGTAGCAGTAGCTGCTAGTGCAAGTTTTTAGAACCTCGTCTATAAGATCAACTTTAGTGTCAAATTTGCTGTTTTAATGTTCAGATCCCAGATAGTATCTGACATCGTTTTGACGTTGGCACCGTGTGGGAGTTGTCGGACCATCACCTCGAAGGGTTTACTGTGCCTATAAAAGAAGGCCACTGCACCAGAATCATAAGATGATTATATATTTACCAGATTATGGCTTGCAATATCCATGTGTGTAGGTTTATCCAATGATCTCCTGGGTAGCAAAAAAAATAAATTGTTTTTAATTTGTTTTCGAGAAAATGATCTACTGTCATGTAGTGACGTTTATGTGCCAGGTTATTTTATGATCAATTGTTTTAAACAGTTGTTTTCAAGATTCTTCTGAAATATTGTTTATTCTAAATTCAATTAAACTTGTGAGTGAGTTCAGTATGTTCTGTTGATTTTGTTAAGTCTCTAACAAAATCCAGAGATGTTTGGCTTCTAAATTTAGGAATGATTCCTACACTGCTCCCTAGGTGGAGAAATCCAGTATTTGGTAGAAGTTTTGATAAGTTCTAAAAGTTATCACTAGGATCGTTTCCTCAGGGCCCACAAGGGTACTAGGGTAAAAAGGGGCTGCAGCCAGCTCTAGAGAGAGATTAACATTTTTACACACAGTAGACTGAGATACACAGAGAGAAGCCAGAGAAAGCTATCTCTGATCCTAGACTCAAAATTCACTGTAGGAATCAGCCAGGACTTCTGATCACTGACTGAATTGTCGTGATGGATTCACTGATATCAAGTCGGATTTAATGACTATCTGAACTGCCAAAATGAACTCACACTCATGAGATAAGATAATCTGTATGGACTAATATGTCTTGAAGAACTCAAGCAGTATCAATACCAATTTTGACATGGATTTTTGACAAATACATTTTGGAATCTTATCTTTGGACTCTGTCTACTTCATTCCTTGGTTACCTGAGATCTAATGAGCATGGTATTGTTCAGCCGTCTCTTAGGTATTACATCCTGAGAGGGGGTCTGTTCGGTTCTGGACAATAAGCCTCTCGCCAAGCAAGTGAAGCTCAGTTTTTCCCCAAAATGACTAAGAAGAAACCGCACTCTACCACATGGTGGCATTCATCCGGGTAACGAGCCATGTTCCATCTCAGGGAATTTGGAAGTAATTTGGACTCCACTGTTAATTGTGCCTTTTGATGATGACTTTCTCGTGCTTTGAAGCGATACTGCAGCATTTATTGAAGTGATGACAAGAACTTTGCAGAAAAAATTAGAATTTCGAAATGGTAACCGACCTTGGGTGACAACTCTCATAACAGGCCCGAAATTACCATAGGAAAAACAAGATCGTCATGCAGTATTGAAAATCCATTCAGTGACCAGTGGACCAATTATTTTCTTCAAGTTTTATCACCGCTTCGTCTTTTGTTGATAACTTTTAAACCGAAAGTAATGAACAATATACGGTTGATAAAATCATTACTTTCGAACTAATAACCTATGCAATGGCTGGAGACAATATCTTTCCGGAGGATTCGTCACATCTCGTTCGTCAGTTCGTGACCACCATATTGACCAATGAACAATCTGGTCCGTCAGAACAATTGCTTTACTGGCCACAAACGTTTGAACCTAAAATGCCAGAAGCATTTCAGAAACAGAAAAAGACAATCATTTTTCAAGACTCTTCCTGTGCCTGCGTTTGGACGAACAATATTTGCATGCTTTGTGCATTAGATTGATCATCACCTTTAACATGTCAGACAACTACTAAGAGGGGTAGGTCTGATCCCTCCCTAGTTTCAATGCTAATTTTCATCCTCGATGTCCTCTAGCTGACCCCCCCAAAAATCACCAAAAATTTGACACCACTTGACCTTTCTCTTTGCACCCAGGCACTTCCCATGCTAACTTTCATCGACCCCCCCCCGCCGACCCCCCCCAAAATCACCAAAAATTTGACCCCACTTGACCCCCACTTGACCCTACTTGACCCTCTTTGATCCCCTGTCCCCATGCTAACTTTCATCGATCCCCATATCTAATTAGCACACGGGCACTTCCCATGCTAACTTTCACCTTTGATCCCATGTCTAATTAGCACACCGGGGCACTTGCCATGCTAACTTTCATCGACCCTCCCTTGATCCTACTTGACCCTACTTGACCCCTTTGATCCCCTGTCCCCATGCTAACTTTCATCGACCCCCCCTTGATCCCACTTGACCCTACTTGACCCCTTTGATCCGCTGTCTAATTAGCCCATCACCTGGCACTTCCCATACTAACTTTCATTCTCTATGTCCTCTAGACAATTCTAGACAGATATTCTAGGCTAGACAACTAAACACTACAGTCCTCTGACCTAAAAAGCATACCCCCCCCCCCCCCCCAACCAGAGGGCTGCTGCCATTTTCCCCTTGTTACTCACCAGGGGGGAGATCTGCTATTTTTACCCTTGTGACTCACCAGAGGGGAGACCAGTGTTATTTACCCTGGTCATTTGATCATTGTTGACAGTGAAAATTGACATTATTTCACATGAGTCAGTTTCTAAAAATAAATTACCTATATGCATTACTATTATATACTAGGCTCATTATACTTAAGTATGGATACATCCTACCCCCTGTCTATCCTTTGATGTTATTTGATGGTAACTGATCAAATGTCTCACTACTTCATCTTATGACTCATCTGTTTGGATCTAAAAATACTCTATAACAGCAACATGATCATACATGCTGAACAAAAAATAACTCTGGTCTCTATAAATAAAGAGAGAGAAACATTTTATCATTCAGAAATGGAAAGTCACACAGATAAAATCAGTCTTAAAAAGCTTACTGTTACTTTCAATACTGAGAAAAACATAATTCGCCCAATAAATCCTGATGATGAAAGTAGAAATGGCATAATTTGGCAACTTGAAGCTATGAGGAGATTGAATGAAGAAGGAACAAAGGATCATGACCCCAATGAAGAGTCATTCACTGCAGGTCATCTAAGGTCATCAACTGTAGGTCATCTAAGGTCATCAAGTATGCTGCATGTCCAGACTTGTTTGGCCCTCCCATGCACATAGACCAATCAAATTACACACTAATCTCATTCATACAGCACAATGATCTCAGACAGGATATTGTTATTCATATGAGACCTGAATCCCTCCTCACTAGAAAGACCATTATGGACCACATGGAAAAATGTATGACCACCAGTCAGGGCCCAAGGGCATGTACAATTTTACTTCTTGTCATAAAAATAACAAAAATAAAACATCAACTAAAAAAAAAGGCAAACAACAAAAACATAAATCTATCTTAATTATAAAACACAAGCTTAATTGTGAAATTTTAAAATGAAATTACAAGAGTAAAAAAAATTAATGACTAACGATATGCATCAATTTACATACTCAGACCTCATAATTTCACAACAACTTACATACCTCGTTAATGGTCGTAAGTTAAAATTACATAACCTGTACATAGCTCATTAATGATCATTATATTTTTCTTTTGTGTCAAGGTGTTCATAATTAACACGTTTACATAACTCATAGGTCATCAAGTATGCTGCATGTCCAGACTTGTTTGGCCCTCCCATGCACATAGACCAATCAAATTACACACTAATCTCATTCATACAGCACAATGATCTCAGACAGGATATTGTTATTCATATGAGACCTGAATCCCTCCTCACTAGAAAGACCATTATGGACCACATGGAAAAATGTATGACCACCGGTCAGGGCCCAAGGGCATGGACAATTTTACTTCTTGTCATAAAAATAACAAAAATAAAACATCAACTAAAAAAAAAAGGCAAACAACAAAAACATAAATCTATCTTAATTATAAAACACAAGCTTAATTGTGAAATTTTAAAATGAAATTACAAGAGTAAAAAAAATTAATGACTAACGATATGCATCAATTTACATACTCAGACCTCATAATTTCACAACAACTTACATACCTCGTTAATGGTCGTAAGTTAAAATTACATAACCTGTACATAGCTCATTAATGATCATTATATTTTTCTTTTGTGTCAAGGTGTTCATAATTAACACGTTTACATAACTCATAGGTCATCAAGTATGCTGCATGTCCAGACTTGTTTGGCCCTCCCATGCACATAGACCAATCAAATTACACACTAATCTCATTCATACAGCACAATGATCTCAGACAGGATATTGTTATTCATATGAGACCTGAATCCCTCCTCACTAGAAAGACCATTATGGACCACATGGAAAAATGTATGACCACCGGTCAGGGCCCAAGGGCATGGACAATTTTACTTCTTGTCATAAAAATAACAAAAATAAAACATCAACTAAAAAAAAAAGGCAAACAACAAAAACATAAATCTATCTTAATTATAAAACACAAGCTTAATTGTGAAATTTTAAAATGAAATTACAAGAGTAAAAAAAATTAATGACTAACGATATGCATCAATTTACATACTCAGACCTCATAATTTCACAACAACTTAACATACCTCGTTAATGGTCGTAAGTTAAAATTACATAACCTGTACATAGCTCATTAATGATCATTATATTTTTCTTTTGTGTCAAGGTGTTCATAATTAACACGTTTACATAACTCATTAATGTTGTATAATGTCACATGTCCACATTGGTACACAGATAACTCATCATAATTTCACAATCGCAATCGGTATTCACCAATACATAGACATAACCAGGCCACCATTGACTCATCACAATTTCACAATGACTATTGATATGCATCAATGCACAGACAATTTCACAAGAGGTTAGTCTCACATCAGTGCACAACAGTGTAGAGAACATGTCAAGACATGTATGACCACCTGTCTGGGGCCCAGGAGCATGGACACTTCTACCTATTGTCATAAAAAGAATAAAAATAAAACATAACTAGAAAAAAATTAATATATGAAATAAAAAGGCAAACAATAAAAACACAAACCTATCTTAATTATAAAACACTAACTTATTACTGAAATGTTAAAATGAAATTACAAGAGTAAAAAAAATTAATGACTAATGATATGTATCAATGCACAGACATATTCAGACCCTCTATGACACTCAGATGACTCATCATAATTTCACAATATTTTTTACAAAAGTAAAACATTTAATTTTACAATCTGCAAAACTACAAAAACATTAAAAAAATGTCAACTGATCAATTTTAAAGATTAAAACTTAAATATAAAATAACAATTGTCTTCATTAAAGAAACAGACTAATTGAACTGACCGTAGGGAAGCGTATATTGACTTATTTGTTTCTCAATCTGTAATTAAATCACCTCAATAACCCTTGTAGTGTAAGCCTACTTTGAAAAAAGCTAAAGTAAAACAGAAAAACAGCTGTGTACTGTTAGGCAGTGTTAGCCACTTAAAAGACTCATCATAATTTCACAAAGGGTTGGTTCCACATCAGTGCACACAGCATGTCCACAATGGCTGACTATATGCATCAACGCACAGATATGGCCAGACATCTATGACCACCTGGTCAGTGTCTTAGCTATATTCAAGATCCTATATGTTGTTGAGATATGGTTCAATGATTCATTTTCAAGAGATCATGTCTTCTATCCTATATGGAGAAGGTATGTTTCACATCAGTGCAAAGAAAGTTCATTGTCATAAAAAGAACAAACAAGAAATACATATAACTAACAAAACAAACTGCAAAACATGCACCTATAATAAAAATTTAATTTTGAAATTTAAAAAGTTGCATCTTATCACTATATTAAAAATTAAAACTTAAATATTAAATTACAAAATAACCATTGTCTAAGTTAAAGTAACTGTTTAAACTGACCATAGAGAAACATATTTTGACTTACTTTTTTCTCCCATCTGCAATTAAATCACTTCAGTATACACTATCCTTGCAGCCACTTTAATTGTGTTATTTGTAAAAAATGTTACCAAAAATTAATATGACATAAAACCAACACTACATACTTATTTCTCTAATTCAAAATCAAATACAAACGATGCAAACCTTTTATCCAAAACTAAACAAAAGTCAATAAAACGGAAAATTTCAGAAAAACTGTGCACTTAGTAGATTGCACAGTGGGAGTTAGGCAGTGGTTTCATATCAATGCACATGAATGCAGTGAGTATGTGAGGAAAATAAAACTTAGAACTTAAATATATAAACTACATGCTCAACAACAAGATATAATCATAACTGAAAAAAAAAAACATATGCAAAAACATATATCTAATTTTGAAACTATTTCAGATTTACTTGTAAAATACATTAAAAATTAATACGACATAAAGTTACCAAAAATAAACACAACATACTTATTTATCTAATTTAAAATTAAATACAAAAGATGCAAACCTTTTATCCAAAATTAAACAAAAGTCAATAAAACAGAAAATGTAAGAAAATCTGTGCACTGTTAACCACTTAGTAGACTGCACAATGGGAGTTAGGCAGTGGTTTCATATCAATGCATGTGAATGCAGTGAGTAAGTGAGGAAATTAAAACTTAGAACTAAAATATGTATATAAAACTACATTCTCAAAAACAAGAAATAATCATAAATGGGAAAAACACATATGCAAAAACATGTATCTAATTTTGAATCTATTTCAGATATGTAAAATCAAAATTAGAAAAATTAAAAAATTAAATATTAAAATATGCAGAATGTCAAACTTCCCCAAATTTCATAACCATAATGACTCTTAAGATAGTTTTCCCCTTAAATATATGTTGAGGAAAGCATCCCCTATTTGTCCCAATTGCTGCCAGTTTCTCCATACCTGCATGATCAGAGGGCCAGCAATGGGGGCTATAATTCAATACCAACATAATCAAAGTAGTATATGCCAGTATACTATCCCAATATTTACACAACATGCATCCACAAATTGCTATAAGCATTTTCTAAGATGCAATGCAATTGTGAAAATATATTATAAGATAGTTTAGTTTCTTGTATGGAAGGTAGTCACAAAGCAAGCCTGCTCAGGTAGTTCAACCAACTTGAAAGGTGAGAGGTTCATATATTACTCACTAATAATAAAAATAATCAGAAATATATTGTTCACATTTTACTGAAAATGTATGAAGTAAAGATAGCATAACTGAAATATACATAGAATAATTTATCCTACTCAAGAACAATAATACAATATAGTGTTAAGTTTGAAAAAAAAAACAAGATCTGCATAACTTCTAAATTATCATTTGGCAGTTAAAGAGTAACTCAGTGACTCTGGGTGGAAAAGGTTACACAAATTGTATTTTCTTCATTATATTGCAACTAACATTAATATCTCCAAGCTATTGTTTCGATCAAACAATGCAACAATGCTTTCCTCTTTGATGCAAGTAGAGACTTCAAATGTGGTATATGCAAGCAAGGCAATCATCACATGACATTTTATTCTGATCTATAATCCTCAGTTGAGACATAGGCACAGAGATAAAGTCAAATATGTTATTTAATAGTCATGTTCTAGCAGTTGTATGATCACCCAAAGAGATTATGTTTAATGATAGGAATAACCCATATTTCTTGCCTAAACCTTTGCTTAACTAGACTTGGTGGAAGTGATTGTACAGAGTAGCTTGTGTATAACCTGTGCTAATGATATACAATATAAAACATTGCAGCTGGTGATGTATTATTTCTGAGAAATGAATGCATCAACTACTAACCACTAGCAATATTGTTTATAAAAAGTTTCTATTACCCTGAGTTTGTTGTACTTCATTTAGATGGCAAATTTATTTGGCATTTTGCTGTGATTGGCCGACTCTCTAAGCAACTGATATTAATTCAAATGAACAGGTCAAGTCTTGTTTATGACAGATTTAAATTTCATAGAATAACATGCATTATATTCTAAGCATTAAACCTTAATAGTGTGCATAATTGTTTTACAATTGTCTACTGGCATTGTCCAAGAAGCAGAGGGTTAAACACTGATGTCCAGAAAGTGAGACATGTTTCCTTAACTTTATTATTGTATAGACACTGTCAATTGCTTAGTAGACTCAATAAGTATCTTATTTCTCAAATTAAAAAATTGCATAATAAAGGTAAAAAAAATATGCCTGCAAAATACACCAAACTTATTTATTACCGTATCAAAATTCTAAGATGTACATATATTACTCAAATGTTACACAAAACAAAAGCCCAATATCAAAGCTAAATAATTACAAAATTTATAAAACCAAATTACTATGACCCCTCTTTAAGCTGAGCAAGACTAGACCATCTTTATTATTTCTCACTTCCCCTAATTTATTACTCCCCTTAATCTGCACTGGCTACTTTAGCCATCTTGTTCATAAATAATCTCTCTTAGGCAGTTTCTCCATTCTGACAAAAATATATCACAGTGTATGGTGGCATGCATCCCATATTATGTAGATCACACAGAATTCATCACCACCTCCATGATCAAAGGGTCACCTACCTGCATACTGTCCATTATATTTTTTCAGTAGGCATTCAGTAATTAGCAATTGGATGCAATGAAATTGTGCCAATATATAAGTCAGTTACAAATTTAGTTTCACCCAGTCAACCTTAGTTCACCAGTTCTAACTTAAAAGGTGAGAGAATTGACAAATTATCAATATATCAGGTAACATATTTTACCACAACATTTATTGTATAATTTGTAAAATATTGATACATGACTGTAATATTTGTTACAAAAAATGTGCATGGCTTCATGATAAAATGTAAACTTATGTCTCAAATTTAATATAAAAATACAAAGCTAAAAACCTTAATATTACAAACTATGTGGTTGGCCTTCTGGGTTCCTATAGGTGATGACAAATGTTTCTTAAATAGTTTTTCATTATAATCTAACTTAAACCTTTAGCAATATGTAGTGGAATGCACTAAATTCTAGCAGCAATCAAACATTTGTCCCATGGACATGGTCTCTGTTATCATAAGATACACTTACATATTTTGAAATTTAAAGAGTAAACTTACAAAAAAGCATAATTATTTCCATCAATTAGATTCCAATCAAATGTTGTAAGAAAATATTCTTTAAATCTAAAAAAGCTTAAGACTTTTAAAGCTTAAATTTTTCTCTCTCCCTAGTTCATTACACCAGTCTGCAACATCAATCACATGTTTTGTGAGCATACATGCCCCAGGGTATTTCACTTTTGTTGTTATGAAGAAAACTACAAAAATGTCTTAAATAAAAAATTATATATAATAAATATTGCAAGATATGTGTTTGCACACCTCCTATGCACCTGCTGGCAGCAGTGAAGGCAGAATTCACTGCTATGATATCAAGGGGTCATAATATTATATCGACATAATTTTCACAATGTATTTATAAAACAGGTACTTAATGCCAAGCATTTGTGAGATGCAATGACATTTTTCGGTGTGTAAAAATAGAAGACTTCAGTTTCATAAAAGTCAATCACAAATTAAATCTGCTAGCTCGAAATAACTACAGTTTATCAGTACTTTTTGTCAGAGGGGAGAGATAAATATAAATATTATTCCTTAACTGTCAACCTTACAATGGTTTAAAGACAGACATTTATGCCAGGAACAAATCAGAAACTAATTATAGTTTTCACTTTAAACTGAAACTTCACACAAGTTAATACATTTTGTTAAGACATGAACTAACTTTCAATTAAATTAATCTGCCAAAAAAATGTTATACAAATATTTATATATATATAGAATAAAATAAGAATTTTAGGAATGAAAATTACAAGTTGGTACTATTGTAAACACATTTATTACATAACTGGTTTTCCTTACTGTAAAACATTGGCAAGTACTACAAATTATTCACTACATGGATCATTACTAGAATTGTGGATTGTCATCAATATAAATCAGTCTGTTTCCACTAGAAAATTCAATATCATGAGGTATGGACAATAACTTTGAACTTCTTTTTATAAGCCCAGCAAAGCGTCTGCTGGATGATTTCCATTAAATCATTATAATGTAATTAGAGTGTGTATCAGTGACTTTGGGTAAAAATTTTACATTTAAAAATCATGAGAGCCAAATGTAGAGCACCTTCTTCATTTTCTTCCAGGTATATGAAAAGGACCACATCCAAGTTCCTGATAATAATTCTGCATTAGTTTGTTTCATCTTTTATTACAAAAGATACAAAATAGCCAGTTATCTGATAAATTTAAAAAAGACATGACTTATGGAACACAGTGCTCCTGAACAAAAATAAATCTGATGGAATTCTAAATATTTCATGTGCTCAGTTAAAAATGTATATGCATGTGCTTGTGAAAAGGGTGGGGGCACCCGCGCCGCAATCTATGAGACCGCCCGGGCGCAAATAGAATCCGCCCTCTGACCCGCGAGCGCGGGTCAGAGGGCGGATTCTATTTAGCGTGACAGAGGAATCCGCCCTCTGACCCGCGCTCGCGCCCGTGCTTGCGCCCGGGCGGTCTCATAGATTGCGGCGTGGGTGCCCCCACCCTTTTCACAAGCACATGCATATACATTTTTAACTGAGCACATGAAATATTTAGAATTCCATCAGATTTATTTTTGTTCAGGAGCACTGTGTTCCATAAGTCATGTCTTTTTTAAATTATCAGATAACTGGCTATTTTGTATCTTTTGTAATAAAAGATGAAACAAACTAATGCAGAATTATTATCAGGAACTTGGATGTGGTCCTTTTCATATACCTGGAAGAAAATGAAGAAGGTGCTCTACATTTGGCTCTCATGATTTTTAAATGTAAAATTTTTACCCAAAGTCACTGATACACACTCTAATTACATTATAATGATTTAATGGAAATCATCCAGCAGACGCTTTGCTGGGCTTATAAAAAGAAGTTCAAAGTTATTGTCCATACCTCATGATATTGAATTTTCTAGTGGAAACAGACTGATTTATATTGATGACAATCCACAATTCTAGTAATGATCCATGTAGTGAATAATTTGTAGTACTTGCCAATGTTTTACAGTAAGGAAAACCAGTTATGTAATAAATGTGTTTACAATAGTACCAACTTGTAATTTTCATTCCTAAAATTCTTATTTTATTCTATATATATATAAATATTTGTATAACATTTTTTTGGCAGATTAATTTAATTGAAAGTTAGTTCATGTCTTAACAAAATGTATTAACTTGTGTGAAGTTTCAGTTTAAAGTGAAAACTATAATTAGTTTCTGATTTGTTCCTGGCATAAATGTCTGTCTTTAAACCATTGTAAGGTTGACAGTTAAGGAATAATATTTATATTTATCTCTCCCCTCTGACAAAAAGTACTGATAAACTGTAGTTATTTCGAGCTAGCAGATTTAATTTGTGATTGACTTTTATGAAACTGAAGTCTTCTATTTTTACACACCGAAAAATGTCATTGCATCTCACAAATGCTTGGCATTAAGTACCTGTTTTATAAATACATTGTGAAAATTATGTCGATATAATATTATGACCCCTTGATATCATAGCAGTGAATTCTGCCTTCACTGCTGCCAGCAGGTGCATAGGAGGTGTGCAAACACATATCTTGCAATATTTATTATATATAATTTTTTATTTAAGACATTTTTGTAGTTTTCTTCATAACAACAAAAGTGAAATACCCTGGGGCATGTATGCTCACAAAACATGTGATTGATGTTGCAGACTGGTGTAATGAACTAGGGAGAGAGAAAAATTTAAGCTTTAAAAGTCTTAAGCTTTTTTAGATTTAAAGAATATTTTCTTACAACATTTGATTGGAATCTAATTGATGGAAATAATTATGCTTTTTTGTAAGTTTACTCTTTAAATTTCAAAATATGTAAGTGTATCTTATGATAACAGAGACCATGTCCATGGGACAAATGTTTGATTGCTGCTAGAATTTAGTGCATTCCACTACATATTGCTAAAGGTTTAAGTTAGATTATAATGAAAAACTATTTAAGAAACATTTGTCATCACCTATAGGAACCCAGAAGGCCAACCACATAGTTTGTAATATTAAGGTTTTTAGCTTTGTATTTTTATATTAAATTTGAGACATAAGTTTACATTTTATCATGAAGCCATGCACATTTTTTGTAACAAATATTACAGTCATGTATCAATATTTTACAAATTATACAATAAATGTTGTGGTAAAATATGTTACCTGATATATTGATAATTTGTCAATTCTCTCACCTTTTAAGTTAGAACTGGTGAACTAAGGTTGACTGGGTGAAACTAAATTTGTAACTGACTTATATATTGGCACAATTTCATTGCATCCAATTGCTAATTACTGAATGCCTACTGAAAAAATATAATGGACAGTATGCAGGTAGGTGACCCTTTGATCATGGAGGTGGTGATGAATTCTGTGTGATCTACATAATATGGGATGCATGCCACCATACACTGTGATATATTTTTGTCAGAATGGAGAAACTGCCTAAGAGAGATTATTTATGAACAAGATGGCTAAAGTAGCCAGTGCAGATTAAGGGGAGTAATAAATTAGGGGAAGTGAGAAATAATAAAGATGGTCTAGTCTTGCTCAGCTTAAAGAGGGGTCATAGTAATTTGGTTTTATAAATTTTGTAATTATTTAGCTTTGATATTGGGCTTTTGTTTTGTGTAACATTTGAGTAATATATGTACATCTTAGAATTTTGATACGGTAATAAATAAGTTTGGTGTATTTTGCAGGCATATTTTTTTTACCTTTATTATGCAATTTTTTAATTTGAGAAATAAGATACTTATTGAGTCTACTAAGCAATTGACAGTGTCTATACAATAATAAAGTTAAGGAAACATGTCTCACTTTCTGGACATCAGTGTTTAACCCTCTGCTTCTTGGACAATGCCAGTAGACAATTGTAAAACAATTATGCACACTATTAAGGTTTAATGCTTAGAATATAATGCATGTTATTCTATGAAATTTAAATCTGTCATAAACAAGACTTGACCTGTTCATTTGAATTAATATCAGTTGCTTAGAGAGTCGGCCAATCACAGCAAAATGCCAAATAAATTTGCCATCTAAATGAAGTACAACAAACTCAGGGTAATAGAAACTTTTTATAAACAATATTGCTAGTGGTTAGTAGTTGATGCATTCATTTCTCAGAAATAATACATCACCAGCTGCAATGTTTTATATTGTATATCATTAGCACAGGTTATACACAAGCTACTCTGTACAATCACTTCCACCAAGTCTAGTTAAGCAAAGGTTTAGGCAAGAAATATGGGTTATTCCTATCATTAAACATAATCTCTTTGGGTGATCATACAACTGCTAGAACATGACTATTAAATAACATATTTGACTTTATCTCTGTGCCTATGTCTCAACTGAGGATTATAGATCAGAATAAAATGTCATGTGATGATTGCCTTGCTTGCATATACCACATTTGAAGTCTCTACTTGCATCAAAGAGGAAAGCATTGTTGCATTGTTTGATCGAAACAATAGCTTGGAGATATTAATGTTAGTTGCAATATAATGAAGAAAATACAATTTGTGTAACCTTTTCCACCCAGAGTCACTGAGTTACTCTTTAACTGCCAAATGATAATTTAGAAGTTATGCAGATCTTGTTTTTTTTTTCAAACTTAACACTATATTGTATTATTGTTCTTGAGTAGGATAAATTATTCTATGTATATTTCAGTTATGCTATCTTTACTTCATACATTTTCAGTAAAATGTGAACAATATATTTCTGATTATTTTTATTATTAGTGAGTAATATATGAACCTCTCACCTTTCAAGTTGGTTGAACTACCTGAGCAGGCTTGCTTTGTGACTACCTTCCATACAAGAAACTAAACTATCTTATAATATATTTTCACAATTGCATTGCATCTCAGAAAATGCTTATAGCAATTTGTGGATGCATGTTGTGTAAATATTGGGATAGTATACTGGCATATACTACTTTGATTATGTTGGTATTGAATTATAGCCCCCATTGCTGGCCCTCTGATCATGCAGGTATGGAGAAACTGGCAGCAATTGGGACAAATAGGGGATGCTTTCCTCAACATATATTTAAGGGGAAAACTATCTTAAGAGTCATTATGGTTATGAAATTTGGGGAAGTTTGACATTCTGCATATTTTAATATTTAATTTTTTAATTTTTCTAATTTTGATTTTACATATCTGAAATAGATTCAAAATTAGATACATATTTTTGCATATGTGTTTTTCCCATTTATGATTATTTCTTGTTTTTGAGAATGTAGTTTTATATACATATTTTAGTTCTAAGTTTTAATTTCCTCACTTACTCACTGCATTCACGTGCATTGATATGAAACCACTGCCTAACTCCCATTGTGCAGTCTACTAAGTGGTTAACAGTGCACAGATTTTCTTACATTTTCTGTTTTATTGACTTTTGTTTAATTTTGGATAAAAGGTTTGCATCTTTTGTATTTAATTTTAAATTAGATAAATAAGTATGTTGTGTTTATTTTTGGTAACTTTATGTCGTATTAATTTTTAATGTATTTTACAAGTAAATCTGAAATAGTTTCAAAATTAGATATATGTTTTTGCATATGTTTTTTTTTTTCAGTTATGATTATATCTTGTTGTTGAGCATGTAGTTTATATATTTAAGTTCTAAGTTTTATTTTCCTCACATACTCACTGCATTCATGTGCATTGATATGAAACCACTGCCTAACTCCCACTGTGCAATCTACTAAGTGCACAGTTTTTCTGAAATTTTCCGTTTTATTGACTTTTGTTTAGTTTTGGATAAAAGGTTTGCATCGTTTGTATTTGATTTTGAATTAGAGAAATAAGTATGTAGTGTTGGTTTTATGTCATATTAATTTTTGGTAACATTTTTTACAAATAACACAATTAAAGTGGCTGCAAGGATAGTGTATACTGAAGTGATTTAATTGCAGATGGGAGAAAAAAGTAAGTCAAAATATGTTTCTCTATGGTCAGTTTAAACAGTTACTTTAACTTAGACAATGGTTATTTTGTAATTTAATATTTAAGTTTTAATTTTTAATATAGTGATAAGATGCAACTTTTTAAATTTCAAAATTAAATTTTTATTATAGGTGCATGTTTTGCAGTTTGTTTTGTTAGTTATATGTATTTCTTGTTTGTTCTTTTTATGACAATGAACTTTCTTTGCACTGATGTGAAACATACCTTCTCCATATAGGATAGAAGACATGATCTCTTGAAAATGAATCATTGAACCATATCTCAACAACATATAGGATCTTGAATATAGCTAAGACACTGACCAGGTGGTCATAGATGTCTGGCCATATCTGTGCGTTGATGCATATAGTCAGCCATTGTGGACATGCTGTGTGCACTGATGTGGAACCAACCCTTTGTGAAATTATGATGAGTCTTTTAAGTGGCTAACACTGCCTAACAGTACACAGCTGTTTTTCTGTTTTACTTTAGCTTTTTTCAAAGTAGGCTTACACTACAAGGGTTATTGAGGTGATTTAATTACAGATTGAGAAACAAATAAGTCAATATACGCTTCCCTACGGTCAGTTCAATTAGTCTGTTTCTTTAATGAAGACAATTGTTATTTTATATTTAAGTTTTAATCTTTAAAATTGATCAGTTGACATTTTTTTAATGTTTTTGTAGTTTTGCAGATTGTAAAATTAAATGTTTTACTTTTGTAAAAATATTGTGAAATTATGATGAGTCATCTGAGTGTCATAGAGGGTCTGAATATGTCTGTGCATTGATACATATCATTAGTCATTAATTTTTTTTACTCTTGTAATTTCATTTTAACATTTCAGTAATAAGTTAGTGTTTTATAATTAAGATAGGTTTGTGTTTTTATTGTTTGCCTTTTTATTTCATATATTAATTTTTTTCTAGTTATGTTTTATTTTTATTCTTTTTATGACAATAGGTAGAAGTGTCCATGCTCCTGGGCCCCAGACAGGTGGTCATACATGTCTTGACATGTTCTCTACACTGTTGTGCACTGATGTGAGACTAACCTCTTGTGAAATTGTCTGTGCATTGATGCATATCAATAGTCATTGTGGAATTGTGATGAGTCAATGGTGGCCTGGTTATGTCTATGTATTGGTGAATACCGATTGCGATTGTGAAATTATGATGAGTTATCTGTGTACCAATGTGGACATGTGACATTATACAACATTAATGAGTTATGTAAACGTGTTAATTATGAACACCTTGACACAAAAGAAAAATATAATGATCATTAATGAGCTATGTACAGGTTATGTAATTTTAACTTACGACCATTAACGAGGTATGTTAAGTTGTTGTGAAATTATGAGGTCTGAGTATGTAAATTGATGCATATCGTTAGTCATTAATTTTTTTTACTCTTGTAATTTCATTTTAAAATTTCACAATTAAGCTTGTGTTTTATAATTAAGATAGATTTATGTTTTTGTTGTTTGCCTTTTTTTTTTAGTTGATGTTTTATTTTTGTTATTTTTATGACAAGAAGTAAAATTGTCCATGCCCTTGGGCCCTGACCGGTGGTCATACATTTTTCCATGTGGTCCATAATGGTCTTTCTAGTGAGGAGGGATTCAGGTCTCATATGAATAACAATATCCTGTCTGAGATCATTGTGCTGTATGAATGAGATTAGTGTGTAATTTGATTGGTCTATGTGCATGGGAGGGCCAAACAAGTCTGGACATGCAGCATACTTGATGACCTATGAGTTATGTAAACGTGTTAATTATGAACACCTTGACACAAAAGAAAAATATAATGATCATTAATGAGCTATGTACAGGTTATGTAATTTTAACTTACGACCATTAACGAGGTATGTAAGTTGTTGTGAAATTATGAGGTCTGAGTATGTAAATTGATGCATATCGTTAGTCATTAATTTTTTTTACTCTTGTAATTTCATTTTAAAATTTCACAATTAAGCTTGTGTTTTATAATTAAGATAGATTTATGTTTTTGTTGTTTGCCTTTTTTTTTTAGTTGATGTTTTATTTTTGTTATTTTTATGACAAGAAGTAAAATTGTCCATGCCCTTGGGCCCTGACCGGTGGTCATACATTTTTCCATGTGGTCCATAATGGTCTTTCTAGTGAGGAGGGATTCAGGTCTCATATGAATAACAATATCCTGTCTGAGATCATTGTGCTGTATGAATGAGATTAGTGTGTAATTTGATTGGTCTATGTGCATGGGAGGGCCAAACAAGTCTGGACATGCAGCATACTTGATGACCTATGAGTTATGTAAACGTGTTAATTATGAACACCTTGACACAAAAGAAAAATATAATGATCATTAATGAGCTATGTACAGGTTATGTAATTTTAACTTACGACCATTAACGAGGTATGTAAGTTGTTGTGAAATTATGAGGTCTGAGTATGTAAATTGATGCATATCGTTAGTCATTAATTTTTTTTACTCTTGTAATTTCATTTTAAAATTTCACAATTAAGCTTGTGTTTTATAATTAAGATAGATTTATGTTTTTGTTGTTTGCCTTTTTTTTTAGTTGATGTTTTATTTTTGTTATTTTTATGACAAGAAGTAAAATTGTCCATGCCCTTGGGCCCTGACCGGTGGTCATACATTTTTCCATGTGGTCCATAATGGTCTTTCTAGTGAGGAGGGATTCAGGTCTCATATGAATAACAATATCCTGTCTGAGATCATTGTGCTGTATGAATGAGATTAGTGTGTAATTTGATTGGTCTATGTGCATGGGAGGGCCAAACAAGTCTGGACATGCAGCATACTTGATGACCTTAGATGACCTACAGTTGATGACCTTAGATGACCTGCAGTGAATGACTCATACCAGTCTCTTCATTGGGGTCATGATCCTTTGTTCCTTCTTCATTCAATCTCCTCATAGCTTCAAGTTGCCAAATTATGCCATTTCTACTTTCATCATCAGGATTTATTGGGCGAATTATGTTTTTCTCAGTATTGAAAGTAACAGTAAGCTTTTTAAGACTGATTTTATCTGTGTGACTTTCCATTTCTGAATGATAAAATGTTTCTCTCTCTTTATTTATAGAGACCAGAGTTATTTTTTGTTCAGCATGTATGATCATGTTGCTGTTATAGAGTATTTTTAGATCCAAACAGATGAGTCATAAGATGAAGTAGTGAGACATTTGATCAGTTACCATCAAATAACATCAAAGGATAGACAGGGGGTAGGATGTATCCATACTTAAGTATAATGAGCCTAGTATATAATAGTAATGCATATAGGTAATTTATTTTTAGAAACTGACTCATGTGAAATAATGTCAATTTTCACTGTCAACAATGATCAAAGGGGTAGAATTGTAAGCATTAGGCTAAACTATCATCCTTCAAAGGAGAGGATCGAGGTGACAGCTCTCACCTGGTGAGGTCATGACCTTTGACCAGGGTAAATAACACTGGTCTCCCCTCTGGTGAGTCACAAGGGTAAAAATAGCAGATCTCCCCCCTGGTGAGTAACAAGGGGAAAATGGCAGCAGCCCTCTGGTTGGGGGGGGGGGGGGGGTATGCTTTTTAGGTCAGAGGACTGTAGTGTTTAGTTGTCTAGCCTAGAATATCTGTCTAGAATTGTCTAGCCTATCTATATTTGTTCTAGACTATCTGTTTATATATCTGAGTAGATTAGAATGACTTATTAGAGAGGGAGTGGCTTATTAGACAGGGGGGATGCAAATGGGGGGGGGGGGTGGGGGCTAGAGGACATAGAGAATGAAAGTTAGTATGGGAAGTGCCAGGTGATGGGCTAATTAGACAGCGGATCAAAGGGGTCAAGTAGGGTCAAGTGGGATCAAGGGGGGGTCGATGAAAGTTAGCATGGGGACAGGGGATCAAAGGGGTCAAGTAGGGTCAAGTAGGATCAAGGGGGGGTCGATGAAAGTTAGCATGGCAAGTGCCCCGGTGTGCTAATTAGACATGGGATCAAAGGTGAAAGTTAGCATGGGAAGTGCCCGTGTGCTAATTAGATATGGGGATCGATGAAAGTTAGCATGGGGACAGGGGATCAAAGAGGGTCAAGTAGGGTCAAGTGGGGGTCAAGTGGGGTCAAATTTTTGGTGATTTTGGGGGGGGTCGGCGGGGGGGGTCGATGAAAGTTAGCATGGGAAGTGCCTGGGTGCAAAGAGAAAGGTCAAGTGGGGTCAAATTTTTGGTGATTTTTGGGGGGGTCAGCTAGAGGACATCGAGGATGAAAATTAGCATTGAAACTAGGGAGGGATCAGACCTACCCCTCTTAGTAGTCAGACACCATTAAGTTGTGAAACATCATCCATGAAAAGACCTTCTAAAATACGTAAGTAGCGATTTACTGTTACCAATGGAGTCTAATAACCTTATAAATGTCTTTACTAAGGTATCAAAATTGGTTGGATAAATTACGAAGTGAGATTAAGGAAGCAGAGGTTTATGGTATATTGCCAGATCGTACCAAAAGATTAATTAGTAGGTCTGAATCTTCATTATTTGAGTCATGGGTTTTATTACAAGATTCTGAAAATAAGAAATGGCAAGATAATAAGTCTCTTCTCGTTGAATTAGGTTTTCTTCAGTCTAAGGATTGTTTAACTGAGGTGATACGATGTGAAGAAAATTTACATAATTTGTTGACCCATTCTTATAGAGAGGATATAAAAAAGGGTATTTATGAAGCTGATACATCATTTTCGGGAGTTTGGTCTGATCGTTTGTATTCTGCTCCTGGAGTTGGTGCCACTATGAGTTCTAAAGAAACTGATAATACTGAAAGTACTGAGAAAGATAAAGATAATTCGGGGCCTGCTGATAAGGACCGAGAAAGTGATTCCGATATAGATCTCACAGGACGAACGTCTCCTGATTTAGGAGATCCAAATATAGATCAAGAATTGAGAGTTTCAGGAGCTTCTACTGGTTTAGGTGATTCACAATATACTAGCACGACAAGTCGTTCAGATAACAGGTCCGAGCGTTACGGAGTAAGTTCTTCAATTGGTCGTGGTATTCACTCAATAAGTCGAGGAAGTCCCTTTCTTAGTCGTGGTGTTGGTAGTCGAGTTCATTTTTCGGTGCCAGACGAACCTAGATTTAGCACGATGGAAGGCTATAGGGAACGAGATCGTAGGGCTCAATCTTTAAAGTTTTCAGAGATGATGCCAAAAACTTTTTCAGGAGAGGACAAGCTACAAGATCCCACTTCGTGGTTTATTAAGTTTAAAGATTATATCGCTTTGCATCAGTTGACAGAAAAGGAAGTATGGGAAAGATTATGCCTGTGTACAGAAGGAGTTGCCAGATCGTGGGTGGCGAATTTAAAAGCCATGTCAGTTGAAGAGTTGGAAAAATCCTTTTTGCAAAGATTTGGGTTGCTACATTCGAGAGAAGCTGTTTTTGCGTCTTTGTCGCAGAAGAAGTTAGTACCAGGTGTGTCGGTCTCCAAGTACTTAGCAGACATACAAGATCTTGTGTGTAGACTGGGATTAGCGCCCGAAGTCGTGCGTGATTATTTCGTCCAAGGATTGCCTAGTTCAATTAAAGCAAGTATACAAATTGTTCGTGGTGTTAGTTTGGATGAATTAATTCCCATTGTGGAAGGTCTCTTGGAATGTCAACAATTTGCACCTGAGACGCAGACGTCGGATACTGGAGGCACATCTAATCGTAATTTCACTCTTAGTATGTCAGCTTTGGTTGATTCGGTTAGTCGTATTGAACGCGAAATGCAAAAGAGGCCTGTTCAAGCAGTTGAGAAGGAAGTAGTTTCAAATCATGATGATAAACGTGATACTTGGAGAATTGCTAGTGCCAGTCCTTCTAGGGATGCCCGAGGTGTTGCTGAGGTTAATCCTTCTGGAAGTTCATTTCGAGGCAGAGGTCGTCAACCTGGATATTATGGCAGAGGTGCTCGGGGTAATTATGTAAGCGGATTTAGTGGCAATTGCTTTTATTGCGGTAATGTTGGTCATTTCATGCGGAACTGTCCATTATACCAGAGTGATGGATTTGTTCCAAATGTGCCAAGCGTCACTCATGACTATCCGGTAAATGAGTGCAATTATGCTCCCAGTAATTATCCTACAGGTAGGTCATATGATTATCAGACGGGCTATGACCCTAATTCTCAATATCAATATCCTGCTGGCGGATATAATACTTCAAGAGGGAGAGGTTATTATGGCGAGTATGCCCCGTATTTTCCGCAAAATGTGAGAGGAAGAAGCTCTTATGGTCCTAATTATAGAGGTCGAAACCAGCCGTCCTTCAGAGGTCGTGATTCCAATATACAGGGAGGTTCGTCTCGGCAGAATGCTGCTGGAATCTCGACTAATCGAGCCTGACAAATGGCGTCCGCTGAGGGTGTTGCATCAGCCGTAAAAGCTCCCTATGTTTCTCTGATGCAAAAAGGGAATGAACAAAAGGCTGGATCTCTGTCTTCTGACAATGTATTGTCTGATTCTGAGAGTAGTAATGTAGTTGTGGCTTGTGTTAGTGGTGTTAGTGTTGCTAAGGATTGTCAGGGTGCATTGGATTCAGTTATGGCGTTTACGGTTAAATTAGGTGAACAGAATTTAATTGCTTCTAGGTTGCCTGATGGCACTCGATTTATGTCTTTGTTTGATAGTGGTAGTTCTAAAACGCTTGTCTCAGTATTTTTAGTAAAGAAGAGTCCATTTTTGCAGTCTTTGCCTGTTGTGAAGATTGATAAGGTTATTGAAATGGTAGTCGGAAATGGTAAATCTGTTTTTGTGAATTTGTTTCTTGAATTTTTTGTGACATTTGGACAGGCTAAGGTTCCTTTGAGGGCGTATATATTGCCTACCCCGGGACCTATAGATCTTGTTCTTGGTATGGATGTACAGGCTGAATATAAAGCTGTGTTTGATGCTGCGAAATGTACTTTGCAATTGACACTTAAGGATGTACTCGTAGTTGTGGAACATGCAGTAATCTGCCCTCCCGAGAAGACGACTAGCGTCCCAGTTAAAATCAATGAATATACGACTTGCTTCTATGGTTCGTTAGAAGTTAAGTTCGGTAGTTTCTTTGCGGAATATGCTTGCCCCAGAGCTATCTTGGAATTTGAAGCGGGAAAATCTACTATTAAAATCGTGAATGAGTCTGAACATTCGGTCGAATTTCCTGACGCGTATGTTGTCGGTGAAATTGTGATGGATTACTCTGAATATCCTATGTGTAATCTTGAAGTTGATGAACCGGAAAAGGCGTTGTCAATTATTCAGAGACAGTCACAAAGTAGTGTAGAGACTAACTTAGTCATTGTGGATAAAGGGATTGATGTTTTTAGGGAACAGGAACTGGCTATTAATCTTAATGAATTAGAACCAGAGGAAAGAAGAATTAAACGCCTTGCTATGTATCCATGGCTTACGGCAGAAGATAGTCGACTGACTTTGACTGATAACGAAGTCATTTTGAGTCTTGTTAATTTAACCAACACGAAATTTGATAAAGAGTTGCAGAGTGAACTTATTGATATTCTGAGCCGAAATGCTCGTGCTTTTAGCCTATATGATGAAATTGGCTTAGTTAAGAGATATGAAGTAGACTTGACGACTGATGTTATCGGAGATCTATCTTTTGTTAGTAAACCTTATATTGTTAATAGTGCTGATATTCAGTTTGTTAAGGAAGAACTAGATAAATTGCTTTCTTTAGGTATCTTTGAGAAAGGTTTAGCTACTTGTAGTAGTTCGTTATTCTTAGTCCGGCGAACTCCGACTTCACGTCCGCGTATAGTTTGTGATTTAAGAAAATTAAATAATGCTTTAAAATTAGTAAATCGACCTGGTACGACGATTAAGTCGTTTTGTCAAGCGTTTGGTAGAGGGAGGTATCTGTATGTGACTTGTGTTGATATAAAGTCTGCCTATCATTCGATTAGAGTTACCGAAGAATCTCGGAGATTATTAGGTGTTGTTAGTTATCCTAATTGCTCGTCTCTAAGGTATGCTTCCCTTCCCATGGGAATGCTCAGCTCTTGCAGTTATTTTCAGCAGTCTTTAAGTTACGTCCTTGACGAGCTCCCGGACGAGTTCAGGTCAAATGTCATTTTTTACTTCGACGACGTATTGTTATTTTCTGAAAGACCGGGCGATCATCTTCGACTCCTTGATGCTGTTTTCTCGCTCTTCCAACTGCATGGTTTAGTCCTGTCTCTTGAAAAGTGTCAGTTTGCTTTGAAGGATACAATCGCGTTTTTGGGGTTCGAAATTGACGTTTCGGGTCCTCGAGCTCCGGTATTAGCAGTAAAGAAAAGCCGTGTTGAAGCTTTGCTATCCCTGCAGAGGCCTGAGACCAAGAAGCAAATAAAATCGTTTTTAGGGTCCTGTCAATTTATTGCAATGTTTTTGAAAAATTATCAATTGGTCGTTCAGCCTTTAACAGCTTTGTTGCGTAAAAATGTTGAATTTGTGTGGTCAGAGGAGCAAGAACAAGCTTGGGATGCAATTCGAGCATTGCTGTCAACGCCGCCTATAATAGGATTTCCTGCAGAGGAAGGTACTTTCATTCTAGCTAGTGATGCCAGTAGAGTAGCTTGTGGAGGAGCTCTTTTTCAATTACAAAAGAATGAGAAAGGAGAAACGGAAAGAGTTTTGTTAGGATATTCTAGTCGAGTTTTTAGTCGAATTTCAGCTACATCATTAAGTATCACTGAATTGGAACTGCAGGCTTTATATGTTGCTTGTTTGCAATTTAAGCATTTGTTGGGACAGCAACATTTTTACGTCCTGACTGATCACTTGCCTTTGCAGCAGATTTATAATTCCTCTGCGGAATTTGCTACTCAGAGAATAGCTAAAATGTATTGGAGGTTGCAACAGTTTGTTTTTACAATAGTCTACCGTAAGCCTGACACTGATGAAATTTTATTAGTTGATTTATTGAGTCGACATCCTAATAAATTGTGGCAAGTCCCAGATCCTTTGGTTATTCCTTTGGGAGTCGATGAGAAAGACATTTCTGAAAATGATATTTTATGTAAAGAATTGTGCTCTGTTATCACTGAAATGAATATTGCTCCAATTATCGAAGGGGATGATGCGCAAGAGTGCGAGGACAGTGCTTTTGGAAATGACTGTAATCTTTCTTTCAGTGACTCTCAGGGTCATTTCTTATTTCCAGTCGTGACTAGATCAATGGCTAAAACAATAAGTAAAGAGACAGCTGCAGATGGTGGTTCAGTTGACTCTAAATCCTCGGATGTGCTTACATATGATGAAATTCAAACGGCAAAGTCTTTGCTCAGACAGGAAAGTAATGCAAAAAGCAATGATAATAAAATAGCAAAAAGGATGCGTTTTAATATTCCAAATGACCAGGATGCATCCTCAGATAAGGTCCTGGGTTCCAAACTAGTTCCTACTAGCAGTGATGTTTGTTTATCTGATGGATTAGGTGAACCGAAGGTTGGCATAATGGTTAAGGAGTCTGGTCCTCTTGTACAATTACCTAAATTGAGTCCCAGAGACTTGCTGGTTTCTGAGGCCAACGAAACTAAGATTTTGTCCAGAATGACTCACCAAGGTGAGCTGGATAAAGTCATACGAAAATATATTGAGGAAGTGCTTGTGAATGTTAAAGTTCCTAATACCCCAGCTGAGATTAAGCTTGCTCAACAGGAAGATTCTTTTCTGGGTCCTTTAGTAATCTATTTGCAGAATGGCAAGTTAAGTGGGACTAAAAATCAAAAGAAGACTACTCTATCTTTAGCTGACAATTTTGCTTTGATTGATGATATGCTTTTTCGAGTGTCCTATAATAGAAGACTTGATGATGTTATAGTGCAACTTGCATTGGCTGAGAAACATGTGTTTGATTTATTGGAATTTTATCATTGTGGTTTGGGTGTTCATGTTCGCATTAATAAATTGTATGATTCAGTCCGACGTCATTTCTATGTAAGAAATTTGTATAAATATGTATTGGATTATGTTAGAAGTTGCTTAGTGTGCCAGAGGGCTATTGGGCCTAAGGAGAATGAGCAAAATAGAGAATTTGTTCCTAGAATTATTGTGGATGCTAGGCCCTTTTCAGTGGTTCATTTTGACCTTAAGGCTTTTCCTGGTCAACATGCACAATATGAATATTGTATGGTTATGCAGTGTGAGCTTACTAGATTTGTGGTCGTATCTCCTGTGAAAAATCGTCAAGCGACTACCTTGGCTAATTGTTTTATTGAAGAATTGTGCTTGAAGTATTTTATTCCTGATAAGATTGTGTGCGATCTGGAGCCAGCATTTGCAAGTGAATTAATGAATAAAGTGTTTGAGGTTCTTGGTGTTAAACCTCATTTTGTTAAGCCAGGAGGACATGGTTCTTTAATTGCTGAAAGAGCCATTCAGTCTGTCACTAACCTATTAATTAGTTTTATGGAATACAGGTATTCGCATTGGCCCTTGCTAATTAAAATGGCAGCTAAAGTATTCAATGACTTGCCTGGTTCTCAAATGCAATATTCTCCGAATTTCCTTTGTTTTCTGAGGGAAGAAAAACCTCTTGGAAATTTGAAGGTAGAGGCATTATCTTTGCTAGCCAGAGACTATGGTCAATATGTGTCTTTATTGAAAGAACGTATGGATTTCGTTAGACGAAATGCAATTCGCATGCACAATGAGATTAAAATAAAGCAGAGTCAAGCGCAATTATTTGGTGCTAAGAAGATTGAAAAATATAATGATGGACAATTGGTTTTATTGAACAGTCCTATTCATAGTGGACTGCATGCTAGTCGAAAGATACAAATGAAATATATTGGTCCTTTATATATAAGTCATCAGGCTGATTGCAATTCTTATGTGTTGTCGACCATAGATGGATATAAATTGCCTAAGTATTTTCATGTTAATAGGCTTAAGAAGTGTTGTATCAAAGGAATCAATGGAGTTATTCTTAATAATATTGAGGAAGTTCGAACTCAGGTTAAAATGAAGAAATTGAGCGTTGCCCAATTTGAGAAGGCACAAGTTAGGGAAAGTGAAGGTCAAATAGAATTGCAACTGTCATATGTGGAGAATACTCCATGTATGCTATGTGAGAAAACTACTGAGTATAAAGAATTTGATGAGAATGTTTTGAATTATGTGCCTACTGATATATATAGTAATTATAGGGATGCTGAGAGAGGATTTATTTCTATTTATGAATCAGATGATGAGTCTGAAGGTCATATTATGAAAGGTCGATGGCGTGAAGGTCATCTTGAAGTTTATGTTGAGTTTGAAGGTCCATTGAAGGCTTTGAGTATGTGGCATCTTATGATGTCTAGTCCGTTCATGCTGGATGTGGTCGCTCCAGATGATACTAGATTTAAATTAACAGGCAGAATTTTAAGTTAAAAAGGGAGTTAAAATGGCGAAAAATAATCATATGGCATAATTGGCAGGATGGATGATGATTGTGTTCCTTGAGGTACTGGTGTCTCTGAACATTTGTAAATGAAACCTTGGTAGGTGCCTCTATTGTAATATTTTAAAATAATGGAGTGTCTGTCCGTTTTCTGTGTTTTATCTGTGTGTTTCAAAGATTTGGTATAGTGATATCCATTCGTTATTATGAGTTCAGTGCACACTAGGAGGGAATTAAGCATGATTTGCGTTGTTTATTGCACATGACATTTTGTGTGTGGTTGGTTTTGTTATTACTTAAAATATCTTTATGCTTGCTTGCTTTGTCTATGCATTTTATATATATATATTACTATTATTATAGCCTAAAAATGATAATTGAAGACTTTTATAGAAACTGGTCAGATGTAACAATTATATTAAATGTAAAATTATTTTTGTGAATCGCCTGAAAGGTCTGCGTTTCGTATTTTGGGCTTTGCTCACTGTGAAATTGGAAGGGTTTCACTTTCCTGGTTTGAAGGGCATATTTGGAAGTGTTTAGGTTGAAGGCCATGTGTTTTTCTCTGGGTGAATAAGGGTTTCGTTTTTATATTAAAATGGTAAGGAATAAAGTTGCAATTTGCAGCTCTGAGCACTTGAAGGTGGAATGTGTTTAGATTTGCCTGAATTGTCCATTGATTCCTTCAGGATTGATATACATTCCCATGACTATTAAGTAAACCCATAAGATGTCTGTTTCCTGCAGATGATAAATAGTTTATCCTACAGAAGTTCCCTTAGATTCTCTTGTGTAAATAACCACTTAAAATCGATTAAACTGTTTACCATAAAAATCTCTTGGGTTTGAATCTGATCTTCTACTTGTGAAGTGTTTATGTCTTCTGAGGTCTGCGTGCCTATCTCTTCCTAAGTCTGTTTAGATTAAAATTCTGTGCGTGTCATTTTCTGATGCGGAATTTGAGGCTTGGTCTTGATTGCTGATTGCTTAACTGACACATCTGTTTTGCATTTAGGGACATTTGTTGATTTGGTATGTAATTATTTTAAGTCCGTTATTGCGTAAGGTAGACAATTCTTAAGTGTTATCTGATGTGTCTGAAGTTCCTGTAATGAAGTCTTTCGACATTATGTCGCAAAAGTTATTTTGCAATTAATACATACAAGTTAGTTTGAGTACGTTTGCACCTTTATTATTTATTAGCTAAAACCAGAAATAAATTGGCCCGGATAGATAACTAACGATACAGAGACCTATGAAATGCAAAAAACATATGTATACCGCTTGTGTTTGTAGATAGCCTGAGGCAATTAGAGTCATTGCATAATATTCATAATTAATAATTAGAAGAAAATATTTAAAAAAAAAAATAACTAATGAGAGTTTAGTGGATTTGACTGTAAGTATGAAAGAGTAGATATCAGCTGTCTGTCTGAACTTGACCAGAGGGTCTCCGCCCCCTTTGACTATCAATGAGGAGGCGTGTCCAAGACAGTGTCCACTTGATTTATAGCCATCCGCCACCCTGGTGACACTTCACACTGTCTTCTTGACCAGTACAATTGTATACATTATTTTTGGAAATTCGGAAGTTAATTATTATCAGAATAATGAGTGCTGCTCCCTCTGACGTCCGCGCCACTCCATCTTTGAGTTTAGGCCGAGGGCAGAGATTAATGTCAATGCTGTTAAAATCGCAAAAACCATTCGGGCTCGCTAAAGGTCGGACTGACCTCTCTCTTCAGTCGGAAGTGGATCAGCCCCCTCAAAGACCTTGTTTTGTCGTTCGGTTTGATGGTCTTGGAACCTTTCAGGATTTGAATGACGAAGGATCTCTCGTGGATGCTACGCGAGTAGTTCTACATACTAATTGGATTCCGAAAATGAAATTGAACGAGCGGTTTACCAAGGTCGACCAGTTTATCGTCAGGGTTTATGGAGAGTCTCTTTGTGAGAGGAGTGTGCCTATGTCGAAGGCCACTCAAGCGTGTCCAAGAGACATTGAGTCTTCATTGACGAGGCCCATTCGTCGCAAGGTGATTCTGCCTAGCACTAAAGTTCTCCGGGCCATCGCTGAGATGAAAATTGAAGGAGAGCTCAGTTCCTGAGATTTTCGTCGAATGAATAATTCAGGACATTCATTTTGAATTTTGAACTTTAATCTGTTTAAATTTGACAATATTAACGTGAAAAGACGTCTGTATGTTATACTTCAGTTTATTAAAATGATTTCATGATTTCCTTTATTCAAAGTACCTTTGGAGTTATTTAAACATTCCTGTGGGGTTTCAAGTCATGTTTAGGTATTAGCTCAGTCTTGGCGCTTATCTGCGCATGCTCTTTGCTTGCTTAATTTTTTTATTGCTTGAGCGCTGTCTTAACTACGTCGAATTGTGGGCTATGTCTATTTCATCTCTTGCCATAGTGCTCGAGTTGCCTTTCATGGAAGATTACCGATTGTTGATTGTTCGGATTGATTATCCAGTTAGAGTGTGAGGACGCTCATTTCTGGTGGATATTTCTTCTGAATACTGATTTCACTTGAATTAGTCTGGTACGTATATTAGTTTTGTTGTGCACTGTTCTATCTAAAGTACTAGCAGTAATTGTACGATGCTCCACGTTTACTGATTTCCGAAGCTAGCCTGGAATCACTAAAGCGATTTAAGTTAATATGATGGAGGTTACTTATAATAGGGTGTAATTTGCGAATTTGAATGAGGATGACTTTAAATGTAGAGTATTGAGAATTGTATGTTGTCGATAGTTACAACATATCATGTAAAAGTTGCAATTACTTTAAGTAATTTAGTGTTAATTATGGAAAGACAGACTCGTTCATATATTTTGTGATTAAAGGAATTTGAGAAACGAGAATCTGCACTAATGAAGAATGATGAAGGTCAAGTACAGAGAGGACTTGAATTCACATTGAATTAAAGGTAAGGAGTTCAAATATCCGCTAGGGAGGATTTGAATCCGACTAGTAAGGTCAAGTACAGAGAGGACTTGAATTACTATAGAATAGATGAAAAGTAAGGTCAAGTACAGAGAGGACTTGAATTACTTTAGGCGTAAGGTCAAGTACAGAGAGGACTTGAATTACGGTAAATAAGACTTAAGGAAAGTAGATTAAAAGAATGGGAAAAATGAAGGGGAAGGTGTATTTTTATGAAGTCATTAGTAGTTCAAAAATGAATATTGTACCAGTGCCAGGAACTTGAATTAATCTATCTTGACATCATCGTTTGCTTTCTGTTCTAATTAGTTCTTACTATGTCCATTGTAATTTCAGTGGAATTTGCCTGCCATTTTTGGGGAGTGTCAGACATCCATCTTGATTTTAAGATCGAGTTCACATCCTATTGTTTATTCATCATATGAAACAATCGATTTCCTGAGCATAAGAATCAGCCAAATTGTTCGGAAATCCTCCAGACATCTGTATCCTCCAGAGCTTTCTCAATCTTCAAAAAAGGAGCTATGTTCTTCCTTTTGTCCATCATAAGGAATGAACCCGGTTTATAAATGGTTTTTGCCTGATTACTGGATTATTCTTGGTTCTTTGATTGCTGCGATCCTGATTATTGTATTGATTGTATGTTGTTGTAAACGTCGATGATTCATTTATTGCCTTATTATATATTTAATTGATTAGTATAATTCTTGCCAAAGATCTGCGTTGGGAATATGTGTTATGAGTGTCATTTAATATATCTATCTTGTGTTTGTGCATACATATCTATATATATGTGCATATTACTCTTAAGCAAAGTTTGGGAGGAGCTTTAGAATATTATTCTGAGAAACTATGTTCCAGTGTCACCTATATGAACGCTGAAGATAGTGAAGAATCGGAAGATTCAGTAACTAATAGACTAGAACGTTGTATTGATATTTGCTTTACGACTGGTATAATGTCGCTCATGACATTAATTGGATTTTGTCTTTTTCATGTGGTAATTGGAGTTACTCATAGTCCTCCAAGATATGTAATTCCTGGTCAGAATGACACATGGGCTTCCTGCAGTGAAGGCACCATGAGAAGTATTGCTAGGCCTTTGCCTAATACTTTTAATAATTCTTGGGAACTTCATCCTAGAAATGCTTTACCAGCACTGAATTGCTTTGTAGATGGACCATCAGTTATTAAGACAATATTTGTTGAAGGGATGTATGGGCATGCTTCTGCTTTTCGTCCATACAGTTCTTTGCCTAATTTGGAAAGATTAATCATTCGAAATTGGAAAAACATTATTTCTTTTAGATCTTTATTAGAAATGTATCCGCATTTGAAATCGTTACAGCTTAGAGACACGGCAATGTATGATTTTCGACGTATCCATACGAAATCTTCATTGAATGAATTGACGGGATTATTAGCTGACATTAATACTCCTGTTCTTACGTCCATTAATTTACCTTATTTGACTAATTTATCGGTTACTATTAAAGGTTCTGTTAGTCGTAATTTGTTGACAGGTCTGGATTTAGTCAAACTTAATTATGTGGATCCTGATATTCCATATTTCTCCTGGGACGCTTTGAACTCTAATGTCTCTACTATGCGTGAATTGTCCTTACATGTCCCTAATTCTCGAGTTATTCCTAATGCTGGATGTCCCTATCCATATTTAACGAAATTAGCAATGACTTCGAAATATGCAGAGTTCAGCATGGCGATTTTTGCTCATACAGATCGGCTGGCTTTTGAGGATTTGCGTGAATTGTGGTTAAGATATTTCCGCTTGGCTCAATACATACCTATGTTTAAATTAACATCTTTAGAAAAATTAGTCTTGGAAGCTCCGTCTGGTTCATTGTCTAGTATTAAATTTGTTCCTAAGACTTTGAAAGAATTTTATGTAACGAAAGGTAATTATCCTTTATTATTGCCAGATTCTTTTGGTACTACCATGATGGTTGAAAAATTAACGCTTAGATCTTGTCGTATTAAAGTTATTTCTGCTAATGCTTTCAGAAAATTTCCTAATTTGCGTGTACTCGATCTTGTGCAAAATGAATTATCTTCATTCATAGTATCTCCTAATACGATGCGCAATCTTGAAGAATTGAATTTAGCGGGAAATCAACTAGTCGTTTTTCCTATGGAAACTCTGTCATTTCCTAAATTAGTTACACTTAATGTGATTTGGAATCAGATTGAAACGGTGGATACTACTAAAATTACTAATGAGAGGAGTGTAAGTCCTACTCTTAAACTTGTGGCTGCATTTACTAACCCAGCTATTTGTGACTGTAATTGGGTAATACTCGATACTATATTGCCTGAAAATGCTACGTTGTCTGGAAGATGTGATAATCATACTTTAAGGTTTTCTGATTTGAATGTCACATTGTGTGGTCCTGAACAAGTTTCTCGTCTCAGTAGATCTCTAACTTCGGACCAATTACCAGATGTAATAAAAGAACCTGAATTATTCGATGTTTCAGATGTTAAGCTTGATTTATCTGAGCAGCGCAAGCAGTTACTGTCTTTGGCTGCTTCCTCCATCAATGATGCTAAAGAGAATTTTGTCAGACCAGAATTAGGAGTTGGTTTTGATAGATTTCAATATTTATATCCTGGAGTTGAGAATTATTTCATTCATATGCATGTTAGTTGGCCTGAAATTAATTTGCCTGACGCGAATTTTATGGATGACGCATTAGGTCAAATTTGTACTTCTCAGGACAGTTTGATTAAGGCTATTTGTTCAGATTTTCAGCCTTTGATTGCTTATGCTAAGGCTCATTCGTTGAAGTTGAGAGCTAAAGTTCAGTCACAAATTTCGGAAGTTACTAACGCTTTTCGTAAGTCGTTTTTACCTCCTCGAGAAGAGAGTAGACAGAAAAGAGAATATACAAGATCGACAACTCCGTCTCCCCAGACTACGACTAATGATATTACATCTTTGCTTAATGATTCGTCTTGGGATTCTCATCATAAGAAAGCTTTTTGGCTTGGTATCTTTATTCCTCCTGCTGGTGTTGCTGTTCATGCTACCTTGACTAGGAAACGATCTAGAGCTTTTAAGTATGCGTTACAGATATTGTCTGGAAGACAAAATATTATGAAAGAAAGTCATTTGGATCTTCGTAATGATCTTACTAAGGCTTTTAATTTATTGGCCAATCAGTTTGATAACACGACTTCGAATATTCGCACCTTATTTCAATTACTGAATGATACAAATCGAGAAATGTCAGTTATCTTTGGAGATATACAGAAAAGTTTTAACATGTTACAACAGAAAATTCAAGCAGTTCGAGTGTTGAGTGTCCTTACTTCTAGATATTTGCAATTGTGGAATTCTCATGCAGGTCAGTATGATAAATTAATAGGTGAATTAGATCAATTGTTACAGTCCATTCATGAGCTACAGCATGGACGAATTTCTCCTAAATTGGTTCCTCCATCTAATATGCTGAAAGCCATAGCTTCATGTGAAAAGTCTTTGTCTAGTTGGCATCGTGACTATAAACTGATTTTTACTTCTCTTGCTGAATATTATAGTTCATCTCAAGTGGTGTTTGTTCCTATGGAAAGAGGTTTGTTACTTCAGTTAATTTGGCCTATCACTCCACGTAATAGTCCTAAATATAGTTTATTTCATGTACAGTCGGTTCATGTTCCTGTCAATACTAATCCCACTTTTGTTTCTCCTGATTCTAATCATGATTATACTAAAGTTACTCTTCCTCATCCATATTTGAGCGTAGCGAAAAATGAGCATTTTATCGAAATGAATACTGAAATGTTGGAAAAATGTGCATTGATCGGTGATACCTATTATTGCTATGAATCTTTTCTGGAATTGGATAAGATCGAATTAACGTGTTTAACAGCCTTATATTTGAATGCTTCAGCTAGTATAATTGCTGATAAGTGTGATATCACCTATTTCTTTGAACCTTTCAAGCCCGAGCCATCTATTCTTGATTTGGATTCACAATTGCTTGTCAGTGGACTTAATCAACCTTGGAGATATCAATGTCAGGAAGATAGAATCCCTAAAGATTTGACCGGTTCACCATACGCACTCATTGAGCGTTCTGCTCTGTGCCAATGTAGCATAACTTCAACGAATGGACACATAGCTCGTCGAATAACTAATTGTGCTTTGAATCCACAACCTACGTTGCAGTTGACTTATGTTGCTAATTCGCTGATTTCTACAACCTTTCCTAATATTACGATGACTCCTATTGACCCTAATGAAGTCTTAGCTACTGATAAACCTATCGAATTACCCAAATTAAAGGTTTTACAGAAACTTAGGGAAGTTCGTTTAAAGAACACCACTACTGGGTCTATTCAACTACGTCGTTTGGCTCAATTAATTGATGATAAAGGAAAGAAATTTGAAGATGAATGGGACAGGATTGCCGCTGATATTGCTTTTGAAGCTTGGTTCACTCGAAATCAATGGCCTAAAGCTTTAGCTTTTATAGGAGGAATTTTAGGTCTTGTTTCCCTCTTGATGTCTTGTTATTTTTGCTGTTTTGGTCAGTTTACCAATGGTATGGTTCGATCTATGATGTTTGTGTCAGCTCCTCACGTTGCTCAAGCGGCTACACTTCAAAGTGGGAACATTGTTGAGTTAAGCAAAATGTCTTATTTTTATTTAACATTATCTCACATGGCCGTTGCAATAATCGTTGTGATGCTTTTGTATAGTGGTAAACAATTGATTTCGTATTGTTTTCGAGAGGCTCGTGTTCTTATGGCCCATCCAGAATTAAGAAAACACCCTAGAGTTGAGATATTTCTTGAAATCCATAGTGGATGTGACCGAGTTCTAATGTATGTGATGACTGTTCAAGCTCCCATTGCTCAGTTACATTTTACTGGTAATTTGAAAGTTTCTGATCTGATTGTTGATAATCATCGTTTGTATAGTGTTCTACGACCTAATTGGAACGCCGGAAGTTGTGCTTTAAGAGTAAGGCATTTATCGTTAGAATTACCATCATTGGTTCCCATTGCTTTTTATAAGAGAAAGAAGTTTCAGGAAATAGTAAAGAAAGAATGTATGTGTGAGATAATTGCTACGGATGGCCTATATCTCTATCGTTTGGCGAATGATACTCATGAAGTTATTTCCGATGAGAAAATTATGTCTCCTTATTCAGCCCTTATTGAGGAATTACGTCAGAAAGAAATTGAATGCCAGGCATCTGGATTCAAAGTTAATTATCTTGGTCCTCCTATTAGGAAACCTAATGCTCCTGAAAGTGAGCCTATTGAAGTATAAAGAACTGGATTGTGCATTCTGACTTGGCAAATAACATGATTCTTGTGACTAATTAGGTTTATTTAGGTGTATTTCATGAATAATCATATATAGATATATATGTATACGTAATTGGCATATCTTGCTATATTATCTTTTGCATGTGTTACATGTATAATTGCTGATTGGGATAGTCGAGCTACGCTTTTGCTAAAATGTATCAGTTAGGAGTGCATGTTAGTATACTGACTCCATTGGTAACTTAGAGACGTAAATCGTTGCTAAAGGTATTGATAATTATTATATATGAATTAAATGTTTTTGAAATATTATACAAGAAAATCAATTCATTTTGTATTGATGTAATCATTAATTCATAATTGATATGTTGTTCATGTATATACATTTGTTTTGTAAGATTGTTTCAGTGACCAAGAATTATCTTGATGAATTTCCGGATTACGAATGGATTTATTACAAACATTATGTCTGTGAACAATGTGAAAAATGACTTCGATTTTCACTCAGACTGTGTGAAGGAACACTTTCAAACTAAAGTGACACGTTCATTCGAGTTCATCGAAATGACTTTCAAACTTGACTTTGGTCCTGTGACATTTAATTGCTTTATGGCACATATTTTGTGTTAGCATGGCTTATTTGCTAAGATATTACTTCACTTGTTCTTTACGGGTCTGACAAGGCTTGCACTTCATCCCTCATCAACCTTGTTATCTTCAAGGAATGTCTGCGTCTTGCTTCGTTCGTATCTAAGTATTACGTCTATACATGTACCTCTTATATTTAATCGTGCATTGCTATGGGATTGTACCCAGATTCATATAGATATATATATGAACAGAGTGATTAACTCAAGTGTATTATGCATGTTTTATGATTCTTTGTATTTGTATGATTTACCTGTATTATCGATTTTATTGTACTTTGTATCTGTATCTTTGGTATTGCTTGAGTGGCGCGCTTCGTATGACAAAATTTAAGGTTCTACATTTGGAAATTTTCGATAAAAAGAAATTGAAGTATCAAAATCTTGTAAAACGAACTGTTTCCTGACAGGGCGGCATGTCATGTAGTGACGTTTATGTGCCAGGTTATTTTATGATCAATTGTTTTAAACAGTTGTTTTCAAGATTCTTCTGAAATATTGTTTATTCTAAATTCAATTAAACTTGTGAGTGAGTTCAGTATGTTCTGTTGATTTTGTTAAGTCTCTAACAAAATCCAGAGATGTTTGGCTTCTAAATTTAGGAATGATTCCTACACTGCTCCTTAGGTGGAGAAATCCAGTATTTGGTAGAAGTTTTGATAAGTTCTAAAAGTTATCACTAGGATCGTTTCCTCAGGGCCCACAAGGGTACTAGGGTAAAAAGGGGCTGCAGCCAGCTCTAGAGAGAGATTAACATTTTTACACACAGTAGACTGAGATACACAGAGAGAAGCCAGAGAAAGCTATCTCTGATCCTAGACTCAAAATTCACTGTAGGAATCAGCCAGGACTTCTGATCACTGACTGAATTGTCGTGATGGATTCACTGATATCAAGTCGGATTTAATGACTATCTGAACTGCCAAAATGAACTCACACTCATGAGATAAGATAATCTGTATGGACTAATATGTCTTGAAGAACTCAAGCAGTATCAATACCAATTTTGACATGGATTTTTGACAAATACATTTTGGAATCTTATCTTTGGACTCTGTCTACTTCATTCCTTGGTTACCTGAGATCTAATGAGCATGGTATTGTTCAGCCGTCTCTTAGGTATTACATCCTGAGAGGGGGTCTGTTCGGTTCTGGACAATAAGCCTCTCGCCAAGCAAGTGAAGCTCAGTTTTTCCCCAAAATGACTAAGAAGAAACCGCACTCTACCACACTACAAGGCTGTCCTGATACCTTATTCCAAGCCAGCTAGTTTATGATTTACCTACTATTGTGCCTCTCGATCAGTGATTAAACTATCAGTGCTTCCGTTTGGTAAGCAGTATTTCAACTATTTGCACCATATACTTATTTAGACAGGAGGTTCTATCTTGTTAGAAACAAGTCTGGATTCTACAGCATATACATTTTACATGATATAGCTAGATGGGGTAATGTGCAATTGTGCATCCACTCTATCTTGGTGTTTCCTTTTTCGAATCATACGTACGTACGATAGGGAGACATTTTCCAGGAAGATGACAATGTTGAGCATTTCGGCTGTTTTAATGCTCCGAAAATATCATACTGAGTGGGGACTCATTATTATGACCACCTGCTCTCTGTTGCTATCAATAACCTGGTCTCATCATTCTTTTGTCTTTTTTTTTGTTCACTTCCTCTGGTTTTGTATTCCTCCGGAAGAACACTTAATGCCTCACTTATTCCAAAATTCTATAGAATGGAGCCTTATTAAATCATGTATTTAGAATGAGAACATGATTCTGTGCAGATGAAAATTTGTATGCCGATCTCTCTGCACTTACTTACAATCTGTGTGCATGTAATGGGCTTGATTACATGTATCATGCAAATTACTGTGATAAAGGGGCGTTAATTCACACTGTCACGTACAAGACCTACGTATGACCACGTTTATCAAAATTGGCTATACGTGTTCACTCGTGACTCTGTTAATCACGTATCAATTCTTTCTTACGTGGGGAAGTCGTAGATTGCTCGCAGGCAGTCGTAGATTGCTCGCCGGACGTCCGTCAAACGCTCGCCGGACGTCCGTCGCTAGATTGCTCATAGATCGCTGGGACGACAGACGTCCGCCGAGCGTTTAATAATTACGATCGTTCTACGAGTGGACCCTGGTGAATATATACGGATGGACAGTGGCTAGGTATGGCTACTTATGGCCACGTACGTACGTAGAACGTACGTAGAATGTACGAAGGACGCTCGCCGACTGACCCTTGAGCGAGTTACATAACTAATATAAACAATTAACTCGTAGAACGTCCACCGAAGTTTTAAACATGTATGGCCAAGGATGGGCAAGAGTAAAAAAAAATTCATCCGTCGTCATAGTAGGTCTTATACGTGATAGTGTGAACGACCCTTAATAAGGAACTCAGTATAGGCGATATAACCAACAAAAGTGTTCGCTATAGTTAAGCCACTGTCACACGGGCCGGTTGTGCCGTAGTGAACCCGTAGTATTACGTAATAGTTATGTAACAGCTCTTTCCGCCGATTTGGCGACCGGTTCTGGCAGCAAAAAGGGGCGGGGCAGCACCCGCCGGGTTACCCGCCGGGTGCTACGGGTACCTCGGCGGGTTCCACGGGTGCCTCGGCGGGTTCTACGGGTGACTCGGCGGGTTCTACGGGTTACTCGGCGGGTTCTACGGGTTACTCGCCGAGTTGTAGGAGTAAGCCGGCGAGTAGTAGGAGTAACTCGCAGCCTCCAGGAGTATACTTTAAAAGGCTGCTGCTCCCCTAATATTAGTCCGATTTTCGTTAAATAAGAACTAAAATTGTAGTATAGTTTATACTGATTCCATACCTGTTTTCGGATCGAAAATATACCAAATATTAAGCGAGTTATTCGTCTGAGAAGGTAGCAAGGTTGGCGGAGGCAAACAGTGGTGCTCTCGCAGACGTCCGCGCCGGGACTGTATCAATGCTGAGCGCTTCTATAAAAGGCTGCTGCTCCCCTAATATTAGTCCGATTTTCGTCAAATAAAGACTGGATTGTAGTATAATTCATATTGACTCCATAGGTGTTTTCGGATTGAAATATTAAGCGAGATATTCGTCTGAGAAGGCGGTTGTCTGGTGGCGGCTGCTGCTCCATTAATATTAATCAGATTTGCGTCAAATAAATATTGAATTATAGAAGAGTTCATACTTATTCCACACAAAATTTCAGATTGAAAATAGACCAAATATTAAGTGTGATATTCGTCTGGGAAGGCAGCAAGGTGCTCTGTGTATGTTCATGACTTGAAATGGTGTGGTCAATATTTTTTACCATTATATATACATTGTTTGGATGAGCTTTATTGCAATTAATTTCTACTCATTCTGCCAACTGGCCAATGGGAAGGACTTTTCCTTTGGTTTTGTAAAGTCAATTAACCTATATATGTAATAGCAATCTGCCTTGACCGTTATGTCAATTGCTATTAGCATTTTGAATAATACAAAGAATGGGGTAAGTCATGCTTTTTCATCACTGATCACAAGCATGAATTGAAATCATTGATCACAAGCATGATTTGAAATTCTGAATTGACCGTTATGTCAATTGCTATTAACATTTTGAATAATACAAAGAATGGGGTAAGTCATGCTTTTTCATCATTGATCACAAGCATTAATTGAAGTTCTGAATTTCAACTGGTTCCTGTTTAATATGCATATTAAAGAGGGAGATTGTTTTGATCATGGATGGAACATGCAATATCAATATTAATTTCAGTTGGATTATTTTCAGAAACAACAACGAAATATTGATAATTTATATAAACTAGAGTATATCTATCTATAGATAGTTGTTATAGCTCCATAGACATCTTTATCAAGTCGGAATTTTATTGGCAACAAGCAAACAAACATTGTTTTATTTTCGTTTTTTATTGATTACGAATTAATGAATTATTGATAGTAACATATTATTAGGTGAAGATCTTATAACTATCTGTCTATCTACATATCTATATTCTATGAGGTATTACTAACTTTATTAACAAGAATATTCTTGTTTGTGCCTAGTATACTCCATTAATTTTCCCCACCTTAACTATTATATAAATTCTACACATTTCCCTGAATAATTCAGTCTTTATTTGACGAAAATCTAATATTTAGATAGACAGATAGTTTAGAGAGACAGATAGATTTATATGCTTATTATATAATATAGAATATCTAGCTTAATATTTGGTCCATATAAGTACATAAAAGATAGCAAATAAAATCACAGATCAAATCACAAATAATAATTACAATATCAATATTACATTTAAATTTTACAAAAATATACACAAAAAGATAAGAATGTTCACATGTATAAAAAAAATACCAATATACAAATATAATCATTGCCTGGTAATTACAATACAATACATAGTTTTTTAATTAATGAAAGCAATTACATCTTTTTGTAATTGTGAATGACAATCAAGACAATGTCATATTACTGTGTCATCTTTGAACAAACTATGAAATGACAGGTCAAAGAACCCCAATTTAGGCAATTAGGCAATTGACACATGTATTGAGCATTTGCTGTATTCTCTACACCCATTCTTTATATCATTCAAAATGCTAATAGCAATTGACATAACGGTCATGGCAGTTGGCAGAATGAGTAGAAATGAATTGCAATAAAGCTCATCCAAACAATGTATATATATCATGGTCAAAAATATTGACCACACCATTCAAGTCATGACCATACACAGAGCACCTGGCCGCCGCCAGATTACTGCATTCTCAGATGAATATCTCGCTTAATATTTGGTCTATATTCAATCCGAAAACATGATGGAATCAGTATGAACTATGCTACAATACAGTTTTAATTTGACGAAAATCGGACTAATATTAGGGGAGCAGCAGCCTTTTAAAGAAGGGCTCAGCCCTTACTGCATTGATACAGTCAGGGCGCGGACGTCTGCGAGAGCACCACTGTTTGCCTCCGCCAACCTAGCTACGTTCTCAGACGAATATCTCGCTTAATATTTGGTCTATTTTCAATCCGAAAACACGTATGGAATCAGTATGATTTATACTACATTTCAGTCCTGATTTGACGTAAATCGGATTATTATAAATGGAGCAACAGCCGCCGCAAGACAACTGCTTTCTCAGACAAATATCTCGCTTAATATTCGGGTTTTTTTAAATCCGAAAATACGTATGGAATCAGTATGAGCTATACTGCCATTCAGTCTTTATTTGAGGAAAATCGGACTAATATTAGAGGAGCAGCAGCCTTTTTAAAGTATATACCTCCCTGCCTACGCTGACGCTGGTAGCAAAAAGCCGGCGGGTTACACGTGAAAGCCGGCGGGTTACACGTGAAAGCCGGCGGGTTACCCGTAGAACCCCTCAACAAGCCGCCGGGGTGAAATTAGAGACGAATAATTCGCCGGGTTCTACGGGCCACCCGCCGGCTTCCACGGGTCACCCGCCGGCTTCCACGGGTCACCCGCCGGCTTCCACGGGTCACCCGCCGGCTTCCACGGGTTTTTTTTTTTTTTTTTACACCCGTGAGATTTCTACGGTTGTGCCATGCAAGCATGGCACAACCGGCTCCCGGGGCCGGGTTTCGCGGCTTGGCCAAGGGTCCCACGGGTGCTTGACGGGTATCCACGGGTATCCACGGGTGGCCGTATTGGGGCCGCCGGCTTCGAGCCGGGTAGCGATTTCCGCAACTATTACGTAATACTACGGCTTCACTACGGCACAACCGGCCCGTGTGACAGTGGCTTTAAGCCCCGACTATGATATCACTAACTTATACTCCACTAGACATATTTAAAAATTTGTTTGATATTTTTTATTTGTTTAACTGCTGTTATTTAGCAATTAAGGATTTAACTAAAATACATATGTAATGTTCTCAGAACAATAGAAAAACTATCTAGGTATGATATTTCGGCAATTAACAATAAAAGTGCTTTTGAATGACATGTCTTACATTCCCCATGTCATCTTTTTAAGTCATGCCAATGTAAAGAGCAAATACCTGTGTTATATATATATATATATATATATATATATATATTATATATGTATAGATATGTATATATATCATATATATCAGAAACAAGTTCTTTTGGATCCTCTTTCATGTGACTGTCCAATCAAAGTAATTTGCTATGAAAATCCATAGTCTTTTCGGACATATCATAAGATAAGATAAAAAAAGGTGGATGGAAGTCAATGAATATCAACTTTTATTGGAAAAGCTATATCCCAAATAGCTTTCCAAATCGTTTCAACATCGGCAAGATATCAGCGATATTAATACGATGTAGTACCGACAGTGGCTAACATAGACACGATGCTGGGCCGATTTGGAATGCTATCAGGGATTGGACTCCTTCCCAGATGGCATTCCAAATCGTATCAATGTCGGCGCCATGTCGGCGACATAAAAACGATGTAGAAATTACGCTGGCCCGATTCGGAATGCTATCTTGGTTGCTATCCACTATGTGTAGTAGCCAAGCATGTTCATTCGATCACTCTCACGTCTCTGTTGAATGCTGCAAATGCAACAAATGCAAAGGCTGCTGTTACCATGGTGATTAATGCTGGCTGATGGGCACCAAGGTCAAGGCGCTTGATGTGGTAATTGTCTCCGACCTGATTTATTCATTGTCCAAACAGAGATGCAGCTGCAGTGGCCAACTTCAGGAACACACATTTTCTACTTTTCTTTGATTTATCGTCTCGCTTCACGGCTGCCAACGATTATTATAAGCATCGCAAAAATAATCAAGCCTTTGATATCATATTTATTCTCACATTAAATACAGCCATGCTTATAATTATACAGTTGTTATTATATTTATGTTACATGAGGTAGATGCTGGGAGTATTTTCTGAAAATTTGAGGCAAATCAATTGAGCCGTTTTCATTTTACAACAAAGCGAACAGCAGGAAAACGGCGTTTTGTTTTTCTTTACTATTTTAGTATGCCATTGTAAAGTTAGTTAAATATACACGATTTGTTTCAAAATTTGTGCTGATAATTTGGTGTTCCAAACTTACATTTTCTAATGTATAATATTATGTAGTCTAGTTTTCTAAACTAAAATAATATGTAGTTATTCTTTGCTCTGCCTGTTCATTGTTCATCCTACAAAAGATACTCTCCATGCTAAACATAGGGAAAACTTCCACATTTAATGTATTATCGCAGAATTTATGCAAGTAATATCTAGCATATAGATATATGTTTAGTTTAAGTAAGGATGTTGAGATTTTCTGTCGAAAATGGCAAAATGTGATGCTTGGGACACGTCACACTAAGGTGTTTTTCTTTTGTGTTTTTGGTCACTCCTGCGGGAGTGATCCGTTGGCGATGACTTGAGGGAACTGTGGGTAGTCCGGCGGCATAAAAACGCGGACCGTTCATGGGAAACAAGCGAACCAACGCTAAACTACAATAAGCTGAATATTGAAACATTTTTCTACAAAACAACTGACAGACGCTTATGAACATTGCTTCAAACATTAAAGTCGAAACAACCAAACGAAGTCACAATATTCAGCGTTTTCACAATCCGGCTCGTTCCGCCTTCTAGGTCATCCCCGAAACGTTTTTCATGCTGACAGCTTCGCCTCAGACATCTTCAGACTAAGACAGTGGCGACATCTATCGCTATTCATCGCTTGGTGGCGGATGAAACGGCTACACGGGAAAACGTCAACAATCATAACGTCAAATTCGGCGGCGCCGAATTCTCTATTTCGGCGCGATTATAATTAAGTGAATTCGGCGCAGTACTTGTATTGCTTGTATATATATAGTTTAATTGTCTGTGATAGTTAAGCATAATCTGGTTCAAGTGCAATCAAGTCGGACATCAAGACATTCAATGACAATCACACATTGCACACAGAGAATTGTAATGATATGCCAATAAAATAAAAATTACAATTAAACATTTATTTCCTTTAAAAGTTCATTACCTTGAAATATCAATCACATATTTTCAGCTGGCATGACATTATGTTGAAAACTTCAAATTAATTCAAGTTATATAATTGAATCTTGTAGAAATGTTGTTTTTGTATAATAAATATTTACTGCATATAATAAATATTTTTTAATACATATTCAATTGTTTATCAGCGCCCATCACTGTGTCACTGTGTAGGCTATTGCACAAACAATTAAATTAACATCAAATTCTGAACAAGATGTGCACATCTTTGGCTGGATTGAGGTATTACATTTGGTTAGACTTGGCTAAACTTAGAGAATTATACAGGACGCCACATTTATTTTTCGCCCCCATATTCACTTCTTTCATGCGCCGAATCCACAAATTTCCCAAGTGAAATTTGCGCCTATCAAGTTTAGGGTGTCTAGTCAAAACTGAAAACTGAACCATTTAATTTACACATTGGTCAATTATTTCGTAATATACATACATGTTGGTTTAAGAGTTATTGTGAGTATAAATGAAGTGTTTGCATCATACAACTATAGACACGCATTATATAGTAAACCTGTGTGTTGGTTTTAAGGTGTGCATGTGTTTAATTTTTGTTGTGAGCTCCTGTAAGCTAAAAAATGCTAAAAAATCTGTAATATAATACATATGTTCATTAAAGAGTTTTCTGATATGAATCTTATTCAATTGAAAATTTTGATTTATTTATGTGAAAAGAAAAACACGGCCTGTCACAAACACTCAGCTCTAAATTAAAACTATGTACATCACTTTTCCAGTACTATGGAAGAAACAAGTGATAGGGTAAAGTTGAATGATATGGGCATACTAACGCTGTGATGAAAGTTAATGTCGAAAATTCTCTTCAGTTTATTTTATTTAGGTAATGAGCAATAAATCCTGATCATATAATTTGCATATTCATAATAGTTTTGAAAAGCTTTTAATCATTCCTCAGGCATCTGGCATATAGTCTATTGTAAGATTTATATTTCAAATGCACTTTTAATTTACAAATTAATTATAACTCCTTTTATCATTCCTGAGTGACCTTCCCCTTTCGGGGAAATACTTGTTTTTATTTTGCACTAGTCCAAGAGTAGGTAGCCTCTAGACCAACCAAATGCCCAAATGTAAGGTCATCAGACGCTATCCTGATTTGACCGAAATCCATTACCATTGTAGGTCTGCTGAGCACACATATTTACATAAGCCATTGATGGATTTCAAAACCAGCTAATTTAACGGTTACAGTACTTAACCGGCTTAATTATGAACACTAATCACATGTATTAAATGTAAATCGCCACCGGTGGTTCAACTTTCAGTCTTTTGTTATGAATTCACTGACATGAAGTCAAATTGTGTTTATGTCACGCTTTTCTTTAAAGTTGTTGAACCCAAGCATTTGCCATAAACATAAGGAGAACATCTAGTGTGTTTTAAATGTATTTGACGTCAGCGATTTTGATACGAAGTTGTAAAGATGGTGGTCACCATAGAAACGATGCTGGGTCGATTTGGAATGCTGTCTGAGTTGGAGACAAGATAAGATATTAAAGACAAAATAAGATAAAGCATTCTGTCAAAGATAAGCGTACATATGTTTACATCACAGGCATCACAATCGCCCTCTGGTGCAGGACCCTTAATTCCCCCCCCCCCTCCCCCCCCCCCATTTTCTTCCGAAAGGCAGCGCTACAATCCGGTGCAAAGCACCGGCCTTTCTCATAGCTGATTTGCCGCTCCCCCAGAATCTGGGAGGGAAATGCTTCCACGTGTCGTCTGCACACAAAGTAGTGCGATTACTATGCCTTATTTCTTTCTTCCAAGAAGCCACTCACTGAGAAACTGGTTCAGACGCTTTCTTTTGACTTAAACTCTACTAACGTCATGAAATTGAACAACTTTACCGTGGAATTCCACCAACTGCAGAAGGTACTATTTTCGTAAATGGCACTGAACAAGCATTGCAACGGCGTTGCGTCGCTTATTATTATTCAACAATCCATTTTTTACGTTATCCCTTGACGCTTTGCGTGAGTTCTCAGAAAGACCGGTGCTACGCACCGGACAAGCGCCATCTTTTGGCAGAAATTGTTCATGACCGCTGACTGTTATATATTTATAGTAAGTATTAACAGTCAGCGGTCCGGGGGGGGGGGGGGAGGGGGAGTTGTGCCCCACCAGAGGGCGATTGTGATGCCTGTGGTTTACATGTTTCTGGTCAGCTTCAGCATTAATTTTCTTTTTGTGATAGATAAAGTGACTGTTATTTAGACTTCTTAGGAAATAATGAACCACATTGACATCATACAATCAGAGGCGTCTCTATCTTTCTGTCTCTCTGTCTCTGTCCCTGTCTCCCTGTCTCTCTGACTGTCTCTCTCTCTCTCTCTCTCTCTCTCTCTCTCTCTCTCTCTCTCTCTCTCTCTCTCTCTCTCTCTCTCTACCAGCTGTGGTTATGTTCAGTTCAATACCACAATAGAAACAAAAATTAGAAATCGGACCCTTTTGATTCGTTTGCATTCTACGACAGATGTTGTCACTCAATAAATATTGCTCGGCTCAAATTACTTCTTTTTTATACCTGGGCCTAGGCCTTTGTGAACGCTCTGAGTTCTGAAAATATATGGGTCAACCCAGCAGCAGCATAGGCAGCGTAGGCAGCGTAGGCAGGGAGGGGGATAGCGCGGTTTCACATAATAGGGCAATTTTTTTATATATTGCACACCATTAGAACCGTTATACAAACACGCAACTTACAAACCAAATTTGACGAAGATCCGACCAGAAGAAAGGTTTTATTTTAGTACAAATTCAAGCCTCGTCCACGGGATCGCAGCGTAGCCAGCGTAGGCATGGGAAGGGGTTGCCTACGCTTTTATATATACTTTAAAAGGCTGCTGCTCCCCTAATATTTGTCCAAATTTCATCAAATAAAGACTGAATTGTTTAAGAAAATGTGTAGAATTTATATCTTAGTTCAAACGCTAGATGACGGTATTTTTTCACCTTCAAAATGGTTTGTGAAAACAGAACAAATTAGTAGTAATTATATATAGTGTACTGGCATATAACAAAGCATTTTGTACTCTGATGGGCTATCCAAGGATACTGTAGTGCTTGTCTGATGTTCACTAGTCATAGAGCACCTGTGAAGCAGTTATTAGAAATCTTGTCTATAAATCCAGTGATAGGATCAACAGGTCTGCTTGCATTCTACACACAACACCAGGTATCTATTCTTTGTTTTGAAAAAGAATATTCTTGTTATTTCAAGTAAATGAAAGCAGCTGCGGCAAGCAAGACTCCTCATTTATGGTTGATTATTGGCAATTGATATATGTAAATGAACTTTTATGAGATTTTCCGTAAAAAAATTTGCTGTTAAATAAGTACTATTCGTGTTATCACGTGATCAGCTCCTTGCCGAACTGTTGCCATGGTGACAAGCCGGTTGACAGAGTCCCTGTAACCACTCAGCATCAGGCATCCATTGAGAGCACTCACGAACCAAGAGACGATCGGATCTTTCGCCATCAAGTTTAATTCACCATGTGAGTAGGCCTATTTTATTTAATTACACATCACTTATTTCATCACAAATATTATAAATTACATATTTCCAGCGTTCATCTGCAAATTGCTTGTTGATAGCTTGTTCTCTTATCTTATCTGATAAACAGGCCTATCTATCCGCTTGGTTTGCTGAGAAATAGTTTTATCTTCTCACCACATTTGTCAAAAATCGAGATATATCCAAATCTGGCCTAAGAAACCATAGGCCTATACCCCAGATAGCATTCCAAATCGGGCCAGTGTCGTTTCTAAATCTGTGACATTATAGGGTATGAGTGTGGGTGTGTGATTATTTAATTATTTATTATGTCCACTTATATAGCACCCAACCAGTAAAAACTGCTCTCAGGTGCTGTACATGTAAAATTTGTAAAAAAGTCAAATAGACACAGATTAACATAAAATCGAGTTTGATAAAGTTTGATTAGGGCTTTACATCCTGTATTTCTGCACCATAAATGTATGAATTTCAAAACTGTCTGACATCAGCAGCAGGGTTAGAAATATGTTATAGGGTTAGAATATCATAACAGTAAACAGAGATGTAAAATTTTGCGAGCGTACACTTATCTATGGGATTTTGTTGGGAAAAGTAATAATTTTTGGAAATATTTGAATTTTGTGATTATTAGAGAATTTGCCGCCAGAGGTTCATTTATATATATATATATATATATATGTATTACATTTAGGAATGTGACATATTTTTCACACACTAACTAGATTTTCTAAGCCCTACAAATACAGTGGGCTAATTCAATACCTAATCAATATTATTTAAATTCTGTATGAATTTCAAAACTGTCCGACATCAGCAGTAGGATTAGAAATATGTTATGATCTGTTTCTCATACTACACTAAGAAAAAAAAATATTGGTTCATAACTTACTATTTGCATAAATCATAGGTTCAAACTCTTATTTTCAGAATTACTTATAGAAATGAATATTCCAAATTTCCCAGGACTCTCAAAATTCCCAAAAATTACAAAGGTAAATTACAAAAATTATAACTTACTATTTGCATAAATCATAGGTTCAAACTCTTATTTTCAGAATTACTTACAGAAATGAATATTCCAAAATTCCCAGGCCTCTCAAAATTACCAAAAATTACAAAGGTAAATTACAAAAATTACAGAAATATTCCAAGCCTTTGCATCCCTGATATTTATAGTTCATAAAAACTCATCTCTATATACAATTTTTGATGTCAAGCGTACCATATCTTTGCAATTGTGTGATCTAGTGAGGTTCTAGCAACTTTTTCAACAAGTCATGGGTGGTATATATACGTTAATGTAAAACAAAGTGTAGACTTTACCCCTTACCATAATATACCATTACCTCATCCTTTGGTGTAGCTAGAAGAACCTTGTCTTTAAGATCAACTTTAGTACCAAATTTACTGTTTTAATGTTAAGATCCCAGATAGTATCTGACATCGTTTTGACGTTGGCCCCATGTGGGAGAAATCGGACCATCATCGGGCCAACATCGGGCCAACATCGGGCCAACATCGGGCCAACATCGGGCCAACATCGGGCCAACATCGGGCCAACATCGGGCCAACATCGGGCCAACATCGGGCCAACATCGGGCCAACATCGGGCCAACATCGGGCCAACATCGGGCCAACATCGGGCCAACATCGGGCCAACATCGGGCCGATGTAGAATGCTATCAGGGGTTGGCTTAGAAACCTTAAAATTAAAAAGCTTTTGCCTAAAAAATTCTGTGCTCTAAATTGTGAGGTGGTCTTCGTGGCGAAGTGGTCTTTTTTTTTATTTGGTTCAACTGCTCCCCATTGTGCGTGCCTGTTTATAGTGACCTTATATGGTTAGAGGAATAGGGCATATCTCTGGTGGCTGATTCTGTGCCAACACACCTGATGGGCTAATTAGGACAGGCAGGGGCCATGGCAATGAGTTGATGGATGAAACAGCCATCCAACTTAGGCTTGACCTGGAATATAACTCGGGAACCAGTGGTTGGAAGCCAAGATAAGCCCTACCCCTTCAAAATTTTGCTGGATAAATGGAAACATTTTGAAATTAATACCTAGGTCTTTCTCTGATGTATTAATTCACATGAGACAAAGGAAATTTCCAGCGTTTTCATCATTCACAATATACTAGATGGTAAACCGTCTGCTAGCTACTTTGGCAAAGCTTCTTTTATAATTGTAATTTGCAGTATGGCAGAGACTACATTAATCCGTTCTTGAAAACTTGTCACACTGTGACTACAGTGACAGCTCTAAGCTCTTGTATGGCCTTATTGAACAAAGGAGTTTTTACACCTGTTTGTTCTTGCACATGCGTAATGAATCTTACAGCCTTAGTCGTCTGACATTGGATGGATTAAATTTGAGATCTAAGAACAATGGATTGTCAGTGTCTTTCAAAATATATTTGCCTGCATTTAGATTATCAGCGATGTAACATCCCAATCTATCGCTGACTTAGTTAAGCAATCACTTCACAGGGTTGTTTAGTGAGTAGTGGATTTTAACGGAAGTTTCTTGATAGTAGAGTTTTTTTGATAGTAGAGTTTTTTTCCACAAGGTGGCTGCAACAGAACACTGCAATTCTATTGGCTGAAAAAGTTCCCGCCCTTCCCTGTGATTGGATAAGGCAAAGTGCATCCAAGCAGCAGTAACATCTTATCATTCAGTTGGTATATGAGGGAGAAAGTTGTATTTATTCAATAGGTTAGTTATGATCTTCTATGTCTGAAAAGCCAAATGAGTTATAAGAGGAGAAGAAAGGCTTATGTCTTGTTGAATTCAAGACTGCTCAGTGAAAAGACTATTGCTACAACCGTTTGTTATATTTTCAAGCCAGTGCAACGTTAAGGTAATAATCGATTGACAGACCAAAACTGAGGCAAATCTGTAGACATATAGTGCAAATACCATCCGCACTTTATGCATGCATGACATAATTAGACTGATTTGAGTTGGTATAGTTGGTCACATTATGTCACATGTTATAACTGGTAAGGCATTTACGTTTGTGCTAGGCATGAGATGACTGGACAGGCAGTGTATTGTATTGTTCAGAGTCCTGTGTTGGCCACTGGAGTTGGAGGTATTCACCCATAGAGTATTTGTTTATTTGTTTATTAAATGCATTACTCATCCCAAAGGCATACATAGGGACAAGTGTAATTACAGAAGAAAAATAAATAAATAAAATACACGAGGAAAGGCAGTCAAAATTAGTAGATGCAGAAAGTTTGTGTAAATTTGAAAAATGTACCATGAAACTGAACAGGGCAGGGGTTAACTCAGAGGTAGCGCTCTGGGCTTCCAACCGCTGGGTCCCGGGTTCAATTCCCGGTAGAGTCTAAGTTTGATGGCTGTTTCATCTTTGTCTCATTGCCGTGGTCCCTGCCTGTCCTAATTATCCCAACTGATGCAGAAATACAGGACGTAAAGCCCTAATCACCCACCCGTCACCATGAAACTGAACCTGAATAGCAATTTGGTAAATTACATTCATCTAAGTAAGTCCGCACTGTCATCACTTTAATATAAGATTTGTATCCATTGAGACTATGTTTGTAGATGTTTTCTTTAATATTCTAAGGCATGTTATTGGAGATAAGTGGTTATTTGTTTGAGTAACCACCCTTGCCCCAGAAGGCCTAGGATTTCATGCTGACAATGATTTTATACACTATTTTCCCTTGTATTATGTGTCTTCTTACTGCAATACATTTACTGTAAGTACTCCTGGCAATTGCATGTGTCTGGGTATTTAGCTGCATGTCTGCTTCGGAGACTAGATGAGGCATTTTGAGGTTAGACTGGTTAGAGACATGACATATTAGGACTGCCTCCATTGATTGTCTGAAGCTCTGGCCCAGTGCAAAGATAGGCTATACAACAGATTTCATTGACATGGAAACCAAATACAAGGTGATGTCATATGGATCCAGGAATATCATTGGCTTGTGGACTGCCTTAGCCAATGGGAGTCCTTTTTTTACATGATGACTCATCTGGAGTTTCTTAAGTGGATTTTCACGGAAGGTTATCTATAGTTCCACCAGGTGGCTATGACAGAATACTGCAATTCTATTGGCTGAACAAATTCTCGCCTTGGCTGAAGTAAAGTGCATCCTAGCAGCAGTATTGTTAGTGCATTTTAATGTATATTTGACACCTTATCGTTCAATTAATTTCTGTTATTTCCCTGAGAAAATTATATTTATGGAATCAGTTAGCTATGATCTACTGTGTCTGAAAAGCAAAATGAGTAATAAGAGGAGAGGAAAGACTTATGTCTTGCTGAATTCAGGGCTGCTCAGTGATAAGACTCTGTCCTACCTGATGTCACACAGGATTAGGTATCGCACAAGATCTTGTAAGCTTCATTGGAAGACAGTCAGGTTACATAATACAAATATAATTATTTTCTATTAACGCATGGAGACACCTAGCAGGTTATGTAGGCAACGCTCGCGTTTGGGTGCAACCTGAATTTAATGTATGTTGTATGTTGCATAATCATTATGTATGTTGCATTGGGTGGTTGGAGATAACTTTATTTGTCCTAGGTTTTACTTACACATATTTTTTCATCAAAGTTTAGAAATTTTAGCTGTAGGACATTGGAGTTGCCTTCATTTGCAAAAAACGGATAAGACCTCCTGTAAATCCCACTTTCTTAAGAATTGGCTCATAGGTGGCATGCACGTCAGCGGCTTTTGGCCTTAGTGAATGTCTCCTATGACGAGTTTTCCTTGATAATTTTTGTTTATGTAAATTGTATGTTTATGGTCAAATAAATGCTTTCTGTCTGTCTGTCTGTCTGTCTAGCTGTCTAGCAGTCTGTCTGTTAGTAGTTGCCCTATAGATGCATTTAGCTGTTCATTTAGCCGCTATTGTAAGACATTAAATGGCACTATGTACAGTGAGTAACTGACTTCGCTAATCCAGAGCTGTCTATCTCTTCCAAGTATTGGGGCCTCTGGTCATGATTTTTGCATCTTCCCCATGTAATCATATAACTAGTATTGAGGTGCTTTCAGATTGAAAATAGAATCAAAATCATATATTTATTATAAACATGCTTGGTTCATTGATGTCCATTAATTAATTTTACACGCTGTTTTGTGTTACTTAGCAAAATAATTCCATCACAAGAGTCTTAAGTAAAATTCGGTGAACCAAGATGCTTTGAGCTGATGAAACACTTTTATTTATCCTGTTGATGAAGACATCTTGCTGAGTATCAGTTTATTTTTATTTTTATAATTGCCACAAAATATTGTGATAAACAATGGAGTCATGTGATTAATCATGATTTATCACACCATCAGCATATTTATGGCTTCAGCAGCTGTGTTGATTTTAACCTAATGTATGTGGGGTGTACATTTCATTTGAATAAAAGTCATGCAAATACATGCTTCTCATACATAATTAATAACATGATCGTGTATTTTTTGTAGTGCGTTGAATAATTTGGAGTTGGGAAGTTCTCCTACAGGGGGTCCTAAAGCTACTTTACATTATTATAATAAATCATAATTACTATATATATAAGTGATGAATAGGTGTAGTTCCTCTGTGGTTTCCATTGCAACAAACTGCGATGGTTTGCAGCTTGAGTGATGGGACTGGTGTGTGCTCTTCAGCCCCTGTGTGTAACCCTGTGTTCAAGGCAAAATACTTCCCGGGGGGGGGGGGGGGGGTAAGACAGACTCGGGATTAACCTGCTGAGGGTGTAATCGTAAAGCTGGCAGTGCAGGTTAATCATGAAAGACAACCACTGGGTTCGATTCCCGGTCGAGCCTATGTTGGATGGCTGTTTCATCCTTTGTCTCATTGCCATGGTCCCTACCTGTCCTAATTAGCCCATCAGGTGCATAAATACAGGACGTAAAGCCCTAATCCACCACCATGACATGAAAGACGAAACCTATAATTTATATATTCATTATAACTTGCCGAGGAACTATCATGATGCTGTAAACAGTATTAGTCTCACAACCAAGATTTAGAATTAGTGAAAAAACTTCAAATATCCCAAAAAGGTTCCCTGGATTACAGTAAGTTTCCCAAAATATAGTCAGCTCTAGACAACTGTAGCAACCTATTCGTGGCTGTAGCTGTAACTAGCGAAAGCCAGCCGCTTCTGTCTACTCCAAGCTTACATCTACCATCACTAAAAAAATACATAAACCTTGGTAAATGTAAGAAATATATCTGATATATCATAAATACGGATGTACAATAGACATGCATTTTTTCAACATAAAATTACAAATATGCGTAACTCAACTTATGCACCAAATGGTGCTGCATTATCCGGCTTTCAGAAGCCAGACAGTTTCGTTTAGTGGCAGGTAGCATCATATAGTAGAAGTTGTCCAGCTTTGACTAGGTTCAATTTGACAGGCGGTTTTGAATGTTTATCTCAAGTCTAGTCAAACATATTTTATTAGATTATAGTGACATGTGAAAGTCAATACAATATGCAAATAAATGGAAGTTATTGCTAATTTGTGCAAAACCAATCTGTAAATTAATATGCAATGATGCTGATTATTTTACTTGACAGTCCATTAAAAACCAATGGTTCTTCATCTTTGTAACATACAACATCTTCCTAAAATAAGTTCTTGCATTTCACTGTATAAATGTGTGCTGGGTTTCCAAGTGCGGGGTCCCAGGTTTGACTCCTGGTCGAGCCTAAGTTAGATGGCTGTTTCATCCTTCATCTCATTGCCATGGTCCCTGCCTGTCATATTAGCCCATCAGGTGCAGAAATACAGGACGTAAAGCCCTAATTCACCCACCCACCTACCCACACTGTAAACATTTGCACTAACCTAGCATATTCTTTATAAAATGTACATTTGTGTCATGAATTATGTGACCAATTGCAAAAAATACCACTAAATTTTAGATCAAACTGTCTTCTCTCTACTGTATTACACCTTACAATTATATACATTTTGGAAATTTGCACTGAGGATGATTTTTCAGTGAGGTTCATGGATATAGAGTGGGGAACAATGAGACACGTTTTTCCTTTTTTTAATTATAACAAAAATTCCAAAATAGGGCATAACTGGTTTGCGACCTGAGATGTAGGTAATAAAGTTGTGCATACTTACCAGCAGTTTCAGGTTTCTACAAGTGTACAAAAATCACTTTACTTGCTGTAAAGCCAAAAAAGTTAAATTTTAAGCACTTCGTTCTTTTAATTCCTGCTGGTACTGAAACATTATAGTGTTTATGTAGTGTTGGCATAAATGCCTAAAGGGCAGTGTTATAACCTTCACTGTGTTGAAACTAGGAGGGTTTGTCTCACTGTTCCCCATGTCTCGCTGTTCTATACTATGCCCTACATTACATCACGCATTTTTATGCACCATATGATCTTTACACTCTATAACATACCTGCCCTTCCCATCCCTTCCCATCCCTTCCCATCCCTGTTTTCTACATGACCAATTGTGCCACGTACGTTTCATGGTATTTGCCTCATTATAATTAGCTAAAAACCATGCCTTCTCGTGGAAAACGCACGTGGCACATTTGGCCATGTACATACACTTATATGCCATCAGCTTCTATCAGATTTGAATTTCTTAACTCTTCCACTTTGAGACTCATAACATTTCCACTTCCAAATTCTTAAAATATGCCAAGAAATCCAACCCGTCTGCAAGGCTCATTTGTTTTGCCATCTTCAGACAAGACACGGCAGGCACTGGGGAAAATCTATTAGACATCCAATTAGATAGCTCGAGTTCTGTTGCCAGATCCAGTGTCTAGACTCTTTAGTTTTTATTTTCTGACATAAATTTCCTTCTACATTTGAAATGGTAAGAAAATAAGTAAGTAAATAAGTAAGTAAGTACAAATATACGTAAGTATATAAGTAAGACAAACTTTATTTACAGTTGGACAGCAAATATAACAATAAAACATAAGCAAGATTGCTTTCAGCCGACTAAAATGATAAAATAACGGAGTTATGTACAATGACATAAAATAAAATTTAAATAACTGTAAGACATTCATAGCACCGGACGATCTAAGTGATATATAGTAGCCATGGTTACCCCACACTGTCAATAGTTCTCTTTATGCCTGCGTTCCTGGATTCACCGTTAATCCAAATAAATTCTTCTCATCAAGGAAGACTGCAAACTTCATTTCCATATATTCAGCTAAGAGTTTGCAGCGCAGTGTGGTGTGAGTAAATCTTCAGTGACTAACAACATTATGGCAGACTAGATCACATGAGTTAGCCGGTGATTTTAACACTTTACTGGTCAGCGGAAAGACTATGGTTGGCCATAAATAGTCGCGGGCCTTAGATGAGACACTCTCTGCCACTGAACAGCTGAACGTTCCCAGTTTTTGTTGAGTGCTAATAAACCTTGTCATTATTGGTTTGATTATTAAATCGCTGGCTTACACCTGTGCCTACATGTAAAACCATTGGCTTACCTTGTTCAATAACATCCATTCAATTGAGACATTACAAATTTTGATAAAGTAAATAATGAGAGATGTTTGTTTACAAATCATGAATTTGTACACAAAGATTGTTGATACACTTTGCATAGAATTGGTGCTAACTGTTCTTTTAAAAGATTGATAACTTTACTGGAGATCTTGTCAGGACCTGCTGCTTTGCCAACTTCAACTAAATTACCTCCTCTCAGGCTGTCCAGGACCATTTTTTCTGTGATTATGACATTAGCATCATTCTTATTTGCTAGACATTTTTTTGTCACAGTTTGCTCTGTAAAGAGTTTGCGACATTATAACCACCTTCTAATAATTAGAATAAAAAATCTTGACTGAAAATGGCCACAATTTTACACAATACTAACTGACTTATTTTTACATGTATGTTATTGACAGATGGGTAGATGCCAGCCAATAGATACAGTAGGTGGTTGAAAGAATGATTATCGGCATTTTCCTTAGGAAAATGGTGATTCTAACACCTTTCATAGACAGAAGCATGTTTTTAGTTTTACAAACTAGTATTATAATACAGTGTAAGACCCAATGGTTATGTGGTATATTTTTATATTCCCCACGAGTGGACAGATTGGCCAGGATTCATGAGGGGCGTTAGCCACAAGTGAATTCTGAAGCCAATCTGTCCACGAGTGAGGGAATATAAAAATATACCACATATCCACTTTGGTCTTATTTATATCCCACAATTTCTTTAGTATCTTGTGTCTATTTTGCTGAACATTGCTCAATGGCATGAGGTATTAAAAGACTCATGAATATTAATTATCATCTATCAACCAATCAGATCACTGCTGACGTCACAAAACTGCAATACAACATCATCACTTCAAAACTTTCCCAGTCATTTAGGATTAATAAAGGATCTTACGAAGGATATTTACAAACCAGTTGTTAAATATTTCTTAGACTTAGAATTTTTCTTTATTATTTGGTTTTGGCTAGTTGTTTTACCGAAGTAACAATGTTGCTTTGACATTGCCCTTAGCAACACAGACATAAAACAGATTGTATCTGTGGACTGAACAGACAACTGACTTCACGTGGCGTTTTTTGGCTCTACAATCATTAATACAAGTCTGATTTCAAAAGTTTCTTAGAGATCTGACAATTTTATCTGTTGAATAGTGGTCAAAATGTGACTCCGACTGTTGTTTTGGAGCGGCAGTGCTAGTTCAAAGGGCGAAGCGCTTAGCTGCAAAAACTGATTTTTTGTCATTCGCCTGCCATACATAGAAGTATGTGGTATGCATTTCCAATCCTTGTAAGGTGAACCATGTAGTATAGATATGTATACCACATATATATGCTATACCACATGGCTTTTCTATGCGGTATACAGGTTATTGTGGGATATGGTGTCATACCATTCTGCCAGAAAAACCGTTATGCAGTCTCAATTTTGTTGTTGGAAGTTGTTGCACATGAGCGAATTTCTGGATCCTTTGCCACTTAAGGATCAATTTATTTTAATCATGTTTATAGTTAGTCAGAATCAGAATCACTTTATTGTCCTTGTGGTGCTATTGCGATTGTGTATCTCAGGATTATCTCTGTGCAATTAGATTATTATATTGGTGCTGTGTATGTGCTTTTTTTTTTTTTGCTTTTTTTTTTTTTGTAGGAATGTGCATTTGTTTATAGCAAAATGACAATAAAGATTATCTTATCTATCTATCTGACACTCTTAGAAGAGATTGTCTGTTTTGAGACGAATGTTGGTGTCCGTGCAAAAATGGAGTCTTAAATCAGCCAAAACAATCTTGGCTGATTTTAAACAAAATTTTGGATGAACACCAGTGAAACAAAAATTTGTCTGACAAATACAATCATTTCTTAAGAGTGTATCTTATCTGTCTCCTACACCTAAATTGTAATAGCCAATCAGCATGCACAGAGGGCATCACATGACAGGACCAATAAATCCTGATATTGGTAGGCAATGTTGGTACTGTGAAAGTGGTGATTAAAATATTTGTTGAAATATTTTGTTTTATTTTTTCAAAATATCAAGATATTATGTAACAATTTAGGCGTATAATATCACAAAATGCTGGATGGAGATTCGACAAATATGCAATTTCACTGGCCTGAGCTAGTGATCTGTGTGAGGCGTAGCCGAGAACAATATCACTACCTTTGGCCAGTAAAACTGCACATGGGTCTCCTCACCATCCATTATTATGTTTGAAAGAAATGCAAATATGCTCCCAGGTGTTTCATTGCTATTTTCAACCCACTGTGTATCATTCTGTGGCCATTTAGATGCAGACTTGTGTCCCCATGAAGTTAGCAGCCAGTCTGATATTTGCGAATGCTATTTCTGGTCATTGGTCAGTTTTCACTTCCATATGTGGGCAAGTACTTGATGTGTGTGGGGTTTCTCTATCATCTTTAAAAACAAATATATATATATATCGATAAAATAACAATTGCATGCAGGACATTTCAGTGGTTTTAATGTCTCTTAGCTGTCAGAAAAAGCCTAATTCAGAGTCAAATTGTGTAACAAATAAAACACTTAGAAACATCATTTGAACATGCCGACTGGGTAAAATGGTAGAATGCAGGTTATATCCTAGTTGGTATTATCCGGAAGTTTCATTGAGCTTCAGCTAGAAAAGGCCGAGAAAAAACCTCGGAAACATGAGTTTTTTCCGTGATTTTTCTGTCATCTGTCCATGACCAGGAGCTTTACCATATAAGATATGCATCACAGCAGCATATGCGTCCAGTAAGCCATATTCAGTCTGGCACAGTTCTCATTTTTCTCAATTTCTCCACTAGAGCTACTGCGGTGATGAGGTCACAATCAAATTGATCTTTAATGAATATTTTTACATGTTAAAGGATCAAACAATAGCTGCTCGATCCCCAAAATGTACCATTCAATATAGTCGAGCAATATATGAAAATATTGCACGGCTCTCAGCCAATCAGAAGGTAGGATTTCGGCTGGCCATATAATATAAAGGGCTATTGTATTCCATCGTGTGAACAAAAGCAGTTACATAACATTACATTAACTTTAACTATCAACAATTAAGAAAAATAGAATGAACTACAATGCACTAATATAAACAATGTTTACATCAGACTACATAAGAAAAGAATCAAATTCTTGTCTAAACTAGAAATAGGATCCAAAGTATCAAAATAATGTAAACTACATGATATTAAGCACTGTGGCATGTCACACATGCAAGGGCAAAAAGTTTTAAGTTAAAGGGCGTTCACACTGTCACGGATGGGCATGGCAAGTGAGCGTGGATGATCAGAACTTTACTCTTGCTCATCCTTGTCCATATGTAATTCACTCACTGAGCGATGTACTTTTACTCGTGCAAATCCGTAGAACCCTCCGGTTAGCGCTAAAACATCCGTGACCATCCGTGGAGACGGCAAACATTTTTGAACATGTTTAAAATGTGGCGGACGTTCTACGAGTAAAAATGCTCGACATTGCTCGTCGAAAGAATTTATATGTGATTTACAGAGCCACGAGTGAGCACGTATAGCCCATTTTATCCGTGGTCACTCGTAGGTCTTATCCATGATTAGTGTGAACTAGGCTTTAGCTATGAACTTTATTTGGTGATTAGACCGGAGAAAGCATCATGAAAAGGAAACGCCCAGCAAAGAACAAGTCAGCATTGAGAAAGCTTTTTACAAAATAATAGACCAAAAGGCAATAGGCCTTGACCTTCATCGCCAACTGCACTTTAATCTATGGGTTTGGAAATAAATTGTCATCTCGTGCTAGTGCAATAATCAATATTTACAAAAAAAAGTTATGTTTGCCAGTTCAGTCCAGAGCTTTGATTTTATGTAAAAATTGTGATAATATCCAATCGTTTATCATGTTTATAGAAAGTTTAAAATGACTTCACTGATTTCAGGAAACCATATTAGCCTCTTAAAGCCAATTTCATTGGTAACTCAACGCCAGATGACGTCATGTTAGTTCAGCTGCTAGGTTCAAATGACGTTCTCTGGAGGTCAGTTTCTTATTTTATCAGATTGGTTTCCAAATCTATGTAATTGCCTGCTAGGGATAAGCCTGAATATTGACCCTGCTTGTGGATTGATGCGCTGCAGTACTACACAAATAACTTCTGGCATGATACCTCACAGTATGGGGTTGCACCATTAGTCTATGGAGCGCAGATTCTCGGTAACTATCGCCCCTGGATCCGACGTACTTGTTATCATGTCAAACGCTAGATAGGTAAAGCCTTTTATTAATTTATTAGCATGTATACACTGTCTTACACCTGTGTATGTTAACCCTCGATTATACTCCACCAAAATAGTTTTTTTTCTGAGAGGGGTATAATGAACGAAAAATGTCAGCCATCACCCTCGTAAGTACAAACAGTGCTTTTCTTGCAAAAAAAACTAACGGTAAATATGTGTGGAATATAAGTTAGTTATATCCCTCACAGCCGGTAACTAACATTTCTGTTGCTTATAACTTATGAATTTGACTCTTATTAACGTGAAATACACAAGTTAATCCTTCCTGGAGAACAGGTTTATCCCACTAAGGTATACGTCTTGACTTTGTTACACGTTAGCTAGCTAGTTAGTTAGCTAGTTAGTTAGCTAGTTAGTTAGCTAGTTAGTTAGCTAGTTAGTTAGCTAGCTAGTTAGTTAGCTAGTTAGTTAGTTAGTTAGTTAGCTAGCTAGCTAGCTAGCTAGCTAGTTAGTTAGCTAGCTAGCTAGTTAGTTAGCTAGTTAGTTAGCTAGTTAGTTAGCTAGCTAGCTAGTTAGCTAGTTAGCTAGTTAGTTAGTTAGTTAGTTAGTTAGTTAGTTAGTTTGTTTGTTTGTTTGTTTGTTTGTTTGTGTGTTTGTGTGTTTGTTTGTTAATGGTAATTTTATAAAATCACAAAAGTTTTACATTACGGTAACTTTGAAGGCCATTTATACATTTGGAGGTTGCGACCAATTGGTCAGCATCGGGGGAGCTGTCAAAAACCTACTTGACCTACTGCTGGATGTGTTGCTAATTGCATAGTAAATATTCATGGGCATGCATACCAGTTAGCAGATCACACATAATGACACAGACCTTCAGCGCCATCTTAGAAAGGCCTACTCTAGTGAGGCTGCTGATTAAATGCGTGTTCAGCCAGCCACGTAAATCCTAAAAGGAAATGGACGTCCCTTCCGGTGAAAGACTTTCCTCTTCCGCAAAGCCTTTACTGTCTCTTCTTATCGCCTTAAGATTACTCGCTTCATTCAAGACGCATTGGCTTTTCATGCATTTTAACTTGTATTGTATGAGGCAGGTATTGATTCGCGTTGATTGGCAATAAACTGTTTTATTTTCCAAAAGAATGAAGTGTTCCTTGGCAAGTTCATGGCAGGTGGAGGCAGTAAAACATGAACAGGCAACAACGCCATGACAGTTTTATGTAGCATCGCAAAGGTGGCAATTTTCATGTTAAGCATTACCTATAAAGGTGTCTTAAGGACAAAAAATAAATAAAAAACAGTTTCTGATACCATCGAAGGCTAACAAAAATACTGTGAAATAATAATTTACAGGAACTATGGCTGTAATAGTTGACATACAGGTATGTTATAACTCAAAAATCATATAATTCATAACTGCGCTCAGAAAAAATGGTGCCTTGGGGTGTTCATTGATCTCTCCCATGCATTTGACACCCTTAATCATCATATCCTCATCAATAAACTCCATAAATATGGCATAAGAGGCTTTCCTTTATTAAACTGGGTTCAGAACTATCTAACCAATGGAGTACAACATACATCATTCAACTCAAAGACTCCAAAATAGCAGAAATATCATGTGGTGTGTCCCAGGGTTCAATCCTGGGGCCCCTCCTCTTTTTAATATATTTGAACGATATTAGAAATATAGTAAACCCGTGCTCTTTGCTGATGATACAAACTTCCTCTTCAAAATATCTCTCAAACTGGTTTTCAAGAAATACGCTCTAATTAAATATTAGCAAATTAAATTCATTTTTTTTCCAACCTGGAATAAAGCTCTGCCAAAAATAGATGTAAACATTAGTATAGGAAATCACGATTGAAAAATATAATACCACCGTCTATCATGAAAACTCTTTTTAACTCTTTAATTTTTCCCAACTCACTTACGGTGCCACAGCTTTGGGAAACACAAACACTATTGGTATTAAACGTTTTGAAAACTTTATGATATATTTCAGTTTATAGAGATCTCTTGTCCCTAAATAACGAAATCCACTCCCACACCACAAGACAAAGAATTTCTATTCATCGAGTCCAACTTCATAGAAAATTGAAAGCAAAGTTTTAACTACAAATTCTCCTTTAATACTTTACCAGATCACCTTAAGAATTTCACTGGCTCACTGGCCACTTTTACTTAGTCATTCGAAAGTTACACTATCTCCAAATATGAAAATATATATGCACAACTCCAAACTGCTATATCTGTTCATAATTCCTTTTTATATCAATACACAAGTAACAGTAGCAATAGATTGTCATCTGAATCAATAGCAAAATATTCTAACATAACATATTTTCATAACTTGTTTCACTGTCTTGTATTGTAACTACTCCTATTATTGTTTTTTAAATATTATTTAATTTGTAATTATTTCATCTTTTTGGGTTGCAGCTCATAGTACAGTTTTATTATAAACTTTAGGTGCATTTCTCCCTCTATTATGAAATGTTATTATAATATTCACAAAAAATGTTATTTTGTAAAAAGATGTCAGAGGAAAAATAAACTACTTGTGAAAAAAAAAGAAGCTGAATGTGGTTTAAGGTAAAAATTGCATTTATAAGAGAAGGTGTCACAATCCAACAACAAAAGGCATGAGAATTGCCAATTTTGCTTCTTCTTCTTTTTTTAATTGAATAGGATATGCTTTCGATTTTGCCACCTTCATCTGTCTGTGTTGGTTACAAAGGTATCCGGAAACCTTCTTGGCAAGCCCTGTTGAGAAGTTCCTGGCATTTATTAGACTTTCCTAAAATATTGCTGGGAACATTTAGATGGTCAGATGGCTTGAGGCATGCCAATCATTCTTTGGCAAGTATGATATTGCTCCCTGTGGGACTCCTGGTCATATAATACATTATGCAATAAGTGTCCAGAAGGAGCTTGTCAATCTTGCAGACAGTTGCAGTCAATCCAAGTGATTTCCATAACCAGGTTTCTGCCACAACTGCATAGCACCCTAGGATAACGTTTCATGGTCAATGCGCAATGCTGAACCTTCAAAGATGTAGCTTCAAGTTATCTTTTATACCTACACCATTACCTGCTCCAGTATGTTTTTCAAGATTAACAAAAAAAATAAAATAAAAAATATGTCAAGTACTATTTCAATTTATCTAAGTCAGAAAACTATTAATGTCTTGATCTGACCCAAACGTTTTTCTAGTAAAATTATGTATTTAGCAGTCAAGTGACCTACACTGTGCATCACCCCCCCCCCCCCCCCCCCACCAAATCACATTGACCACTATATACATGCTCAAGTGGTCTAAGATATTTTGGAGGGTAGTGTACATAAACGAAAGTGTTAATGGCTCTGATAAAAAAAAAATACCTTAATTTTCCAGGAAATGGGTTTTCCAAGCGCCACAAAATACATTAATTTTCCTGATAAATTGATCTCCTGTGCAGCAGGATTTTTAATTATGCTCAGTAATCAATTAAAGCAGAGTTGGCAGCCATATTTACATATCAAATAAAGTATCAGCAGTTGTGTGAATTCATTGTTGACACACTTTGCATTTTAAAATCAACAATGTGCAATTAAAATTACATAACCGACTGATTAAGTCCTCTTTTTGCCTCAATTTTAAATTTTTATATTAATTTAAAACAGTGTCAAAGGAAAATTAACTCAAAAAGCGCATAATAAAGGATAGTTTTCATGAAAATTGAAAACTTCGGTTTTGCAATTATGGCTATGGAAATCAGAAAAATTAAAAAGTAAAACCTCCCAACACGCCATTTCTCCAATACAAGCCAATAAAGGTATTGAAATTAGTTTTTTACAGGGCAATTAATTCGACTCCGAAACGTTGGTTTTTTGAAGATAGCCTTATCCACAATGCACAGGAAATCCAATTATCACTTTGCTCTTAAAATAGCAATGTCATTACGATGTTTATGAGATGGAAACAAGGTAGACGTCGATTTGCGTGTATTCAATGAAGCAGATTTGTAAAACAAATTAAAGTACAAATTTAGAGTCTTGTTTTAGTTGCTTTCAATCTTCATTTTGGATGTTTTCAATGGAGGTTTCAGTTCGTGTTGTTTGTGTTAAATAAACCATGTTTTGGGAGATTGTTTTTATCATTTGTCATTTGTCTTGTCTCAAGCAGCAACATAAAACAATTAAATCTTAGCAACAACAGAGGGTGACGTATCGCTCGTCTTTAAAGTATTTTTGGTTGGTCAGATCTTGGACTAAAAATAGCAGATAGATGCAGTTTGCAAGCAGGTTTTTACAGCTGTATGGTGTTTTTGTGTGCTTTTGTGGCTGATTCTGGGGTATATGTTCTAACCCCACTTTCAGCAACATTTTTCAGTTTGTGCCACTTCTAGACTTCGTTTCATTGGAAACTGTATACTTATAGCCATCTCATCCGTCAGCCAATTGTAGAGAAAGTGCAACCCTGGTGGTTTCCTGTTGTAAGAGGAGTAACCAGCACTATTCAACTGTCATTCACTGGAATAGTCATCCCCTTTTTCATAAAGCAAGGAGAAAATAATCTATATATATCGTACGCCACCCAGACATGTATTTGATCCAGTTATCTATATTTAGTTATCATCACACATATTATTGCATGGCCATCAACAGGTCAGACGTCGTGCCCTTTGCTCTGCTGATGTCTGTTTCCACTTAAGTAGGCAGCTTGATTTAATTAAGATGATCTAGTGCTCTCTACCAATTAAATCAGCAATGAAAATATTTCGATGTGTACTGTAGTTAGTGAAATGGCAGTGATGTCTTGCACTGTGCACATGACTTTCTTCACATAAATATCTTTCCAATCATTTATTTCTTAAATCTCATTTTCCTACTTTAGTAGATGAGTGGTTGCTTTACCCCCCAGTAAAAAATAGTAACATCATGGCATTAAACATTATACCACCACCTTGCTATTCTCCCAATATACGTTACCTGAAGCTCGAAAGATGCAGTTAGTTTAATTGAAAACGGCCTGTCAAATTAAACCTAGACAAAGCTAGACATCTTGCACTATGCGATGCTACCTGCCACTAAACGGAACTGTCTGGCTATAGCTGGCTACTTAAAGCCAGATCTAACGCCCCGATCACACTGTCATGAGTAAGAGAGACGAGTGACCACGGACATCAAAGATGGTGGACTATACATGCTCAGTCGAGGTCATTAGGAAGGCTGTTAATCACGTACACGAGCGAAGGAGGAGAAGGCTACGGATGGGCACCGGTGGCCAGGGATGGGCAGTCGACGGAATTATCTATTAATAGATTTATTATAAATAAATGCAATATTTTTAAAACATGTTTTCTATTTTCTATAGTCTCAATACTATTGTCTAAAACTTAGTCATCTTATGTGACCAGCTGCCAGAGACATACATATTGATAAAATGATAAAATAAGACGTGGGTGGGTTTGTGGATTTATTTTAGAGCTTACATCCTTTATTTCTGCACCCAATGTGCAAATTATAACAGGCAGGGACCGTGGCAATGAGATGAAGGATGAAACAGCCAGCCAAATTAGGCACGACCAAGAATTGAACCCGAGACCCAGTGGTTGGAATACCAGCGTGCTACCACTGAGCTACATGGCCAAGGATAAACGCATGGAAAACGCATGGTTTTTAGCTAATTATAATGAGGCAAAAACCACGAGTTTATCCAATTGGCCATGTAGGTCCCACCCCTGATAAGGCGTGGCATCCCCACAACATGCTGCACATTTACCCCATGGACGGGATCTTTTTATTTGCCCCGGCATAGATACTGTGGACCAAGCACTATTTAATGCATGATGATAATAAATAGTCCAAGGAATTTTGGCAGCTATGAGGTTAAAAAATTCAAGGTCGATGCATTATAAGAAAACCAGTAAAAAATAATATCCCCGGTTTCGGCTTTCCAAAAAAAAAGAAAAAGAAAGAAAATAAAATATCAATGACATTTAAGGAGTGGGCAGGTTCGTGTTTTACTAGTCACACATTTCACAAATTTATGGTTTTTACATTGTTCAAATATCTGTAATCATTCGTTTGTGACAGTTAAATACGAACGTTTCACCATTAAACTGTTGATCTTATCTTATCTTATCTTATCTTAATATTTACTATTATAATATTATCTTAATATCTTATCTTAAAATCTTATCTTAAAATCTTATTTTATCTTAATATCTACTATTATAATATTATCTTAGTATCTTAATATCTTATCTTAATATCTACTATTATAATATTATCTTAATATGTTAATATCTTATCTTATCCTGTTTTATCTTAATATCTTATCTAATCTTATTATCTTTTCATATAAGTACCAAACAAAAATCGAAATCTATATAATTCGATTGAATGTAATGTAATGTCGATAACACTTCAAACGTTCGATTAAACTGATATAATATTTGACGGAATTTTTCCTAAGTTAGCAAAATGCAATAAATAGCATCAGTATCATAAGTTGCTGCAACTGATGCAAAATTCCACAGTATTGTCCAGCAATGTGATACTGCTGTAAGAGCGATGCCTTTTGTATTACTATCTCATATCCTTCACATATTCATAAAAGGCTAAGTGTATGTATTGTTGTGTGTTTCGCAATAGTTGTCACTTGTCATATTGCCCAGATAGGGATGAGGCATATTATCTGTGGTGTTATGAATACAATATTTATGATTGCTATTTTGCTATACTCACGTATATGAACTAAAAAATACATTTTTCTGTAGTTTGGATGGTTATTATAAAGAAAGGGCCGGATAAAGCTTGCAACACCTCATAGGCATATGAATGTAGAAAGAAACATAAAACTGAAGATTTAAAAAAAAGTACAGTATGTTATGTTTTGTGTTCAAAAATGGAAAGTGTGACATTAGGCAACTGCGGTGTTAGGTACTTTAATGTGTTTGAATCAGTTTTTTATTGCCACAATGCTAGATAGATGGATAGATGGATAGATGGATAGATGGACAGATGGATAGGAAGTGCAGCCCTCTCATGTACTTGCCACTATCGAGGGAGGCAAGAGAGAGGAGTCCACCCATGTTACACATTTACCCCATGGGTGGGATCTTTTACTTGCCTCGGCATAAACACTGAGTACAAGAGACCGCCAATTTAACATCTCACATCCGAACGACTTCCAGCTGGGATGTTGCTCATGAAAGGTTGCCCTGGCCTGGGATTGAACCCGAGTCCTTCAGAGGAGCAGGCCACAAGACCCACCAGATGGCCAAAATAAAAATGAATGGTGTTTTACATTTGACCCCGCATGGGCATCGAAAACAATTAAGGCAAAAACGAGCAGACATTCTGTTCCTAAAGAGTATCCATGTTGGGATTCAAGCCCAGTCGAGTTGGCTTAAGTCTTAGCCACTATAGGCCATCCAAACATAGAACTAATCCTCACAAACACCAAAGAGACTTGCAATTCCCATGCAGAACCTTGCGAGTAACATTCCACTTCACAAAGTTTTGAATGGACTAACATAGACAGCACGAAGTGTGGCCTTGGTGGCTCCATCGAAGATTCTCTGTACTCATCCACACGCGATACGCATATGTGACACATAGATGGATACATGTGTAGATAGGGAAAGTGCAGCCCTCTAACGTCTCATCCAAACGACATTTATATGAGATGTTGCTCATGATACATAGATCAAGTGATTAACTATTCTTCTGGTAGGAGTGAAAAAAAGTATCCTTTCTCTGTCACAAATTCATATTTTCCGACACATGGTATCGAACTTCCAGAGCCACCAGTTTAGATAGACAGATAGATAGATACATAGATAGATACACAGATAGATAAATCGATAGATAGATAGATAGAGCATAATTTCCCAGTTATTACACTGTAAAATCAGACAGTTTAGCACCTGAAGAATTACTGTTTTTGGTTTACATGTTTATTTAGGGCAAATCACATTGGCAAAATTTTAAATTTTAGAAAGTCATTTTCTAAACAAAGGATTGTGGTGTAAATAATTTACAAAGCTATCACACTACCTAGCCATAATCTCACTATATATAGTAAATGTATTTATCATGAAATTTTGGGTAATTTTCAAAACGATATGAATTGCACAATTGAATTAATAGTAAAATAATATCTTGGTTTCCATAAATTTTAATATCTTGAACTTAAAAGAAATTGTTTTTGAACCATTGTAAGCAGTCAAAGTTTTATCTGGAATGTGATTGGGACATACATATGATGTATCTATAATTTGCATAGTCTATTGTAGATATTTCATCATGTACTTTCAATATAAAGATATCTTTTTAATCAACCTCAAGATGCAAAATCTAGTATGTAAAACACACTGAATGATCTCCTAACCCAAAGACATACATATTGTAATATATGCTGCACTTTTGGATAGGATAGTTAATCTGGCTATTATATTGTTCGTAAAATGGGTGATGTGTAATATATACATGGCCAAATGTGCCATGTACAGTATACCTAATTACTATCATGTGCATTGTGTTCTTATATAAGCCATTGAAGCAAACGATGATGGTGGAGGTCTGCTGACCACCATAATTGCTTACTGTCTATAGTTAACTTGTGAAAATGTTCACCACCTGAATGATTCATTTCGAAAAAATCAATAGTTATATTAATATTTAAATTACTATGTTATTATATGAATGATTACAATTTGTTAAATGCATTATGGCAGCCACACTTCTTCTGGAAAACGCACGGTTTTTGCCTCACTATAATTAGCTAAAAACCATGCGTTTATCCTTCTCATGGAAAACACACATGGCACATTTGGCCATGTAGATAATAGAAATATCTGGGTTTGACGTCACATGGAATAATCCCGTTAGATCAAGAGACCCATTCATCAAAAGTGTGCGACAAACGAGCTCCCTGTTACCTAGAACTTTGAGTAACGGGGTTACGGTTACGGTTTCCAGATAATTCAATTGTGCACACTATTTACAGACATGCAGCTGTACAAGTCTACCAGCATTTTTTTAAATATAGAGAACATGGGAAAACAGTTTGTGAGATATTGTATTGTTTGTTGCATGCAAGGAAGGCTATCTAAAATGCTGAAATCTGTTTGTAGGGTCTGCAGGGATCTGGATAAAAAATATTTTTGGTGGCACCCCAGTAGCGATAGTAAACTATCTTAGGGGTGTCTCCACCTGTATATTATATTTATTCTTTTTGCATGTATACAGGAAATAAAATTGTCCGAGTCTATCAGAGTTTTACAAGCAATTGTGAAGATATGCATATGTCACAATTGTCTATTGTCTTTATTATGATTAACCAATGTCTGTTTGATGCAAGGGCAATCAACATAATATTTGAGTGTACCCATTTTACCAAGGTAGGAAGGTAGATAAATAGGTAGGTAGAATAGGTATAGATAGGTAGATAGGCAGATAGATAGATAGGTAGATAGATAGGTAAATAGGTAGGTAGGAAGGTAGGTAAATAGGTAGGTAGATAGATAGATAGATAGATAGGTAGGCAGATAGGTAGATAGATAAATAGATAGATAAATAGATAGATAGATAGATAGATAGGTAGATAGATAGAAAGATAGATAGATAGGTAGATAGATAGAAAGATAAATGTGCTACATTGGCTAACTTAATGTAATCACAAATCTCTTGGGGATGCCAGGAAGTTCTAATAAGTTTTCCAAGTTACTATTTGATAATACTTATATGAAGCTATTCACACTGACACTAATATTGCGGGACTCCTACTGGCTCTTTTCATTTGTGCTCAAGGCCTCTCAGCATGCCTTCAACTTGCATGTAACGAGCACATTAGGGCAGACACCTGCTGGCCTTTGTATCTGACTAAATACAGCACTGGGTTTTGTTGGAGAATAGGATAATTGAGTCGAAGACGCAGGAAATAAGCCAAAAATCATCCTTTGCAGCTGAGGAAAGAATTCTCATCAAATGGACTGTATAATCCTTCCAGCACATAAATATTTTCCAGCACAGGTAATATAATGCATGTCAGGTACACAATCAAAGGTGATAAATATATATTTCTGAGACTGATAACTGATGATGAAAATATGTTTTTGAACATCATGGAAGCAACAGGATTCAATGCAGGCAAAGATGCTGGGAAACCCAACTGAACAAAACTTGGTGACAAAGTTGTCAAGCTTCGACTACGAGTGTTTGTAATTTGGACTGTGCAGTATACTTGTAGCTCTTAAATAGCTTTAAAGCTGTGTCAAATATATTTCTTTCCAAATTAGGAGACAGTGATTTCGACCTACTCCTAATTTTTGCTGATGCAATGCTGAATCATGATGTTAGGAAGTACTACAGTTAGTTTCATTAAAAACGGCCTGTTAAATTGAACATAAACAAAGCTAGACAACTTCTGCTATACCATGCTACCTGCCACTAAACGGAACTGTCTGGCTATAGATTGCTACTCAAAGCCGCATCTAAAAGTTGAGACTTACGCATATTTGTCATTTTTTGTTGTTGAAAGATGCATGTCAATTGCACATACATATTCATGATATCTTAGATAAATTTCTTACATTTTATCAAGGTTAATATTTTTTATTGGTGGCAGGGGTAAGCCAACTATAAGCTAGGAGTATACAGAACCAGTTGGTTTTAGCCAGTTATAGCTACAGCCAGGAATAGGTTGCTACAGCTGTCTGGAGTCGACCATACTTTATGAAACTAACTGAATCTTGTGAAGGAAACCAGTGACCTTTAGCTGTTTTTTCTCGACTAACAGTACAAAAAAATAGTCGGGCAATCCAATTATCATACAAAATCAACAAGAGTCTGGGCAAGATCTAGAGATGCATGAGGCTAAATAAGATGGCTGGGCCCAATGAACTGCTATTGAACAAATGCCTTTGCATTTTATGACAGACGGACAATTTTATTCCAGCCAATAGTCAGATATGCATTGAAATAGTACAAATTTATTGAAAGGAGGTGACTGAGGAGGCACTCACAAAGTCAGATTTTGACGCTACCATTAGAGCCCCCTTCACAAGTAATTGACATAATACTTAGTTTGAATAACACAAATCATATCAAATTTTAATTTATCAAGAATGTTTAACTTCTGACTTACGTTGAGAATACTCTACATACAGATTTTAAAATTAAATAGAGATTATAGATAATAATAAACTATTAAAAGGGCGCAAAAAATACATCAACATTTATTGTGGAATAATAGTAACATATGTTGTGATCAGAAATAATAAGAATTTGAATGAAATGATTAATGACACACATAGCAATTATGTATTGCGCATTCATTGCTATAATTGTTATTGAGATTGTTCTTAATGTAGAGCAAAATTCCAAATTCAGAATGTGTATAAATCTTATCTAATATTTGAGATACATTGCAATTTATGAGATGGAGTTACTTGAATCTTACAACATTTTTAGCATAATATATTATGTATGAGTTATTATGGGAACTTGGCAAAAGATATTTTTTGTTCCAGCGACCTTTGCAAGTGGGAAAATGATGAGAACCAGTTCTTTCAAAGTTCTCTTGCGTGGTAAACTAAGTAGCTGTGTTGAAGGGATTCGTGACTGTCAATAAGGCAACTTGAGAAATGAAACCTTGCAACAGAAGGTACCTGCGGCTAAACAAAGATTGGCTATAGGTCTACGCGAATCAAGAAACTACTAAAATATCGAACAAATGAAAGAAAGCATACCTGTTGTATCTCACATTTGACACTAATTAAGGCCTTATTTGATATGGGTTTGTGAACATTTCTAGTTGTGGCAGTGGCCTAAATCTATTGCATTCACTTCATTGTTTTCTTAACACTGATTACCTACCATCCAGAGCCTTCCTGGGTTCACTATCTCTAAATATTTAATTTTTCATGCCATCAAAAATCCAGTATATTTATATGTGAAAAACCAAGTGATGACATCACAATACTCAACAATGGGTGATGAAGCCATTTCCAATGTTCTGATCTTGATTTCTTTCAATGTATCATTTATAATTTGTAATTATTGCCTGATAGATTCATTAGCTTACACATAATTAGTGTGCCTTGATCAAATAAGGTGATTTTCAATCATTTGATGAAGTTCAAGAAAATAGTAATTTTGACAGACAGTGTCTAGAGCTTTAAAACATTCTCTTATTTTACAATATATCGCAGGTTTTAGGGTCTTCAGTTCTTTTCCAAGCAATCTGGAAGACAAAAACTAGAGAGCATGTCAAGATGGGCCAACCACAGGCATCTGCACTGCACAAGCCCAGGAAATGTTCAGCTGCCCTGGAGAGCGCTTCTCATTGGCTAGAAACATTCACGGACGTAAAAGGCAACAGGCGCGGACTTTAAATAAGGCTTTTTTTCATGCAAATGGGGGTCTTGCCATTCTGAGCAGCAGAGGGTTTGCCAGTTTTTATTGGAGTGTGCAACCTACTATATTTAGACACAACCCCAGTGGCACCCCTACATATTGCACCAGGTGGCGTTTGGTCCTTTGTGAAGTCACAACTGAACACAATTATCAGTGACACAATTGATTGTTTCGGTATGTTGCATCATGAAAGTAGACGGCAAATAACATGATAAACTGATCTCATTTGAGGTAAGGATCCGAATGAGCCATCATTTGCCTTTCTACACCTTCTAGTTGCTGAGCTATCAGAGCAAACGACTGTCCGCATGTGGGACATGCCAGAGTGTACTTAATTTGGTTTTCTACACATTTGCCCAATGATTAAATTCGCTGGCTAGTGCGCGTGGGCCAATATTAAGACAATGGATAGGGTGTTGTCTTTTATCAGCTCAAATTGTACAGAATTTCTCAAAATTAAGTTGTGCTTTTGTTTACTACTTTAGGTAAGCCTATGGCTAAGTGCCATGTGGGAGTGCTATGTAAGCTGAGGGATATTAACAAAGGCTCTTTAATGTCTTACCAAAAACAACCCTGGCACTCTCCACTTTAATCTCTTTCTTCCATAATCTCACATAAAAGTCATCCAACTTTCTGGAGAAAGCTCACTTACTGAATACATTTTGAGCGTTTCTGTCCCAGGCAGCAATATTTTGACTAAATTTGATGATTCTTTAATAAGCATTCTTAGTGCCCGCGTGGACCCTTCCATTAATGTGCAGCTACAAATTTACCCCTTGGGTGGAATCTCTTACTTGACCCAGCATAGACACTTGAGTACAAGGGACTGCCAATTTAATGTCTCATCCAAACGACATCCAGCTTGGGATGTTGCTCTTGAAGGGTGCCTAGGCCTGGGATTAAACCCGGGTCCTTCAGAGGAGCAAGCAAGCGTCCTACCACTAGACCACCCAGCAGAGTGGACTCCTCTCTCTCGCCTCAATCAACCCTTGATGGTGGCAAGAACTAACATTAGAGGGCTGCAATTTCCATATCTATCTATACCTCTATCTATTAATCTACCTATCTATCTATCTGTCTGTCTACCTATCTACCTATCTATCTATCTATCTATCTACCTATCTATCTGTCTGTCCGTCTGTCTGTCTCTCTATCTATCTGTCTATCTATCTATCTATCTATCTATCTATCTATATATCTGTCTGTCTGTCTGTCTATCTAGCTATCTAGCTACCTATCTATCTATCTATATGTCTGTCTATCTATCTATCTATCTATCTATCTATCTATCTATCTATCTATCTATCTATCTATCCACTATGTTTCCTGGGAATATCCTCCAAAATCCTAATCCTTGCCAATCTCTTTCAGCTTAGCTGGTGAATGCCACGATGTATTATGGAATACTTCTCTGATGAGCTGGGAACCTCTGGAAGCATTATACGTAGCATTATATAACACTAGGTTTCCACTTTTAAGCGAGCCTTTTCAAAAAATGCATACATTAAAACTCGACAGTTGCAAAGAATAAAATGTGAAAGAAAGTTCTTAACTTGACATACATGTCAGGTACATGGACATACATATTGTACACTTAAAGGCAATTGTCGGTAGTTGCTTTATTCATGGTTCCATTCTGTATAAATGTTGGATAGACATTTTTTGTAATAGTTGCCTTTTCTATACTTTCAGGCAGCTGATGTCGGAATTATAATAACACTTGCACCATGAATGCAACTTCAAGATTCAATGATTCAAGTACAGTTTCTCCTGGAGTACTGTGGAACGAAACAGCACCATCAGATGAAGAAACTAGCACTGTCGCAGAAATACTTAGTACAATGGGAATGACGCTGGGCATACTATCCATTGTACTAAATGTTATATTTCTTGTCGGTCTCCAGTTTCAAAAGGAAAAGACATCCGCGTACAACCGATTTGTGAAGACGTTGTCTGTAGCGGATATAATGGCATCGTTTTCATTTCTGCTGATCCAAAAGTGGCCTAGAGGATTTTTTGCCTACATAAGCAAGGATGAAACATTCATCCTAGTCCATGTCTTGCCCTACGTATTTAGGTCCTGGCCCTGGATGTTTTTCACCTGTTACATGATGACCCTGACTTGCCTGACGCTCAATCAGTATGTAGCAGTCTGCAAGCCTTGGAGGTATTCTGAGATGGTCACAAGGCAAAGGGTCACAGCATCCTTAGTAGTCGTTTGGTGCTTATCTTCTTTGCAAATCTTGATTCCCATAACTGTCATAATGATTCTGTACTCTGTGAAAGACAAATCTGCTGCCATGGGGGCACTTTACACCATCTCAGCCATTGAGATTCAAGTGTGGATGGCAATCTTCGTGCTGTCCAACGTATTGAACATCGCTTTGGATATAATCATTTACAAAAAGATCCGTCAACTCAAGATGAAGCGCAGATTTAACCAGACGAGCAAAAGTGCAGAATCTTTGAACATCCGCATGAAACAAGAAGCATTCCAGACTGTGGCTCTTCTTCTGGTTGCCAGCCTCTTTTGCAGACTGCCTTTTCCACTAGCTGGTCTTATCAGCCTTAACCTAAGCTCTGCCGTCCTCAACGCCGGAATAGTATTTTTATTGTACTTGAACTTTTTCGTCGATCCAATAATTTATCTCACTCGTATGAGAGAAGTAAAGAGATTCTACAGAGGACATTTTCTCTCATTCTTGAGATTTATTTCATGTGGTGAAAATATCTCGCAGGATAACGATCAATGCGAGATATCTATAGGACTGTTGCCTGGCAACACAGAAATGACCAATTCCGTTGTGCAGCAGGAATGTAAATCTGGCGAAGTGAGGACCAAGGCCATTTTATCTGAATAAACATGTGAACCATTCCCATAATTTCTAGTCTTTGGCCTCAGTGTGTGAAGACGTAAACTCAAGCAAACTGTCCAACATAACTAATGAATTTATAAATGCTGATCAAAAAATGATAGCATGGACGTTGATGATCAATTTTCATTCAAATCTATTTTTGCCAGAAGACAATTTCACTATTTTGAAATAGGACCAAATGTCTCTGCTGCTGGATATACTACTTTAGTTGTCTCTAATATATACAATTTAATACGTTTTTTCCATATATATTATGTCTGTGAACCTTTTCCCACTCATATATCTTTACGTAGTTACTCCCGAATACAAGGAAGTGCAGCCAAATCAGTGACATCACAGTTTACCTTGTTTGAGAGATTTTTGAAGTCAATATGAGAACTTAAAAAATCCAATTATTTTGTTTGCAAACAGTCTTAACCGGCTAATGATTGCCAATAATTGGCTTCAAACCAATGAGCATCTACACATTGGGTGACCAGGCATTCAGAACAGTTGTACTGTCCAGACTGCGCCTCCCCGACTACGGTTATAATACACTGTTTTCCCTCTGTTATGTCTGTGAATATAATGTGTTTCACAGATGGCTTCTACACTGACAAACAAACAAACTCACTTTTATGACATATTTTCTCATTATGTTATGATATATTTATCCATTAAAAATGTATGTGTTTTATTGGATTTCTTTTGTGATATAGCCTCATCGCCATTGTATATCTGCTGTCTGCGAGTTGTATACTCTTTTTATTGCAGATTCACTTCATATAAAAGAAATCACTGCGGTGTATGGTAACTATATACTTTGTACAAGTTTTTATTCTGTATTTTATCACTCCTCTTTGGTTGGTCATTCAAAGGGATAGAAGGAGTGTAGGCAGTCTATTCACAACATAATATTGACATAAGGTATGTTTTTATCTGTTGTCAACACAGCTTGGATTTCAGGAAGAAAAAAAAGTTTGATCAGTTTGGTCAACTTTACTGTGTTTTACCATGAGATTGATGAAAAGATGCGTTTAGAAATAACCTATGCATTTAGTAATGTTTAAATGTTCTGAATTTATCATATCACATACTTATATATTATTGCATGGTATGTTTTGTATTGTCAATGCAAAACAAGCCATGTCATAATGTATTTTGTGATTTATCTCTACGCCACAGCCATGTTAAGATCTGCCAATAGTGGACTTTCACTGAAGGTTCTCTGTATTTCCACCAGGTGGCTAAAACAGAATACTGCAATTCTATTGGCTGAAAAAGTGACTGTGATTGGCTGAAGCAAAGTGCATCCAAGCAGCATTATTTTTAATGCATTTTAATGTATATTTGACACTTTATCATTTAGTTGATTTTTGTTATTGTTCTGAGAAAGTTATTTTTATGGAATCAGTTAGTTATTACCTACTGTGTCTGAAAAGCAAAATGAGTAATAAGAGGAGAGGAAAGTCTTATGTCTTGCTGAATTCAGGGCTGTTCAGTGAAAAGACTCTATAGGCCTACATGTACAATGAAGGTACTGCCAACATCTCACTGCATGGGCACGTCACAATTAGGCTATAGGCCTATATGATGTCATTAGCAATGGCTAAGGATGAGTGTGGTTTTTATTTGCATTGGCGACGTTGAATTAGGCCACGCCCACTGCACCTGGTTGCCTAGCAAATCCAATAATTCCCTTAGGGAAATATGACTCTCCCGCGGAGATTTTCGGTTATTAGGGCTGATAGATGGCCAAACTTTATTGTCCGGGAGAAAATCTGATTGTACAGACATAAACAATCTGAGTGCATATCAATCAGTACAGTGAATAATTATGTAAGGACAGGCATCATCAAATTGCATCCTTCTATATATAATATATATAATGAATGGTCTGACACATTGTTCCTGCAACACAGGCTTTAATATTGATAAACTAGTAGAATCACAATTAAGCTCCCTGTGATTTGCCTCCACATTTCCTTGGCAAGATTATGCTAATGACAGTTCCCTAATCCATTATCCATTGTCAATGCCCAAGGTCCCAAGGCCAAGGCTATATTCGGACACCTGCATGCCAAAGCATTTACTTGAAGTCTTGATCACTCAACATGCTCACAAGTTAACATACTATAACATATCTTAATTCATCAAATTGTACATGAAATTTTGAGCATGATCGATACATAGATCTGCACTTCTTCACAAATTAGATGTTAGTGCATGTAATTTTGCCAGCATGGGCAGACCAGTGATTTATGAAAGCTGCTACATTGTATAGTAGAGTTACTGCCTTTTAGGGACACGTTAATCACTCAAGTAATCACTCAAGTAATAACTCAAGTAGCATTTGGACATAATTATTGTAAGGCTCTGCAATAACTTGAACGGGACAAAACTGCCTTTTTGAAGTCATAATTGTAGATAATATGCATGCAGTGATGTAATTGGTTTGGAGATTGTGAGATCGTTGGAGCATTTAGTTTATGAATCTGTCAGTTCTAACCTACATGAGTTTTTGATGGACCATGAATTAATTTCCCAATAAGAAATATTCGAGCAAATCATCAAAACTAGGAAAAGGATGGGTCTACAAGTTGCAAGGTTTCGCCAATAATGGACTTTCCAGAAAGCTTCTAGATAATTGCACTAGGTGACTACAGAAGAATTCTACGCAATCCTGTTGGCTGCAGAGCTTGGCGCCCTACATTATGATTGGCTGCAGCAAAGTATCTCCAAGCTGTAGTATTTCTTGTGCATTTTAATGTATATTGTCATCTTATAGTTTAATAGTATTTTGTTAATTCATTTAGAAGGTCTTGTTTATTGAATCAGTAGGCAATACTCTTCTTGTATTGGTCTAAATAGCAAAATGGGTAACAGCAGAAGAGAGACTTTTGGAGTGTCAAATATTGCAGTGTTCTGTGAAAAATGTCTATTTATGGACTTCAAGGTATAATTCCATACACAAAATCTTTGCCAGGAGAAGACCCATAATTTGATTTTAAATTACATAAAGCAAAAAAGTTTCACTCAACATTTACAAACTCAAGATTATTAGTTCCATCAACACACTGGAAATGGAATTACGCTGAAACAACGAACTTCTGACACTGCAATATACATACTTCGTGTCAGGTTTATCACAGATCACATGTCATACGTTTAGAGAAGGAAGATCGCAGATGGCAGACCCTGTCTGAGTGCCATTATTGCACCAGTAATGGAGGTATTCAACTTGCCTCAGGAAATATATATTCAGGGATTTATAACAGTGGCATTATAAGTCATTCATGATGTCAAAATGAAGTTTCAGTTACATTCTAGAGCACCAGCAGTCTGCATTGTTTCTGCCTAATAAGAGAAATACAGAATGCACTAAATAATGGCTTTGATTTAATAGCCTACAGTTATACCTAGGAATATTCTCTAAATAGGTTATACACACGCCCTAAAGTAATCGGTCATCTGGAATTCATTAAAACCTAGCTAAAAATAGTGCTGAAGACTTACCTCGAATATGTTTTGGAAATTTCCCCTCATACTGACTTAACATGTGAATCGATCAATGCCAACTAATAAAGCAGATATATTTAGTGTTCCAGGTCGTTGCAAGATGAACATTTTCTTCAATCACATCATCATAGAATTGCTGACCTGGGAGTCACTGGTAGATTTTATCAAACAATACTCAGTGTGTATAAAAATATCACAATATACTACTGTCCAATTGTACAATCCCAATGATGTTAGACTTAGTACCATTAATTCTAGGGTGAACTAAATGTCGTTCTGATTATTTGATGCAGACTTAAAACGCAAATGACCCTGAGCACTGAATCGTATTTTTGTGATTTATAAAAACAAAATTCTATCATAATCAAATATTATTAGTTTTCTTCCAAACTGGCGTAATTACCACAATATGTATGCATATATAACTCAATCGCTTGAATAATGCTTCAAAATCGTTTTACAATGCAATATTATTTATTTAATCAGACCAGCATGTCATCATGAAGCTTATTCCATATTAGCAAACCAAATTTATTGCCAGCAGAATTGAGCACACAATTGCTAAGAAGAATCAGCGTCATTATTTTGCATTCAGTTGTTAGAAGACATGCAACACCTACGGAAATGGAGTCATGCCAATATACTCAAAATATCATTTGAATCATAAAGTGAAAAATTGTGAGGTTTTTTTAAAAAGAGATTCGTAGATTTTTTTTCATTAACAAATTGATTCTATTTTTCCCTGCCTAATTTTTTCTTAAGGATGGTATTATTTTGTGTCTGCTAATGACCATTATCACCGTATGCGGTCCAATGAATTTGATAAAGGATTTTACTCGTTATTAAAAATATTTTTTTCTTGGGTTTTTGTGGTTTTTTGCTTGTTTTCGCAGTTATATTAAATAATTGGTTGAATCTTGTGGATGATTTATGCTATATATTGGTCTGAGAAATATTTCCTTTACCATGGAATCGAAATAGATACATATTCTTCATTTGACCTGCTTTCAAAACAAGAATTTTAATTAATTCAGTGCAAACAAAATTCATTGATCTGCAATTTTACTATATACGAAACAAATCTAGTTGATCTGCAATATATAATCATACCATATAACAACAAAATGGTCTTCTAAGAGATTGATAATAATAATGAAATAAAAACTATGAATTATTGCAAGCAGATGCACTTTTCACAAATTGAGAAAAACAGGGTATTAAGAGACATGTTCATCTTTAATCATTCGGCTACATAGGACGTCACTTTTTTACAGGAAATAGTTAGCTTTGTAATTTTAATTGCTGCAGTTGTTTCCATAACTTTCTTGATGCAACGCTAGTATACAGGGACACCATAATCATGATCACAAAGCACATGATGCTAAATCCGATTGACAGGCCTGTAAAATAAGATAAGAAAACATAACAAATAATTGAGTAACTAAATGTGCAGTGAATTATCAAGTATTATTATTAACTTTAGTGCACTGCCCAGCGCTAGCTGTGTGGTGGCCACTGAGGTTCTAAGTTTCCATCTACAGTGTTACCATCCTTGCCACAAAGTGGCCCAGGACATTGAAGGGCTAACTAGATTTAGTATAAGATGCCTATGTTCTTATTTCTTTTTTTTTTTTTTTTTTAAAAAGACGCCATATACTTTACCTAACTGTACTCGAATGAATTATTTGCCAACACTGGTACCTGGTTCCTCTCTCGGTCCTGGCGAACCTACAATAGTTGAAAGTTAATGCTTATAAGATTGAATTATAATGAAACTTAAGTATGAGATAGCTAGAAAATCTTTGTTTTTAAGTGTATTATTTAGGCATCATCATACTTGGTGTACTTTTACTTTTTATACTAGTTTCATTCCTATATTTTGGCTTAAAATCACTTACAAAATAAATTCAATTCAATTTAGAACAGATTTAGAAAAGTCTTATTTCTACTTATTATTGAAAGCATGTTTACATACCTTGGGTCATTATAGGGCCAGGATCCCTCCTGAGCCTGGTATCATCCCTAACCTTCCCAGCTGGTTTGCCACTGGGACCAGGTGAATCACGAAAACCCCTGGGACCAGATGGACCATGAAAACTAGGTGGTTCTGGGCCATTACACTGAGTTGAAGTCAAGTTGTAAAGTGCAGCCCCTGGCAACCACTTATTATATGTCAGTCAGAGTTATATGATTAGGCAAGAGAGATATGTCAGTTAGAGTGACATGACAGGTGCATTGGTTGTATGCTCCTCATTGCACTTGCCCAAGGCAAAGTATATATGTCAATTAGAGTTGTATGACAGGTGCATTGATTGTGTGCACTCTGCATTACACTTGCCTTAAGCAAGGGTGTACAGGCAGGTCAGATTGTGTTATGCTCTTCATTACACTTGCCTTAAGCAAATATCTGTCAGATTGAATGGATGTGTTAGGTACAAGTTACTATATGTACACTTCATTACACTTGCCTTAAGCAAATACCTGTCAGATTGAATGGATGTATTAGGTGCAAGTTATTATATGTGCGCATCATTACACTTGCCCTCTGCTCATGTGTGACTCTATGCAGTAGTAGTGTGTGCTCATCACTACATTTAGCTGGTCACTGCTCTACTCACATATGCCAGCAGTTGCTTGATAATTATGCTTAGTCTTAGCTAGTTTAGCCTGCTGCAAGGAATGTCGATTATATTATTAATATTGATTATATTGTTAATATTGATTATATTATTAGTATTGATTACATGATTAATTGATTGATTGAGTCATTAATTGATTGATTGCTTATGTCCAATTGTCAATTGATAGATTGTATTGTTCATTTTGCTTCATATTGATTTATTGTCAGTGTTATGTGAGTGCATTGCCCTGTTAAGATGCCTCACTGTTAAGTCCTGAATTGTGGGAGGAGCTTACTAATTTTCCCTCCAAAACTTTCCCTCCAAAACTGCTAACCAAGCCAAAGTTGACACTCAGTACAATAGCCCATTGTGACTTGAGCTATAAATAGCCTCAGCACAATGCAGATCACTGCAGGTGGTCCACTTTTGCTCCATTGTCTTGGTTTCACTAATCCCTGCCAGAATTGGCAGAAAGATGCTGGTAGCAGCCCTGTTTGGGGGAGGTATCACCCCATGAAATGTAGAGTTTACTGTGTTGTGATTGGTTGATAATTCCCTCTCAGCTCTGCTGGGGGGAAAACTTCATGAATTGTGTTTTAATACATATAGCTTGTGCACATTAAAAAGATCAGTTTTCATTTTGCCAGCTGAGGAAGCAAATCCACTCTTGTGTTATTTACTTGTACACTTTGGACTCTGAACATATTGTGCTTACTGCACTTTGGACTCTGCCCACTTTGGAACTGGGAGAACTTGGATTGCTTCAAGCTGAGATGAGACTCAGTTGAAAGTCTGCATTTTCAAGTCACTCTGACTTTATGCTGTTTACTTGGAGATGAGCAGCTTGGACTTGGAAATGTCATTATATTGGAGTCTTCAATGACATGGACTTTTACATTGGTGACCCTGACGTGATTATGGACCAGGACAGACAACACACTTATGCCACAGGAAGGAGAGAGAGACAAGCCCTTCACTGCTAAGTGATGTCAACACTTGCAACTGCAAGTACAGCCAAGCACATATTGACAATGTGCTTGAGGCTCAGATGAGCTAGTGAGGCATTTATGCTCTAAATCACCCTAAAAGGTGTGCAGCCTCCAGGATGGACCTCCAGTCTCCTGGTGACCCTCCTGACCCCAGGACCTCTGCAGTGACAAGAGCTGCACCTCCCAGGAACAAGGACTTCAAGCGTCTGCACAGGACAGCCACTCACCGCACACACGACCAGGATCAGCCGGCCTCTGGCAAGAAAATCAAGGAATTGACTGTCTCCTGGAATTGACTGTCTCCTGGAATTGACTGTCGACTGGAATTGACTGTCTCCTGGAAATGACTGTCTCCTGGAAATGACTGTCGACTGGAATTGACTGTCGACTGGAATTGACTGTCGACTGGAATTGACTGTCGACAGGAATTGACTGTCGACTGGAATTGACTGTCTCCTGGAATTGACTGTCTCCGGGAATTGACTGTCGACTGGAATTGACTGTCTCCTGGAATTCACTGTCCACTGGAATTCACTGTCTCCTGGAATTCACTGTCCACTGGAATTCACTGTCTACTAGAATTCACTGGCTGATGGAATTTACTACACGGAATTCACTGTCCACTGGAATTCACTGTCTACTAGAATTCACTGGCTGATGGAATTCACTATGCGGAATTCACTGTCCACTGGAATTCACTGTCTACTAGAATTCACTGGCTGATGGAATTCACTATACGGAATTCACTGTCCACTGGAATTCACTGGCTGATGGAATTCACTATGCGGAATTCACTGTCCACTGGAATTCACTGTCTACTAGAATTCACTGGCTGATGGAATTCACTATACGGAATTCACTGACCACTGGAATTCACTGTCTACTAGAATTCACTGGCTGATGGAATTCACTACACGGAATTCACTGTCCACTGGAATTCACTGTCTACTAGAATTTACTGGCTGATGGAATTCACTATATGGAATTCACTGACCACTGGAATTCACTATACGGAATTCACTGTCCACTGGAATTCACTGTCTACTAGAATTCACTGGCTGATGGAATTCACTACACGGAATTCACTGTCCACTGGAATTCACTGACTGATGGAATTCACTATGCGGAATTCACTGTCTAAGGGAATTCACTGTCTCCTGGAATTTACTGTCTCCTGGAATTTACTGTGTCCTGGAATTCACTGTCTAAGGGAATTCGCTGCCTCCTGGAACTGACTAGCCTTGGGCATTGCCACTTGGGCAGCCTAGCAAGGATTTGGGAACTAGTCTCAAGGCACGAGGGTGACAGCATGCTGGGCTGAGCCCAGACTACAACCAAGTTAATTGACACTGGCATGTCATGCACGCATGCATGTACTGTACTGGATTCCTTGGATCTTACCTCAAGGGGGAGACATGGTCAGGACAACATGTAGTCATGAGATCCCCACAATGTAGAACTGTACTTAGCTTAGATAAAATGAGAAATACCCTTTGTTTCCTCAGGCTTATCACCATTGTTTTATCCTTGCAGCATTATTGTAGCCATTTTTTCCTTTTTACTCACTGTGCTTCATATATTGATGTCACTGAGATTTGTTTAGCATGTCAGAATTATCCAGCATGTCAGAATTGTTTAAGCATGTCAGAATTGTTTGTATTGCCAGGCTGATAATTTTTTTTTAATCATCCCCAAGCACGCTCCTTGCTGATTGCCATCAATGAGCTAGAATAAGGGGGGGAGTGATGTAAAGTGCAGCCCCTGGCAACCACTTATTATATGTCAGTCAGAGTTATATGATTAGGCAAGAGAGATATGTCAGTTAGAGTGACATGACAGGTGCATTGGTTGTATGCTCCTCATTGCACTTGCCCTAGGCAAAGTATATATGTCAATTAGAGTTGTATGACAGGTGCATTGATTGTGTGCACTCTGCATTACACTTGCCTTAAGCAAGGGTGTACAGGCAGGTCAGATTGTGTTATGCTCTTCATTACACTTGCCTTAAGCAAATATCTGTCAGATTGAATGGATGTGTTAGGTACAAGTTACTATATGTACACTTCATTACACTTGCCTTAAGCAAATACCTGTCAGATTGAATGGATGTATTAGGTGCAAGTTATTATATGTGCGCATCATTACACTTGCCCTCTGCTCATGTGTGACTCTATGCAGTAGTAGTGTGTGCTCATCACTACATTTAGCTGGTCACTGCTCTACTCACATATGCCAGCAGTTGCTTGATAATTATGCTTAGTCTTAGCTAGTTTAGCCTGCTGCAAGGAATGTCGATTATATTATTAATATTGATTATATTGTTAATATTGATTATATTATTAGTATTGATTACATGATTAATTGATTGATTGAGTCATTAATTGATTGATTGCTTATGTCCAATTGTCAATTGATAGATTGTATTGTTCATTTTGCTTCATATTGATTTATTGTCAGTGTTATGTGAGTGCATTGCCCTGTTAAGATGCCTCACTGTTAAGTCCTGAATTGTGGGAGGAGCTTACTAATTTTCCCTCCAAAACTTTCCCTCCAAAACTGCTAACCAAGCCAAAGTTGACACTCAGTACAATAGCCCATTGTGACTTGAGCTATAAATAGCCTCAGCACAATGCAGATCACTGCAGGTGGTCCACTTTTGCTCCATTGTCTTGGTTTCACTAATCCCTGCCAGAATTGGCAGAAAGATGCTGGTAGCAGCCCTGTTTGGGGGAGGTATCACCCCATGAAATGTAGAGTTTACTGTGTTGTGATTGGTTGATAATTCCCTCTCAGCTCTGCTGGGGGGAAAACTTCATGAATTGTGTTTTAATACATATAGCTTGTGCACATTAAAAAGATCAGTTTTCATTTTGCCAGCTGAGGAAGCAAATCCACTCTTGTGTTATTTACTTGTACACTTTGGACTCTGAACATATTGTGCTTACTGCACTTTGGACTCTGCCCACTTTGGAACTGGGAGAACTTGGATTGCTTCAAGCTGAGATGAGACTCAGTTGAAAGTCTGCATTTTCAAGTCACTCTGACTTTATGCTGTTTACTTGGAGATGAGCAGCTTGGACTTGGAAATGTCATTATATTGGAGTCATTAATGACATGGACTTTTACAAAGTGTACCAAACACAGTCCAATAAAACCTGCAATAGTTATTTTTTAAAAAGGGTGATGATATTCATTTCACAGGTAAAATTTTCCAAAAACGATAAAAAAAAACCTATCTTTTTGTGATTGAAAGTAAAGAGTGACAAAATATATTTTACAAGTCAAATGTACTATACACAGTCTACCCTTGAATAAACCTTAGTTTATCCTAGCCCCGAATGTGACTCGCAATGTGCTTTGAGGGCAGCATCTGGGGTCTGGTTTATCCAAGGTCCAAAAACTTGCAATTTATATATTTTTTATTCTATAAAAAAAAAAGTGATGGAATATATTTCACAAGAATGTATACCCTAGCCCCAAATGTGACTCGCGATGTGCTTCGATGGCACATCGGAGTCACAGTCCATCATATGGTAATAATTTGTAATCACAGTTATATTGAGGATAGCGCTTACACTGTCCCTTTCCCACAATAAAACGATTGTTCCTTAAATTCTTCATACCTTTTGACATGGCTCGACAATATTGTAATGGTTGGTATATCAACCAATATTATGGTTCACAGCATTTTTTACATCTTATTGACGACTGACATGTTTGTTTTGAGTGCCATTCTGCTTGAGTAGGCATGAGTGACGTGATCAAATAAGCTGGCATGTGATTGGCTGTTAAAAGTGAAAGTAGATTATAGGCCGTCTATTCTGAACCATGTTCTGCATCGTGCCAGCTTCAACAAGCTTGGTACAGAAAATCAGTATTCTGCTTAAAAATTATGTTCTGAAAAAGGGAATTAATAAGGGGGATATATATACTCCATTTAGGGTCACTGATTTCACTTCCTACATGTCTTTTTTTTTCTTTTTCTTAAAATTGAACATGAACTAATAACACCTGAAACATCAACAGGCAGACAGTCAAAGAATATCAAATTGATGAATATATTGCAACAGTAAATAAAAAAATGGTTTGTGAGTAATACAAAGAAAATAGGCTGCGCTGCAGCTAAACCGTCAGCGAATCCCACTTTCATTCCAGAGAACTCCTACCTTTTGTTTCGAGAGCTGAACTCTAACACTAATGCACTTACCCCAATGAAATTTTATACAGTAACACTCGTTATTGCTTAGTGGTGCCTTGTGATAGCCACAGTGACATATATTAGCTATGTTTCACAAAAATATTATTTCTTGAGTGCTTATATAGTGTGTGCGATGAACCGAAGCAATTGCCACTTGGCCTACATAGCCTGTTATGCAATGCTAATTAGAGTCCAAGATGTCCTATTTTTTTAACTCTTTAATTTCTTCATTGGTTCATTATATTCTGTCAAGTGTAAAATATTACATTGTTCCCATGGGTTATAAAAAAAGTCTGAAAAAAGTCTTACTTTATTTTTGTAAAAATTAAGGCCCGTATTGTTGAGTCTTACTTTTGTCCACTAAGTCTTACATTGTCCTATTATGCAAATATACTTGGATATTAACATCTACATTGTAATATTCAGATATTACTATATTAGTGGTCTTATTTTTCATGTGCGCATGATATTATAATGTCCTACAAATATCTTACGTCTTACGAAGGTAAACCTTCAGAAACCGTGTATTAACAGCAATCCATTATGTTCAGAGCCCTTCCGCCAAGTGAGCATAAAAATTATTCTCTATTCTTTTCTTGCCATTTAATTGTTCTGTTTTAAAGATTTTATGCACAATAAGGAATATTCAGTTCACTAGAAATATCAACACAATAGCTGGTTCCCTTAACTAATCTACAACTAAGATTATCATTTATATGTCCAAAATAGTCATATATGGGCTATGGCAATGATCCCAAGGAATATATATGAAACTCAGCAATAATGATATGCCACATAAAGATGTTGGGTATAATTTCATACAAAATTAACCTGCAAGGTTTTTTTTTTACTTGTATTTAAATAAATAAAGTCTAAATACAAATAAATACAAAATCTTAAAGGTTTATTTCATATGGAATGATACTCAACAAACCCATTTTAATGCCTTTATAAGTCAAAATATTTTTTGCTAGCTGTTTAAATTCAGCTGGCAACTGAAGGATCTATATATTATCAATTGCAATATTCCCTTCAACAGTTACTTAATTGTTGGGTTGCTGATTTGCATTGAATCTATGGCAATTTAATTAGTATTTATAACCGAACACTTTACAGGTGTATAATAGGTGCATCATCTGCCCCAACCTATTTGGAATTGGCTATACCTGAGTTTAATGATGTGTTTTGGTGACCGAAGTAACATACTAAAATTTCAGCTTGATTGGTTGTTGTTAAAATTTGCCACCAGAGTGATGTCTCTTCATGTACTTTGCAGTTATGCGTCAGGCACTTTCCAGCATGTTGCAAGTGTTCTTTACATAGTCCATGTACTATAAACATAGTTATTATTGGTTCTAGGAGTGACAAAATCTTTTTAAGTTGTTTAAGTGAATATTTATTAATAATATGACAATATTACAACATCGGGGAATAAAAAGTATAAACATCAGGCTCACTGAAAGTTTACATTTTGTGATATGAAATACAGAAAAGGCCAAGTTTTTCAAACAAAATAATTACAGTTTCAAAAACCATGTGGGTTCCTCTTGAGCTAATTTCTTTGAGCTTTGCCCATAGTATCTCTGGTTTGGCCTCCCTTTCGTATCATTTTCAACAACCTGCAATATTTCTTGGTATTTACGCTCAATTTTGGCTTTAGGCAAAAAATCAGCTGCCAGCTTTACCCCTCTCTCTGCTGCATCATTTACAACCCTGAGAGATCTTACCACAGACACACCATACTTGAAACAATCATTTTCAGCCCAGGCAGATACAGGAAGCTGCAAGTACTCTCTGTCTATTTGTAATAAAGCAAAGAACATCCATGAATCTGGACTAACAAATTCAGCCAGGTCAGTTGATGAAAGATCAAAGGATCGAATATCTGGAAAGACAGGTTTCCCAAACCAGTGCCAAATCTATTCATATGAGTGTCATTCTTTTCAAATTTCGAGAGGGCTCCAGTGATTTTCTGCTTTTCCTCTGGAGGAACCTCATTAGAAAACAATGCCAGGGGGACAGTATTTCAGCAAGATACCAAAGATGGTTGGCAGAGGCTTTTATGGCAACCTGACTGACATCTACATCAACAGATGCATACTCAGTTAGATCCTGAAGAAACCTCAGGTCTCTCATAGGAGCTTGACCTGCCAAAGGACTGGTAACCCACCATTTGACATAAACAAGTGTCACAAACCTGAGAAAGCTTGTTAGTTTACTGATCTGGCCTTTAGAGTTTTCTTTGAAAACTGTGCCCTGTGGAAGCTCTGAGCAAATCTTGACCTGCAAAAGGACCAGTTTAATTGCTTATAATAACTTTGACATCCATTGAGCTTTATGGAGAGCTCCGGGTTGCTTAAAACGAAATCCACTGTCTGTCTCCACAGAACTAGCCAGATACGCAATACTCAAGTCTAGCAGCTCCCTTTAGTCGTCTCTAACATTATCTAACAGCTGCTGTTTAGGTACTCCTAAAAGCTTGACCCCTCCCTTTCCTGACAGTAGCACTGGAAGGCGGTCATCCTCATAATATTTACAAGGTAAACAGTTCATCAGTTTGGAATCCCAATGAATAGCAGCAACCTCTGGTGGTCGCCAATCTTCCTTGATGTTTTCCGCTATCAGATGGATGGCTTCATTTTGATACCTAAAAATAAACAGTAACAGTCATTTTCAAAGAGAGGTACAATATTTTTAGTTTAAAGGAAAGTTGTGTTTATATCTGATGAACATGAAATTTGTACCTTTGATTCGTAGAATATGAGTTAACTCTCGAAGGTTCTCCATCACATGTCCCAATAAAGGAATGGAGTGAAGCTGCGGCTGCTGTTGGTGTTATTCCATTTCTTATTTGATTTGATACAAACCCTGGTTTCTTGAAGATGTCATGTGGGATAAAGATTGTAGTACCAGTTTCAACTCTTCTGTGGTGAGATCTTGATTGGTGGGAGGCTGCATCTGCATCTGTTTCTTTGCTGTCTTCACAGTCATCTGCAATGCAAGATTCTTCACTTTTGTCATCAAGGTCTTTCCAAGATACAATACTGTTGCTGAGATCTCTCTGCCTCTTCTTTTCTCTTTCATTTTGTGCTATCTGAGCCTCTAGGTGCTGCTGTTTCTTTTCCTGTTGCTTCTGATATCCTGTATCAAAAGATCCAATGCTTGCCTTTCTGTCTGATTTCATACTCTCAAGGAAGAGTCTGTCCTCTTCACATAGATCCTTTTCTACACCATCCTGCCAAAATTTCATCGTTTGGTCCAGCTGCTTTTGAAATTTCAAGATCTTTGATTTTGATGATGGTGACTCTTTTTTTGCTTGACATACCTTAGTAAGTCCCCTGTAAGTTACCTCATGGAAGTCAAAGACTTTTTGCTTGATCTTGTTTACATTATTTGTTGGGATGTTTGCCATTTTGTATATTTCAATAACTTGATCTGTCACCTTTCCTACAGCTTCCCACTTGACTTTGCCTTTGTGATCATAGAGAGAGATGCTACATGACTCAAGAAGCTGCATAGAACCTGGAAAAATATTTAGACAAATACATAAATATACATGCATGAATCTTTCTGGAGATATCTATATTGTGATAGAGTATAGTTATAAGTACTTTATTATGAAATAAGATATTAATATTACCTGTCCATAAGTGGGCAGTCTATTCAAAGGTATCCGAAGATCATCCTGAGAGACAGTTGTCTTCAGAAAGGGATGGTGTCGACTAGAACTTGCCATCTTATATTATCACTGCTGTGATAGCAATCATGAAAAGCAGTAAACTTTCAAATGTTCACTGCTCAAAACCATGAAGTCTTGGAACAGTTATGTCCTGTGTAACAATTTGGACGTGAGACCAAAAAGATAGATTCCTTGTGACATTATCTTGCATACGAGGGCTATGCAAAATTTTGTCCTTCTGGTGGCAGACTTTAATGTTCATCAAATGGTCTAATATTTCAACATGTCACTTAGGAGTCAAAACACAATCATAAACCCAGCTATAGCTTTGTATGTCAATTTTAATTTTTCCATGGGGCGCCTGATGCACCCTAATTAATTTATATTATTGGCTACTGTATATGAAGAAAACAATAATAAGTATTGGAGTCAACTGAAAGTAATATAGATCATCATGCAACTAACTGAGCATGACAATACTATTTCAAATATTTAATAATTGCACATGAATTGTACAAAAATTACGGCTGTCATTGCTGAGCATGGGATGCAAAGGAATATGCAGCAAGCAACACAATTTTTTCCAGATTTTCCAATATTATGAACCAAAAAAGAATGACGAAACAAATGTCAAAAAGAAGCTTAAAAGTGAAAGTACTATAATCTAGATATGTCATTGGCAAAATATTACTAATGTAAAGATCATAGAGTCATTGATATGAGGGTTTGAAAGAGTACCCGTCCAAATTTTCATATTTTCCTTATTGAATAAAATTATCTGTCATAAATGGTCATGAAACCCCAAAAAGGTATCTCTACACTATTTTAGACATATTCTTACTAAGCTTTGTACGCATGTAGGTTCAGTAGTGTGCGAGTCCTACTCTGGAAACAGAAATCTTTATGTTCTTTATTTTCATTTTTCTCTTAATATTTTAAAACACATCTCAGAAATGTCAATGTGACTATCAAAATGCACAGCTAAGCTATATAGAGTAATAACATATACAATTTTGTTAGGGTAAGTCCACTAATGGTAGAGTTATGCTCCGAAAACACAATTTAACACCATTTTCTGATTTTCCATTATTTTGTAATTAGAATTAAATGAATATCAAAATGAAGTTTAAAAAGTGAAAATACTATAATTTAGATATATGAGGGTTTGAAAAAGTAGGAATTTTCCCTATTTTGTGCTAATTTGGAAAATGCTATAGTATTTACGGCCATGAGACCCCTAAAGTCACCACTACACTATTTTAGACATATTATGACAAAGTTTTAAGCATGTAGGTGCAGTAGTGTCAGAATTCTGCTCCGGAAACAAAACAATATATTTTTTCTATTTTTTCCAAATTTTGTAAAACATAGATAACATATGTCAATGTGACTATCAAAAGGCACCACTAGGCCATATAGAGTATAACTATACAAAATTGTGTAAGGGTAAGTACATTAGTGTTAGAGTTCTACTCCGGAAACTAAAGTGTTATGCCCGGCCGTCAGACAGACAAAAAACCCTTTTTGAACTTCGTTCGCTGAGGATTAACAATAGGTTTATCACACAATACACAAGTAAATTGAATACTATTATACAATGCAAGACAAAAGAAAAGGACAATTACAAATATGAACAATCAAATGTCTCTAACTTCTCTAGACACTCCACTTTATTTCACACACAACATTTTTTTTAATGGCAATGTTATGACATCGACGATATTGTTAGCCTGAATATCATTGGCAGTGTTCTATAACCCCGACAGCCATCTAATAAGTGTTTTTGCACTCTATTTTAAGTGGCGAATCTCTATGTCGTGGCGAATTTTAATGTCACCGAGTGTCAATTGGAATTTTAAAGCTGATTTAGTCTTTAATTAGCAAAACCACATAGCAACCAAAGCTTAGGACCTATAAACTTTTTTTAAATGACTGTAGGTCTAGTATCTACTATGAACCTAAATAGGAAGGCATATAATAAGATTGCTAGATTCAGAACCAGCTCACATGAAAAACCCAAAGTTCCTGCAGAGGACAGACTTTGCATAAAATGTAACTAGAGGATGAAATACACTGTCTTTTAACGTGTTCCAGCAATTCATTATTTCGACAGAACTTAAATGAAATAGCCAGGAAATATATTGAAAATTTCGACACATTACATAACACAAGAAAGTTTGCAGGGATAATGACTTCTAAGGAGCCTGAGCTGCTAAAAGTCCTAGGTAGATTTCTTTTGAATGCCGATGTCTAAGTTTGCAATCATCCCTCTCTTAGGGTTGCACAGTCAAATCCTGAATCTTCAAATCATTAAAAACGTGACCTTAATAATATTTTAGAACAAATCTTCCGGAACAACTGTATATAAACTGCTTGAAACATGTGTTAGGACAAAATCCTGTATTGCATAATGTATCTACCTAGGTTACTACTGTATGTGATGTTTGTTGATGAGCTTATGTTATATCTACCTACATCTACTTCCATGTATAAATGTGTATGTAAAACAATAATATATAGAACATAGAATTGCTAATATGATGTTAACTATAATCATCTATGTAAATAACTTTCACTTGGTGGCTGGAACCATTACTATATTAATTTTTATTTGTTCTCTTCTTTTAATGAATTTCTATTTATTTTATTTCAAATATACAGTGTACTCATGTCTTGCAAAATGTTCTGTTGAATTTTAATGTATTGATGTTTGCAACAAATATGTCATATTTGACATAATACTGTCAATAAAAATTCTATATATATGTATTACAGGAATATTTCTGTGGTTTATTTTCACTACTTATTTGTGCTTGGCTAAGTCGTTTGTACAATAATTTATGATTAAAAAATAATTAAATTAAATTTCATAATAAATAAAACATTGTGACCTATCATTCATTTAAAAAATAAGTGTCACCTTAATGGATACTTATTTATATTTTTACGCAATGCTGCACAGTGAAAACTTGAATGACTGCATTTATAATGGCCTTCATTTTGTGATAAATTGTATAATACTTAAACTACAGTGTTTAAACAAGCTGCAAATTGCTATGCTTAGCTGATCTCATGGCCTGGGGTCAGGTGAAGGAGGGGGGCACTTCAAAATTTCTCAATTCTGTTACTTGTATTTTAGACCTTGGATGAACTAGTTCGTCCAACTTTAGACCATGTGAGCTTCCTCAAATAGGATTCAAAATAATTGTCCACTTGTTTGTTATTGTTTTTTTGTCTCTCAACATTATACTCAAAAGCTTGAAGAATAAACCCAACTTTCTATATATTACATTTAAGTTACTTGTCTTTACAATGATAATATTTGGCTCTATGTAATGGTAACTAAATATATATATGCCTAATATGGATTTCTCATGGCAAGTCTGAAGTGTTTATGATTATGATAAAGTCATCTAAACTATGTTGATTCCTCACATCTGAAAATTAAAAAAAATTTCCTACGCTAATATTGTACTTTTTATTTGCACTTTCACACTTAAAATGTAAATCGCATTTAGTTGTGCCTCCGCCCCCTCCACACACTGACTAATATAATTATCTGCGATTGCTGAATAGTAATGAATAGTATGACGTAATGAAATTCAGGGAGTTTAATCAACTTTTTTTTTTAGTTATTGTTGACTTGATGGGCCATGTTTATGTAGTCGAGCCATAAGCAAAGATATATAGTATAAGTTTATTAGTCTTTTATTTTGATGTATGTGCCGTAGAGAATACAAGTGACAATTAACCTGAGGCATGTCAATAACCCCAAGAAAATTATGAAATACTCCATGTAAACCAAAGCAATATGCCCTCTGGTGTTTGCTTGAAGCGTCCATGTGAATTTTCATTATGTTTCATAGTGATCAAAACAATCTAATCTAATATTGATTTTATACAGTAAATATCAGATCACATTTAAAAAAAAAAGATATATCTAATTTATTTATTCTTATACATTAAATATTTTTTTAAACTTTCCTGTGGATAACAAAATTTTATAAATATATTAAACAAAATATATCAATCCTGAATAACATACAGTTAACAATGAAATTGTGACTGCAGCTATTGTGTAGATGGGTAGATGTTTAGGCCTCTCAGGTATGATCCCATGTCTCAATAGACTGTATGTCTTTTTGGATATGCCTGCTGGGGAGATTAGTAAATTGTGCAGTGTTAAAGAAAAAAACACCAAAGTAGTGATCCTGAACATGCCAGGACTGCAAATAGTGCAATATACAGATAACATAAATATGTATAATTCATAAAATTACATTCAGATTTACACATGTAATTTTTAGCTTATAGAGCATAAATGGCACTAGCAAAACGATAACGATAACCCCTTTTGAAAATATGAGACTGCCCATTAGTAATTTTATTAACCCATATTTTTCAACGTACGTTCATAAAGCTGGGTCTGAGTTGACCTCAACCGAAAGTAGGTTGAAAATTATACTTTAATCATGTATAGTTATGATTATTACTTATGACTTTATATTAATTTTAATTACTTTCCAATTTGTACCAGATATGCTCCTTTGTTAATCTATATGGATATTTGGAGGGTCTGAAGCGACATCCCCATTACCAACAAGATAAACATGACCCTGCAATTACATATTTTTACTAAATATTAATTAATTTGTCCTATTGTTGATAAAAGCTTGATTCACAGATTTTTTCCATTTATTTAATAGCGCAACACTTGGTTGGCATCCATCTGTAGGGGTGTTATACCTAACTTTACTTTGCGAGTTCACTCTGTTGTGAATTAGATTACGGTGTAACATGTGGGTTACAACCCTATTAGACATATTTAAATCAATAAGGAGTTTGTTTAGAACCTCCACCTCTGTTTCTAATTGTGTTTGCATTGAATCGTATTTTTTAACAAAATTAAGCTGTTGTTCTTTTTGTACTAAGTAAAGTGGCATTCTACTCACATAAACTCAACAGGTATAAGGGACAAAAAACTGGTAGTCCATACTGGTTTATAGTGTGTTTAGCCACATTTTATATTGAATCATGTAGGTTAGTGCATTGTTTATCGTTGAGTGTGTGAAATACCACCTCTTCGTACTTTGGACCTTTCAGTCTGGATGTTAAGTCGCAAATTCCACAGCTAATATAGAAATGGTTTTGTGCGGACTTTGGCATGTCATCTTGGTGTAAGATTGTTCGGTCATCCACTAATTCTGTCAAAATTTGCCTCCAGATTTGGACCAAACGGTTGTAACTTTGTCACCAAACATAAAATTTCTAAACCCCCTCACCCCACTGTCACCAATTATAAAGTTCATTGCAACCTTTTAAGTATTTCAGCCAAAATCTGGAAAGGAGCTCTATTAAAACTATTAATTGAAGTTGCATTGACTGTATCTTATCTTAAAGCATTCCTTTCACAGTCGCCACTCTCCATGGCTACCATATCCTCATTTCCCGAAATTACTATTCCCCCATTAAACGACTGTCTCCTTTCACAGTCGCCACTCTCCATGGCTACCATATCCTCATTTCCCGAAATTACTATTCCCCCATTAAAAGACTGTCTCCTTTCACATTCGCCACTCTCCATGGCTACCATATCCTCAATTTCCCAAAATTACTATTCCCCAATTACCCGACTGTCTCCTTTCACTGTTGCCACTCTCCATGGCTACCATATCCTCATTTCCCGAAATTACCCGACTGTCTCCTTTCACAGTAGCCACTCTCCATGGCTACCGTATCCTAATTTCCTGAAATTACTATTTCCCCATTACCCGACTGTCTCCTTTCACAGTCACCACTCTCCATGGCTACCATATCCTAATTTCCCGAAATTACTATTCCCCCATTACCCAACTGTCTCCTTTCAACAGGCACATTTAAGTTTGTCATATCAGTCACCAACCATTATAAATCACTAATTTCAGATCCCATCATACAGTTAATCCCTAATGTCGATAAACTAAACCTTCATATCTATTATTTCACAAAAGCCAATCTGATTTTATTTCAATACCATAACGTAGTTAAGACGTATCCATCCACAATAAACAAAAATACTTACATATTATCACTGCCTTGGACATGTTGATTACCAAATTACGTCGTATTGAAGCCTGTACTCAATAAATGAGAAGGTGAATCTGTGTATTACGCTTTAAAAGTATGGTACCTGGATAATTTAGTCATGCTTTAGTTGCTTAGGTAACAACACATCAGTTATCATAGAAATTCCAAGAATAATATTTTATCAAGGTCTCATCTCAACATATCAAGGCTTAAAAAACAAGTAAAACACTATTTAAAAGCTGAGCTATTCAAGAAGACTTCTGAGAAACTAAATATAAAAAACCAAGTTTTGACTAGATTAAAAAGATTCCATTTAAAAACTGAGCTATTCAAAAAGACTTCTGAGAAACTAAATATAAAAAACCAAGTTTTAACTGGATTAAAAAGATTTTACATAAAAACCAAAAATATAAAACAAAATTATAAAAGAGTGAGTCTAAAATACATTTCCTTCGTTGTAGTCAAATATGGCTTTGACACTAATACAGACTAGTTCTGGCTGGCTAATGACAAATATTAATTTTTCAATGTCAGATTTTTGCATAAATTTGTCATCTAGGGCACTGGCTGAGCTAAACCATCCATGTCTAATGTTTGCATATTGAATACATCGCGTCACAAAATGTTCTTCAATTTCAGTAGTAAGAACAGTAGGATACCAGAATTTATAGTACTAAAATATACACCAGAGGGCAGTAAAAACACCTGGATATACACCTACCAAGTAGGTGGTGCCACCAACCATTTAGGGTGGTAGTAAATCCCTGTGAATATTCTAACACTTATATATACACTAATTAAACTAAGTACACTTATAACACTTATAACACTAATTACAGTAATTAAACTATTACACTATTATGGTACAATAATTGCACTAAATACGCTCAATAAAGTATTACGAATAGGTGCTGTCACTAATGGCTATCTAGGAAGTAGGTGACAGGAAGTAGTGTCTTATATTATCAGTAGTATTTTCAGTGACTTTCACCAGTAGGAGAGAGTTTCCTAACAGTCTGACAACGTCTTTGCTGTGTACAACAACTACTCACGGATTCTGTCTAAAACAAGGCAATACTATGGCATTATTATACTGTCAGATACTTATGGGGCACCAGGAATGTCAAAATGGAGAGATGCATGACTTTATCTTACACAACAACATTCAGCAGTTCACGTCATTAGCAGCATGCAAGGTGAATTTTAAAAAATTTACCAACACTGGTAATGTCTACAAAGGAGTAGAACATAGAGATTTCTTTGCCAACCACCAGTTACAGGAAATTTAATGCCATTTGTATATGATGGTATAGCAGCTGCACAGTCCGATGATGAGTGTTCCACAGATTCGGAAGATACAGATTCTGATGATGGATCTCAAGGCTCCCGAGAGATTGATTCTAATGACCGAATCAAACCATGGCTCAAATGGGAGCTGTACAAGAAAGCAAAATGTGGAGATGAAGAACACCTCATCCTATACAGGGCCAGCAGTCAGATACATCTGGATATGGTTGACTGTGTCTATGAATTTGCAGAATATTATCTGTCTGAAGTCCACTGTAGTCACCCTCAATGGCGTCTACACATCTATTGTAATTAACTGTGAAATTTAAGGAGGCATTCATAATGTGAACAAAACAGAGCAATATTCTTGTTCGTCAGTACACTATTTCTATAAGGTAAAAAAATTGTGGAGGACATGTTTGTACATGCTAACATTGCTATTAGTTGCGCAATCTTACAAATCAACCATTCACAGGAGTTTTGTGATGAACTATGAACGGACCAATCAGAAGCTTTGTCTGTATTTTGGGCGCCTTTTATATAACAGCTTTTGCCTTTGTCTGGTATTACAACTTTTATTTAATCGTTCTACAAACGCAGACCTGTTAACATGGATATATTGATGAAATATGCTGCCGTCATAACAGGTACAGTTGATGGACCCACCACTTTGGCACAGCTCAAAGAAGAGGGTTATATCAACTGGCCCTCATACTTGACATTAAGCTCATATGAAGATGGTGAAATGCAAATGTTTAAACTGGTGGACCTACTGGTTGTACAAGAAAATCACAAGACCATTGCAAAACTGTTTGAAATTATCCGTGTCAGCTACCCGGAGTTGTGCAGTATGATACCCGAAATATTACATGGTCAGAGATACTCCATCTATCTGGGCCATGAAGACTTCTTGAAAGTACTGGTCAACGATGGTGCTGTCACAGTGCACATAATGAAAATGCAGGTTAGAAATATCAATTAATTGTTCACTTTAATGTCAGACCAATGTGAGCTTTGTTATAGGTCAAAATGTAAAAACCACTGTGAATGCTTGCATGTTTCAGACAACCGATGAAGACCCTGAATGTACAGAGGTTAGTTTAAACCTGCAACGATGGGCCTGCCTTGTGCAGACGGCAGACATCATGATGACTGCAGTTGGTACAAACCATGATGTACACCTAGAAGGTCATTTTTATGTTCAAACATTTTACAACAGTGACAATGTGCACATCACGAAATATGAGAAGACAGTCAAGGGCGCTCTGGCTGTTTGTGTGGATCAGAATATGGTCCTCACTAAACAACAGTTTAGAACAATAGTTGACAATTTCGGGCAAATTGAAGATGTTATACCAGAGTTAAGTTTAACAACACCTTGCTATTTGAGTGAGGACCATCAAAATCAAATGGGGTATTATACGTGTCAAGAATGCTGTCCTGATGGACTCGAGGAGGATTGGTGAATGGTCTATTAATGTGCAATGTAATTTTGTGATATGTATGTATAATAAAATATATGTAGCAAACTTCCCCACTTTTTTGTTTGTGTTAACGTATATATAAAATGTATGTCAGTACCAGCCCCCATGTCATTTAAGCTTCAGCCATGGAAGGTGAAGGAAGTGGGTTATATTCCCAGAGTTCAGTAAATTCTGACAAATGGTATGTTTTAGGCAGAGCTATGCCTAAGAGCCAGATAGTGTTTATCAGTCAAACTCTTATACTGTACACTGTGATTATTACTTCTATTATCAACCTGTCTATTGGAAATAGCTCTGATACTTGGCTCATTTTGCTAAGCACCAGCCTAGGGGCAATTCTGCCTGCGCCAAAGATGAAAAGTGTCACCAGAATGTTACCGCAGCATGTCACCCAACCCTTCACTACACCCATGATGAGAACCAGTGAGGGGTCAGTTTAAATCCAGTGGATTTTGAAGAATAAAATGGATGAGGAAAGGATTGATGCTTTCCTGTCAAGGATTTATTATTCACCAAGAAGCCCTGCTAGTTTTTACGGACCCCACAAACTGTGGGATTACATTAAGGGCCTCAAAGATCGCCCCCCAGAGATTGACCTTGGAGAGGTCATAAAATGGCTGCAACATCAGACTACACATACCATACACTCTACACCTCAGACTACCTTTCCAACTGAACATATAATTGTGGAATACCCAGACATGCAATGGGATGCTGACTTGTTACAAATGACAGATCTTGTTAAATATAATGATGGGTACAAATACTTACTAGTGTGCATAGATCTGTTTTCAAGGTATCTATGGGTGAGACCTCTAAAATCAAAAACTGCAGTAGAAGTTGCAAATATGTTTAAAGAAATTCTGAATACTGGTCGTCATTGTGAATCAGTTAGAACGGATCAGGGCAAGGAATTTATGGGGTCAGCATTTCAGGAAGTTTTGAGAGACTACACCATAAACCATATCATTGCTTATGGACAACACAAAGCAAACAATGCAGAACGGGTCAACAGAACGATCGAAGACAGACTGTATAAATATTTCTATGAAAAACAAACATTTAGATATGTGGATATCCTAGATGATGTAACCTATTCTTACAACCATACAAAACATGGCAGCATAGGACGCCCCCCTGCGGATGTCAATGCTGAAAACACTGCAGAAATATATGAGGAAATATACATACCCATTCTGAATAAAAGGGCGCAGCAGAAGGTTATATATTCATTTAACATAGGTGATCTGGTGAGGTTAAGTCACGTGAAGACACCTTTTGCCCGTGGTTATCAGGAGCAGTACACAGAGGAACTATTCAAGATATTCCACCGGAATCCGTCTCACCCTCCGAGGTATAAGGTGCAAGATCTTGCTGATGAAGTGATTAAAGGATCGTTCTATGAACAGGAACTCCAAAAGGTCAATATCGTGAACCCTAATGACATAGTGTACAAGATAGATCACGTGGTAGGAGCAAAAACTGTTCGTGGCCAAAAGCTGAGTCTCATAAAGTGGTACGGTTATAGCGACAAGTTTAACAGCTACATACCTACGTCAGAGATAAAGCAGTACATAGGAAAATAAAAATAAAATGTATATCTACATTTCAAGCGATCAGAGTGGCAGCTACTTCCAAGGTAACAGCCCTGGCTCATTTCGCGGGAAGTTGCCTAGACAACTCCAGCTCACACCTCAAGGTTCATGGAATGTTGCCATTCTGGATATTAATTTACCAAAGCCCCCAGCTGACTATAAACCTGCATATTTAACAATCAACAGCAGTATGTGTCAACCAAGCATTGTCAATGGCACCCAAGCATCCGTTCTTCATAAAATATATTACAGCCAGTTTAAAAATGGAAAACCGTTGACATTTGACAACCCCCGCTATGTACCTGTGATAACCGACAGTCTGGACATCATAGAAATATATTTAACAGATAGTAATGGTGCCCTGCCATCATTCGAAAAGGGACACTCGGCCTGCACACTTCATCTTGTCAAAGCTGACTAACCATGGCTAATCACACACACTACTATTCTGCTGATGGCGGTTTTGACTATGAGACTTTCAGAGACCATTTTTATGAAGCAAGCTGAGGGTAAAAATGGATCTATGATGTTACACAAAATGACCAATATGGCTAGTTTGCACAAGACAGCCAATGGATGAAGAGGAGGTCTTATTCTTATCAATACACGTGGTGCCAAGCGGGAGCATGCACAGGGTTCCACAGTAGCTAAGTTAGAGGTCCTTGACCCCGCCGAAGCCACCAGAAAAAGAGCTGCAGCGGAAATGGAGGAAGAGACTTATAAATATGCGGCATCCGATGGAGAAGATCAGTCCTCCAAGAAACGTCAGAAGAGAAAGACCACGTCCTCCACTGCTCACTCCAGAAAGAAGGCAAAGAACGCTGCAGGTGCAAAGTCAAAACCTCAAAGGGCCAAGGACATTTTTTACAAATAGGCTCTGAAGTATATTTTTCTATTTTGTTTACAGTTTATATATATATATATATATATATATATATATATATATATATATATATATATATAAAGTACAGAAAAATGAGTGAAACGTTATTGGCCAATGCCTTTGTAGGGTATCCTGAAGAGCTGGCTATATTTGAAAAACCTATTCAAAATGTAGGCGTTAGACGCAGTCATTGCACAACATTCTACCCAGTAAATGATTTTTCCAGTCAAGGTGTGATTCAGTTTGCAATAGCCAATAACTCAAACTGTTATGTAGACCTAAGAAAAACGCAGTTGACATTACTTGTAAGATTGTTGCACGCAATGGTGACATAGTTGAGACACCCAAGGTGGCAACCGCACAACCAGCTGCTGCTGCTGCTGCTGCTGCTGCTGCTGCTGCTGCTGCTGCTGCTGCTGCTGCTGCTGCTGCTGCTGCTGCTGCTGCTGCTGCTGCTGCTGCTGCTACTGATAGTACATCCGGTGGTGATGATGCTGAGGCATCAAAAAAGTCTGATGATGCAGGAAAAGCAAAAATAGGCATTGTTGGTGTTGTTAACAACTTCATGCATTCAATGTTTAGCAGGGTTGATGTAGCCCTCCAAAACAAGGTACTAACTCATTCTGATCAATCTTATCCTTATTTGGCCTACCTCAAGACTCTCCTTTATTAAACTGGTTTATGGGTGATAATGCGGGGCTAAAAACCAGGAGTAAGTTTTTTGCAAATTCCAGAGAGGTGGACATGTGCGGTCATTTATACAGCGATGTTCTTGAGATTTCTCGATTTATCCCTTATGGGGTACCTCTTCACATTACCCTATATCCGTCCACTCCAGAATTTTGTTTGTTGTCACCAGATAGTGACACATCTAGTGGTCAGTACAAGGTGGTCATAACAAAGGCATCCCTCAATGTGTGCATGGTCGAAGTGGCACCCGTGATTCTGACATCTCATGCCAACACTCTGAAAACCAGACCAGCCATCTTTCCTTACTCCAAGACAGAGGTCAAAAAATTTACAATTGCAAGAGGTGTCTTCTCTGCGGAAGTGAATGATGCATTCAATGAGCGTGTACCAGCAGAACTCATCTGCGGTCAAGATATGGGGCAAGGACCTATACAACCACGGTATGGCGAAGACCCTGAAGACAGCATTTATATGGATGCTTACAAAACTTTGTGTGGTTTGGACGGGGACGACTGGCGTGCTCCTGTGACACGTCATGATTTTCCCCAAGGCTATTGCTTCTACAGGTTTTACTCTGAGGCCCTTCAGAGTGGTAATGATGACATAATACCTTTGAAGCGTAGTGGCAATATGAGAATTTCTTTGAAGTTTGAAAATCAGCTGACCCAGCCCGCAACCCTAATAATCTTTGCAAAATTTCCAGCAGCCTTGAAAATAGACAAAAACAGGGCTGTTCACGAAGTTTGAGCATTTACACTGGAGCACTTAAAGAGTCAACACCCCAAAAAAAGAAATGGAGGATTACAACCAGTGTGTGATACCCTTCGATCTGCCGAAAACTGTCCTGATCGTTGGCGCATCCCAGTGTGGTAAAACGTTTTTCATCAGGAGACTGCTGCTTGAGCATAAACAAATGTTTAAGCCAGAACCCAAGAAGATAATCTACTGTTATACAGCATGGCAGAACAAATATGATGAGCTGGAGAAAGAGTTAGGTGACATGGTGGATTTTCGAACAGATATTCCTTCAAAAGATGAGTTAACTAAAATCTGGCAGGAGACTCATATTGAAACTATCCTTGTACTTGATGACAAGATGAGCAGCCTCAATGACAATGCCTCAGGGTCTTCTGTGGTTGACATAGTGTGCGTTCTGTGTCACCATTGCCACATTTCATGCATAATCACCCTACAAAATCTGTATCATGCAAGTAAAGCTGTCCGTGAAATAGGGCTTAATTCACAGTATATATGTCTTTTTAAAAATTATAGGAGCGCTCGACAGATAGGTACTTTAGCTTCACGACAATGCCTGGTCAAGTACAGTATTTCATGAAGAGCTACGAGCTGGCCACTGCAAACAATTATGGTTATTTGATTGTTGATCTATCACCCAATATTGATAATAAATTAAAATTGAGAACACATATTTTTGCAGGTGATACCACAATAGTGTACCTCCCCCAAAAATGAAACTGATCAAGGAAAATATTCCTTTTCTCCAAGCTGTGGCAAAGCAACCTAAGAAACAGGCCAAAGAATTATTAAGTAATGCAAATAGGCAACAAATACTCTCAATAGCTGAGGTGTCAAAAAATGTCCTTGCCCGCATTATTCAACTTCAGCCTGACTATAAAGGAGCTCTCAAACGTCGCAAGTTAGTCATTAGGAACCTTGCAGACAAGGAGCTATCACACAAGGAACGAGCTGAAATTGTTGTTAACTCATCTGACACTGTGGTCTTACTCATCAGAGCTGTCCTAAAAAGACTCATAGGTCTAACTGGTAAATAATAATGGCTGAGGAGCATATAGTGTTACCACGTGAATGCTATCAAAGAATGTTACAGCAGATATCAGAGAAAAATGACAACTCCAAGCACATGCACAAGCAGCCAGAGGACGACACTGGTCTAAGCCATACAACTGTAGATTCACAGAAAATACCGGTAGAGGGCGACACAGCACAGCAGCACACCTCTGTTGACACTGTGAAACAAAAAGAGGAGATGCCCTCACACAAAAACATGGCTGGAAAACCCCCAGGAGGGCCCCTAAATGATGGAAACAGGACCAAAGATGATGTCATTGCAAACCCTCTCGAGCGCAATGCCCCCCCCCCCCCCAGGAATTACACCAGAAGAACTGAAAACTTTGGTAACTGCGTCAAAGAAGAAAAAAAATACCTCTAGATCCGGAAACAACAGAAACATAAACACAGTTGTCAAACAGGACACCAGTACAGCAAGGAGAAAGCGAAAACCCTATAACAAGACTCTTGATATGATTAAAAAGAGATGGTTGACATTTTAAATGTACCCCAAATAATATATATCTGATGTATATTGCAGTGTAAAAAAAAAAAAAAAAAAAACTTATGTTATATATTAAAAGCATGCATGATTACGTATTTTCTATTTGTTCATGAATATATAGCAGACAAATGTGTTAATTGTTTTACAGCAGTTGTACTTTAGAAATAAAATTTGTTGACATTACAAACCAAACAAACATTGTCTGCAGTCTATTTTGTGACGTGATCAAAAGTGCGTAATTCAAGAGAAATGGTTGGGGTGACAGTGATACCCCACAAGAAAAATAAAAGAACCAAAAGACCATACAAAGTGTGAAAGTGCAATGTCCATTTGTGCACCCGCACCATCTGAAGAATTCCTACGTGCAGCATTCTTACTGGTTATCAACAAGATATACAGTAGCGCTCCTAGTGTGCGTTGCGTGGCTTGCTCTGTCATTGGACATAGGACTTTGGGTGTTCATATAAAATGCCATGCAGACTTTTGTACGACCTCTTGGTCTTCGCATTTTCGTCCAAACAACCTTTTCGTCAATTTTCTCAGTCTCGCTGAGAAAATTTTTCTCTGGTTTAGAGAGATAGGCCACAGGAAATTCATGGTGCTGCAGAGATATCTGGGAAAATTAAGTTTACATCTGCGCAATTATGCTCTTGAAGAAGAAGAGTTTGTCTTGATACCCACTAAACGTGGCGTAACTCTGGATAAACAGCAAACGAGAGACTTAATATCATCAACCCAAGAACTGATGAAAGTCGTTAGAAGAGTAAGTATTATTTTGTATAATGTTTGTTTGTTTTGTATACACGAGGTGTCACAAAGTATGACACACAATTGTCTTTTGCAAATACACGCTGCCATCAGTGTGTTACTACATACCATGTTAAAATATAACACTATTTTGCAAGCCTTACACTCTATGTTTTGAATGTATGCACGCTTGTATGTATTTATGTATGTTTGTATGTATAGATATATGTATATAGGTATGATTGCATGTTTATATGTATGTATATATGTATGTATGTATGTAAAGACAGACTCTCATGTCATACACACATACAGACATACATACATGTATACACACACATACATACATACATACATACATACATACATACATACACACAGCTGGACATATGCATGCATACATACAGACATATGCAGACATATGTAGACATATGCAGACATAGAGTGACGAATGGCTTTTTTTCTGTGTTATGTTAAACATTTAAAAGATATATTAAAATTTTTATTTTTTTATTTGTGACAGGGTAAATCCTATGAGAGCGATGATGACATATGTCAAACTGATGACCCCATGGACAATGAGAACAGCATTGAAGACGATGATGTCCCTGTTGATGACACCCCGGGAGATGACATAACAAAAGATGATGGAGCTGACTTTGTGCCTGCCGAGCTTAAAGTACACATTGGCAAGAATGTGTTTGCCATTGCCAAGAAACAGTACGCAAGCATAGATCTGCGCCATCACTTCTTTACGAACAATCTGTTGAAGTCTCTACACCCCACCAGGAAGGGCATAAACATGTCAAGTACAGAATTCAGCAAACTAATTTCGCATATTCCTGCTCTGGAGAAGAAATGGGTGGGGTTAGAGGAATTAAAGGAATGTTCTCAGAGTCATTTGAACGAAATGGCCATGATGAAGTGTACTCATTGTACACCTCACCCTAATAACAACATAAAAGATGGGGCGACGAAAAAATCACATGAAGATGAAATGGTTGTGGACGATTATGCAGGATCGAAGAAGCTTAGCACCCCTTCCAAGAGTTCTTCTCTCGGGCGCAAGAGACCAGCGACTGCACTCTCCATTGAGTCCTCTGATGAGGATGCAACAGAAGGGGAAGAAGAAGAACGGGAAGGGGGCCACCCTTCTTCGAAGAAGACCTCAAAAGTGCCCAGCATATCGACGGTCAGCAAGGGCGCCAAGAAACTCCGAAAGGAGTGAAGAAGCTAATCTCACCCCTCTGAGTGCACCAGGGGTGGTGTGAGGTTTGCGACCGTCTCGCCAGCCACTCTAGAACTAAACTAGTGAAAAACCATAGTTTTTGTTTCAACAAGAAGAACAATTTTTGTAATGGAATGTGAAAAATAACGGACTGTAATACTTGAAAAACATTTTGATTGTTTATACTTTGTTGACATGTTGTCACTTAATTTTTTATTTTTTTTGGTTTTTTTTTTTTTTTTTGCTGTTGAATAATTTTGAACCTCTGATTGTAAGATGTAGTATTTTGTTTGTAATTATTACTAGATCCTTTTCAGGAAGAAAAGTAAAACAAAAACAAAATCACCTATCTGAAAACAAGTTTTTTAAAGTAATTTACGCAGCCCCCTTGTATACGTAGATGCTTATGTCTAGGCACGCTTAATGTGTGTTTTTTTCGCTGGAACAAAATAAAACAATTTTGTCTATGACACACAAATGAAAGTGTTCTTCACATGTGTACAGATTAGCAGCAGCAGCAGCCGCAGCAGAGGCCTTAAGATCTATTTATAACCAAAGAAAGGATGCTGCAGTCAACCTGGTTAAGTGTACTCTATATAACCACTATTAAATCAGTCCTTATTATTAAGTTTGCTAAAGAAAAGATGTGGCATAATCGCCTTGTCGCTCTGCCTGTCACACTCTGTCACCCTGTCAGTCACTCTGTCTCTGTCTCTGTCTCTGTCTCTGTCTCTGTCTCTCTGTCTCTCTCTCTCTCTCTCTCTCTCTCTCTCTCTCTCTCTCTCTCTCTCTCTCTCTCTCTCTTACACAAACACACACACGCACATACCCTTTTTTCGCAAGGCGGCTGTGCCGCCTGCTTTTTTTTTGTGAGGGGGGCAGGGGCGTGCCCCGGTAACAAGTGCTGCAGCGGTAAAATGGGCCGCGCGGCACGCAGTGCAGCGATAATTAGTGCCGCGACTGCACGCCGTGCCGCAAAACAAAAAAGCTGCACGTAGAGTCTAATGGCACTTTTTGTTGTAAGGGTGAGATGGAATGATGCTGTATAGGTATAGGACAACAAAATACATACATCTTATGTGCCTTAGCATCTCATCATTACATAGGCTGTCTTTTTTCTTCCTTTTCTGCTTAGCATTAAGTACATGCTGGCTGTTAGCTGTAATTTTCATACCTAGTGTTATAGTAGTAAGACAAAATATGTAGTCCTCCAAGACTTAGCATCTCATCTTTACATTGGTAGTCTTAGCAGCTCATCGTTACATATATGCTGTGATGGCTGTTCTTATTTAAGGCAGCTCATCATTACGCGAGTCTACTGTTTTAGTCATAATTGTTTGTTTACGTGTTAATTCAACTACGTTTTTCGTCAAAGCCTTTGCATCTCATCATTACATAGGACGTCTTTTTTTTTCCTGGTAAACCTTGCTGGCTGTTAGCTGTAATTTTCATACCTAGTGTTATAGTAGTAAGACAAAATATGTAGTCCTCCAAGACTTAGCATCTCATCTTTACATTGGCTGTCTTAGCGGTTCATCATTACATATATGCTGTGAAGGCTGTTCTTATTTAAGGCAGCTCATCATTATGCGTGTCTACTGTTTTAGTCATAATTGTTTGTTTACGTGTTAATTCGACTACGTTTTTCGTCAAAGCCTTAGCATCTCATCATTACATAGGACGTCTTTTTTTTCTGGTAAACCTTAACTTAAATGGTGTGTTCTCTGAACCTGGCACATATATACCATCATTACAAATTGCCTGCTGTTTATCGTAACGTTTTGTTAAATCAACAAAGAAAATGTTTACACCTGTGAGCGTGCGAATGTTGTGAGTGTTTTAAAGATCACCTGTGTTTGCAGTGCAAGTCCCATTGTTATGGAAACGTTTTGTATTTTATTTTCCTTAAGGTTTACAATGGTATTCATTGAACCAAACACCCTCTTAAAGAGATTGATTAAGCTTTGGGAAAAATAAAGTGTCATTCTGACGTCTTTGGTCAATGATGCTAGGCAAAGTAGTCTCTGCTGGTGTTTTTTTCGTGCTACCCATAGTTTATGGGACATATGTGTTCCACTGTGGCCCCTGCATTTGCGAACCCCTTGTAAGTGGTGGGTTCGAGGCCAACTGCACCAAAAGTGCAGATTTGAAGGCTGTCCCCCTGGATTCTTTCTCTAGGGTTGTGCAGAGGGAGCTTGTACGCGTAGACATGAGGGGTACTGTTTTCTGTCTGATGGGCAGCAGCACTGTGGATCTCCCTTTCGAAGTTTTGTGTGATGATATGTCATCAGTTGCGCATGCGTCAGGCCCCGAAGTCTCCCCCGGTGCCCGTGATACTGATGCTGAACACTCCACAGGGACAATTTTGGGGGGTGTTGCCTTGTGCCTTGCTGTCTTGGGATGTGTGGGGCTAGGAGTTGCGCAGTACAGAGTGAGTTTTTTGTTTTATTATTCTGTTTTGTGCAAACCCCAGAAAACAGGACAAAAAAAAAAAAAAACTATAGAGACACCGCAATATAATTATGCTGGTTTTTTTTGTTCATGCTAGAGATTTTTACAGCTGATGGTTTTTAAAATATTCTTTTTTTTTATGCTTGTAGAGGGACATTGAGTTGCGCCGGAGTATTGAACAAACTGTTGCTCAAAGAGTGGATGCCTTTGTAGCTGGAACTGGGGATGATAACCGTCTCAGACAAATGTAAGTAACCCCCCCCCCCTAAATAGGCATAACATGAAAAAAGACAAATTTTTCCATGGTTTTTTGGTGTTTTTTTTTGGGTAATTTGTGTGTTATTATTTCAGGATGACTGGAGAAGTGGGGCGCTTTATGGGTGGATTTTTCACCCTGCTGCAAGGTGCATCAGCTTCAGGAGGGGTGGGGCGAGGGTTGGCTCCTGCGAGGCCCCCTGTGCCTGTGGTGCCCCCAGTTCCTGAGAGACCCTTCGACGTTGGGACACCAGCGGCACACAGCGTAAGGACGCCCCGGGGAAGAGGTTTAGGTAGGCATGGGACCACCCCCACATCCATAGGCAGGGGGACAGGCAGCAGGTCTCCTCATCCTCCTCCTCCTCCTCCTCCAGCGGGAAGAGGCAAGTGCGCAACCACCCCAACATCTGTAGGCGTGGGTGTAGGCCTCAAGTCTCCTCCTCCTCCTCCTGCTCATCCTGACGCTAAGGCCGATGATGACACAGAGTCCATGAGTTCAGCTGCTTCCACCACTGTCTAGGAACAGAGAAGATTTTTTTTGTTGTGCTAGCTGTTCTTTTTTTTGTACAATTAAAAAGCCACATTATGGTCTGCTGGGTATTTTTATACCCCTGTGAAACTGTCTTTTTTTCAGTTTTCTTTTTCTTTATTTAATATCTAAATACTAGCATGCGTTTGTATTTAAAAATTGCCACCAAAAACAAAAACACAAAAAGGTACTCACCTGCTGATATCTGTGAATTTCATTCCAGAAAATAATCACTAATATATTATGTTCTGATATGATTTTGCTACAACCGGTGGACTGGAGTAGCCAGCGCCATCTATAACCAGGCATCTTGTGTGTTAAGTACAGTTTCTGTCCATTGCGAACCACAAAGCAGATTCAGAGAATGCAGTGATTATAAAAGATTTTCAAAACATTAATACACATAGGATGCGACCATTCTTCCAGGTTCCTCGTATAATTACGTGGTCTTTGAAGTCTACAGCTACGTTGTACTGTGTACTCTAAATTCCACATCATTGAACTTAACTGGCTGAGATGGTAACATTTTTCTTTTTTCTTTGTCGCTCTCTCTTTTTTTGACATTATGAACAACATGTGTGTTCAGTGTGTACAAGACCATGTATGGTTTCTATTTAATAACTGCTTTTATTAAAACACAAATATATATATATATATATAGCACAAAATACAATGTCATGTCATGTTAGATTTACAACAAAACAAACAAAAAAACATTTATATATATATATATATATATATAAATATAAATATATATATATATATATATATATATATATATATATAGCACAAATACAATGTAATGGTATGTTAGATTTACACAAAAAAAAAGTATATATACAATATAACAAACTGTGATATCAAAAAGCTGTAATGGTGTGTTAGATTTACACGAAAAAAATGATATATAATATAACAAACTGCGATATTAAAAAGCAAAAGTGGTAAGTTCAGTGTCTCTGGATGTAGAATCATCGTTGAATGCGGACTCTAAATCGTGAATATCGGTTAGTACAGCTGCCGGGGTTATACACGGGGTTAGATGCTTCCTCTTCTATGGTCAACCTGCTCCTCCTCCTCCTCACTCTGTCCATCAAGTACCTTGCAAGGGAGCAGCCTGCCTACAAATGTACAAAAAAAAAAAGCCACATGACAAAAAACTTTGTCTCAGTGATCACATAACACATTCATTTTTATCATAATAAATGCACTACACATATTCACCTTTGCACAGATGTAGACCACAAGGAACATCAGACAGCAAGTGTCCAATGATAAATCAAAGCTGAACTCGAATGGCCAGCGTGAAGTCCCCTTTCCAGCAGACAGCCTGACAGCCTCGGGGGAGTTTGGCGGGGGTCAGAGAATTTCCTGTTGTATACAGAGTTAGACGTGTTGATGAGACAGTGTCTTGCTGCTGCTGCTGCTGCTGCTGCTTCGTGTGCAGTGTTCGCTGAGTGGTTAAAGCTTTCGTCAACTTGGCTAGTAGTGTTGTTGTTGTGGTGTCACGTGCCCTGCTTGCTTCGGAACTGTGGCGCATGACTCTGCGGGTGCTTAATTTTTGGAAGACTTCACTCTGTGCAGTTGTTGTATAATCATCTTTCGGTGGGTTAGCGCTTCTGCTTCTGCCGGTTGAGAGAGACAGTGCATCTGGGGTGGTCAAGATTACTAAAAATAAAACACATAAGTATTAATAATACATATGAGTGACATTGCATCTGGTGTGTTCAAGAATACTAAAAATAAAAGCACAAGTACATAAAAAAGACTCACCTGCTGTTATTGTGCAGATAACTGGTGGACTGGGTGTTGTTTCCTGCACATTACAGAACTCAGTCCCAGTCATATCGATTCTTCCAATTAACACTGCGAGCTTTGCAGGAAAACTGGGGACCTTCACAAGGAAGAGAGACTTGTCGCACGTGGTGGTGACGTTCCCATTGCTAAGATACACACATGAGCACAAATCGAACATTTCCTGGCTCTCTCCACAGGAAAAGGAGTATTCTCCTTTGGCTGCACTTATTATGAAACATATAGCAAGAAAGGTGATGAGTGTAACTATTCCTGCCATTTTGTAATGAGTGGTGATGCATCTGAATGCACTGTCATGTGCAATGGATTGTCTTATCAGTTTGCTTTTTTTTTTTTTTGGCCCTTTTGGCTTGACACTTAATATGATATTCACGGAACTGTGCTTAGAAAGTTTTCTGTAGGTCACAGTAACAAAATTGGCAACACTCTATTATGTCTGGTGCTACATAACAAAATCTATAAAAGCTATAAAATGTCTAATCACCAAGAGCGGGTGGGATACATGCCAAAACACAGCCATCTATAACATTTTCTACAGTGTAATAACATTTGTATACATTCGACACAAATTGTCTAGTTAATTGGCTAAAGTAAAAATAATACATCATAATATATATTTTGTAACATAATAACTAAACAAAACCGCTTAAAAAACACACTACAACATTTTTATGCTTATTGGCAGTCTATCTGTCTATCTGTCAATCTATTTATCTATCTATTTATCTATCTATCTATCTATCTATCTATCTATCTATCTATCTATCTATCTCTCTCTAATAACCATAGGGATATGTTTTGAAACTGACTGGTGCAACAACACGTTTTGTGAAAACCTTCTTAAATGTCTTGGTATAGGGCCTGTTGTACACAATGCCCAGATGTTTCACCCTAGATATCTGTTTGGACACCGGCAGTTTAATTTTATCAATTTCATCCATAACTACATCTTTCATTGAGTCAAAATCAATGATGTGGCTGTTCACATAATTAAGGGTTATACCTTTGACTTTGCTGACACTCTCACCATTGTTCAGTTTGTAACTGTAGCTCTTTGGACCTGTGGATAGAAATGTCTTAATGTGTGTGTTACTTGGTAACTCATTGGTGAGCTCACCAAGAAGGTCCCCTGTTTCTAAGACCTCTTTACCACTATTTTGCACAAAAATAACAGAGTCAGTGTCAAAATACAGCGTTTTTTCCCATGTCTTTTCAAGTATGCTGAACAGGTGTAGGCGAGCTAGTGATGTGGTAAATGTACCTATAATCTCGTTAGTGAAGGTGTTCTCCTCCTCAAACGTTTCAGCACATTTTAACTCTACCACAATCACTTCAGGAGTGACGATGTGGAAATTGGTTATCACTTTGGTGGGGTCATTTCTGATTTTGGTATATTCGGTTTTAGTTTTAATGTACTGCGTGCGGGGGAGGTCACCTCGCTGAATAAACTTGCCCCACAAGGTATTGGCATACAGCTTGGAGACCAGCCTCAGGGACGGGTTGTACAATATCTTGGCTTTGTCCAGGAGTATCCCCTGCTTCTCATGATAATATTTGATATAATTGTCCTTGTCTTGCTCAGACTCAACCCAGCTTGGGTAGCCTGAGGCTTCCTGTTTGACCTTAAGGAACATCTTAACATAGTCCTGAAATATGCTGCAATTGCTATCCTGAGTTGTTTCTGGGTAATGGTAAATTTCGTAAATTTTGACAATTTTGTAGCCGTGTTTAATGGCGACTTTGACCTCCTCTGTTGTCCAGGTACCCACAATGGCTCTCTCAGCATCACTGCACTGGCAAGGCTTCACTCTCTCCAACCTTGCGCACTGGGAACACTGGGGAAATTTCAATTTACCATTGCACCTCACAGGGAGCACCGGTATGAAGAGTTTTCGGGGTGGGGCTGCTTTAACCTTTACCAGTCCATAGTAGGACTGTAGCGTGTAGTCCATTTTTGCTTGCTCTGTTATGATCTCAGGGTGACATGTAGGGTATTCTGCTATGACATTGACATAGCTATATAAAGAAGTGACGTCATAGTATTTGATCTGCTCACCCTCTGCTGCTTCATAAAACAGGGATACTGGGGATACGCGCCCCCCCAAAGAACGATTCACGTATTTTCAAAGGAGTTACCAAATCCATGGATGCTACAAACTCCTTGAGTTCTCTGTTGCGTTTTACCATGTTGTCAAACTGGCATTCCCACATATGAGCAACGTTGTACCCTTTGTCACTGATTTCTTTAAGCCTTGAGAGTGTTCTCTGATGGATCTTTTCCAGAGTGGCCCCTGTCCTGGGGTCTCGAGCATGCCTGTCTTTGAGACATGTGTGACCGTGCCACCGGCATCCTAGGAATTCATACACAGATTTTGAGTCAGCATGGTAACCATCGCAATGGTAAGATGTCCCCGGTATCCTGAACTCTCCACCATTACGACTGTGTTGGATTTTACGCGTGGAGACTTTTGCCACCCACTCCAGCCAGGCCACAGCTTTATGGCTGTCATTGGGGTGCTTGGTGTACCCTCTGGCAGGGATCTGAGGAATTGGAGATAGTACAAATTTACGCTCAGCAATCTGTTCACTGTCAAGGGCTTCTCCATTAATCTCCCATTGCCCTTTTTTAAATATGGCTCTGTCTTTTGTTCCATCTAGCAGTTCCACCTGGTGTTCTTCATGGAGAAGCAGCTCTCGCACTATCTGCATAGCGCTCGAGGCAATTGTTGCATGAGCAAAGGGGTCCACTCCTTTCCCCCCCAGGGCTGTCATGTCCATCAGAAGTGCCCTGAATTTTGTACATGCTTCTCTTAATATGTTCACATCAGAACGAGTGTAGGCAAGTATTTCCTCCTGAAAGTTAAGCACTTTACAACTTTGTTTTCCATGCCACTCCATGAAACTCTCTCTGTCTTTTTTAGACATATACTGCACTCCATAGTAGGAGGGGTCAGGGAAGGGGCCTACGTAATTCTGAAAAGTTTTAGTGTTCAGAAAATGCGGAAAATCGCCTTTCTTCAGTTCAGAACTCAAACCTAGTGCTGCAGGCAGTTTTTTTAGAGCCATTGGCAGAAAATTTAAACTGTCAATACAGCGTATGTCCACTCCTGTTTTAATAGTCATTGTCATTATTTTGCTACCAGAATATACGACTTCAGGGAACACGCCATTGTTAACACAGTGATTCAGGATGAAGTGTGAATCGAAAGCTTTGGCATTGTGGGCAATTGCTACACTGCCTTTGTGTTGAGGTGTAATGAGCCACTTACAGAAGGCATCGCACGTGTCGGGGCCTTTAAAGATCATTTCCCTTTTCCCACACAGATCATTTGGACATGGTTCTTTGATGAATCCATCTTTGCCCTTGCTCCTACACTTGCTGCAGCGATTGCCACAATTTCCACATTTTGCATCTGGTGTGAAACAGTCATCCTTACACTCATCACAGGCCGTCTGACACACGAGGTAATTAGGAACGTGTCTCTCCAAGCCACAATAGCCCCTGTTACAATTGACACATCTCCTACATCTCACACACATCTGCTCTGGTACGCATTCTTGGCAACCATTTTTTGGTCTGTTCAGGTATCCCTTGTCACATGTTATGAGTTGGTCTTGGGATGTTTCGAAGTCATAATAAATAAAACGACCTTCTGTTGTTTTCGGTTTCTTGATTCTGTAATAGCACAGGTGTTCACCAACAACAAATTCCTGACAGCAAAAACAGTACCATTCATGGCAAATATGCTTTGAAACATCTCGTTTTGTCTTATCAAGGATTTTATAGCACTTCAGACATCTGTAATAGGTGTCACATAGGGATAGTCTCTCATCACCTTTATTGGCACCTTTCTGGTACTCTCTGGCTGCTTGATGTCTCATGAAACAATGGGTATTCCTGCAAACCATGTTACAGCTGTCACACACAACAGAATCATCCCCATAGAAGCACTTACTAGTGTTGCAGGTTGCACAGACAGATTCACAACTATGTCTCTCTTTGTCACTATAGGTTGATACACATTCTTCACAGAATTGCTTATACACAAAGAATCCCTTAATGTTAACAATGCTATGGTAATGTTGGTCTTTTAGATACAAATCAATCTTTCTTTTTCTGTCAGTTTTACCAGTATACACAATTTCATCGCCAACATCACCTGACACAACAATAATTTGAATATTGAGACAATCTTCAAACTTGAACAGATCATGTACTGGCACAGGAGCATCAGTTGCCACACATGCATCTTTATGAAGTTTCAAAGCCTGACTACGTTGTGAATGCTGTTTCCTACTCATAGCTGACTTCTTGTGTACAAAATTGTTAAACTCAGCCTGAGGCATTTTGTTGACCTTTGCAATGCAAGTGACAATTGCGCGCGCAGCACACACAAACTCATTAGGTACTTCCGGTATGGTGACCATTGATCTCTTCCTTTTAATTGTGCAGTCATCAGCCAAGGTATCAACGTTAAGGATAGCCACTCTGCCCCCGCCAGAGTCTGCTGCTGACATCACTCCCACACTGACCTCGAAGGAGTCATCTACAGTTAGATCTTTGTTGGACTGCAGAACTGCTTCAAATCTGTGTTTTAAAAAAGACAGTGGTGAAATACCCAACCATTACATCTGAGTATAGATGGTGAATTGCAGTTGCTATGAGTGTTACTCGAATAATAACCCCACCCAAACTATAGATGCTACAAGAAAACAACAACAATACACTCACCTTTACATTATAACTTCAGCAGTGATGTTGTGCTGGGGTTGACAGTGAATTGTTATTTCTTTGTCTAATCCTGTATGTCTGATAGCTAAGCGTGCTTTGTCCTGGGGGTTTGGATGGTTTGCTCGGACTCTATCCATAACACTTCCAAACATAGCACCCAAATCATCTGATATATCCAGTAGTTTACGTCCTTGAAGGTCATCACTAAATTTGGCCCTGAATGTCACTTCCTCCACACCAAATTTGCGGGCTCTTCTCTCATTGACCTGCTCAATTACATAGGGCATTGCGTCTTCCTGGTGAAATGTAGCAGCCCTTTTAGCAGGTGGCGGTTCAGTCATTTCGATCTAAAGTTTCAAGCCTATGAGCCCTGCATATATGCATCCTATGGAATCACATTGATGTCCTGTACGAGATTCTCTACAAAAACCAGTAAACTTGCATGTAGCTAACAAAAGAATTTTCAAGAAAATGAGCGGGATTTTCTAGACCCTATTTCATGCTTAATAGCCTATCACACCCCTAGAATAAGTATGGAGTTGTACCATTGGTTGTGTTTTTCTTTTTATGCTTACCACGTGCTTAAGGAGATGGTGAACACCATGATAGATTTTAGCCGGCTATGCTCTCATTGGATGAGTGTTTTTTACCATAAGGAATGGTAGACAGAAAAACAGTAATGACACACTGCACGTAAGCCCTCAAACACGTTGTACCATACAACGTCTAGCACAGTGACACAGTTATAGTGATAACAAATGGTATGAAGTTCTTTTCTTATTACACGTTGGATGTTGGTATTTTATTTTGTAGTATATGTAGCTCTGTACAAAGGTATGTTGTATATGCCTAAAATGTTATGTTGCAGCATTATTTTGCACAATACATGTGCTATGGCAGTATATATTTCTTAACCTTCCTATGGTGGCAGTAACTCCTTGATAGGTGTATATGTAGATATATTTACTGCCCTCTGGTGGTTATTTTAGCAGCCCTTTGTTAATATAGTAATACCTATATGTAGGCTTGTTTAAACTGAGACACTCATTACATTAATTGAACTATTGCACTCAGTATACTAACCTAAACTAAGAATACAGATTACACTAATTACATACAGTGTACTAATAAACTTATTGTACAGAACTATATTTACTCTCATGGTATTGTTAGCACACAATGAGTTCTACTTGCACTACTTACAGTGGGTGTACTATGTGTACTTCATTGATGTAATTTGTTTAATTCGTTTATAAGTATACTTGGCTTATTTAGTGTATATACACTAATTAGTTTATATACAGGTATTAGCATGTTAACATGGGTTTACTATAACACTACTAGGTAGATGGCAGCACCTACTTGTTAGGTGTATATCCAGGTGCTTTTACTGCCCTCTGGTGTATATTTTAGTACTATAAATTCCGGTATCCTACTGTTCTTTATGTTTGAAGGATCATTTCTTCTGGACTCTCCATATAACAATGTTGTCTTTTATCATCCATGTTGGCCAGTCTTCTCCACTATCTGACTACACAAAAATGTGGTGCTATGGTTGTTTCCATCCTGTCTCACCAAACAGGACTACTAGCGGTGTCTTTGGACCGAGATCCTATATTGCACCCAGTTTATAAAAGTAAAGGATTCATAACCCCATATGCTGGCTCCAGGGTGGTCCTAATACATATGGCAAAGTTTCAACTTCATGTTACAAATCAGGGGCACCCCCTAATTTTGTTCGGTTTGGCATTGGTGCAATTTTGCCAAAATTTTAGCTTCCTATTCCAACTAGAAGACGGTGCTCATGAGCCGTACAATATTTTGATGTTAGCAAAAGCTATTAAGAATAACGCAATTTTTGGAACAGACCTTTACTCCAAAAACATGAACTTCCAATTACAGTACCACAAAATCATTGCAGATATTTAAAAAAAAAAAGTTTCTTACAGACTTGTCAAAGTAAAATTCAGGAGGAATTCAGTTTTCCAAAACAGCAGCAACAGAATTCTTTGTTGTTTGCTCGGGAATAGCTTTCTGGTTCACCTCAACAACTTGAAGGAGAAATTGCTTTTCTTCCTCATTATTGGTGATGAGACGGTTGTATTCTTCAAAGAGCTTTACACCTCGCTCAGCTGTGTCATTGACAACCCTCAACTTTTGGACTCGCTCCTTGCCCTGCAGATAATCCTCATTTGCGTTCCAGGAATTTGGGGGAAGTCTTAAAAACGACTCCCTAATTGTCAGCTGATACAAAATCTTCATGGTTCACTTGCTTGCTAGATCTCCCAAACTTGTCCCTCTTGCAAGAATTGTTGGATCACCCCTTACATGGCGTATCCCAGGTTCTCTGGTCATAGTCTTCACTATCTTAGCTTTCTCAGTTACAGGAACTTTATCGGAGAAAAGTGCAAGGCCCACAAGCTCATCTGATACCATAAATGGTGCCCCAAGACTTCAATTGCAGCAGTGGCAATCGCGCTATCAATGGCCTTGTATTTCACAAGATCAGCCCATTATGCCAAATCACCAGCAGGTGCCTCAGCTGCAAGGGGGGCTTCTATCCACACTTTTGTGTAAAGAAGTGCACCAAACTGCACAAATCGCTGCAGTTGATGTTGAACAGGCCCTGATGTCCTCCAGTGAATTTTTTCAGGTTGACCACCCAACACAACCATTGTCAGCTCCACCAGTTCTTGGTAATCATCTCTGATGAGCATTTCCTGGCCAGTCACATCTTTCAAAATAGCTTTTGTTGATTTAACAAAGCAATAAACTTCATCGTTTAACTCCAAAGGCTGAACATTTTTATTGTTGAAATTCATCCAACAAGACTCAAACCTTTTAAAAAGTGGAATTTCTGGCGAGCCAAAGTAAAACACTTTTGCAAGCGTTATTTCCATAACATGATGACGACAGGCCAACCAAAGTAGCTCTCTGCCAAGCATATTCTCAAAACGGGTGCACACTCCATTGATACAACCAGTATTAACTGATGTGGTGTCAAATCTTTGTCCACCAGGTTCCATTGGACCAGAAGATTGCAAACAGCTTCAGCTTCATCTTCTGCCTTTCCCGCTGATAACTTGTGACACCAAGAAGCTTATCTACTCCATCTCTAGACACAAGCACTGGCAGGTGGTCAACTTTTCCTATTCCAGCAATTTCATACAGAATTATGCCTTCCAAGTGTATCACCAAAGGATATTCTGGTACAAATTCTGCTCTGGCTGATTCTGCATGATCTCTTCTTGCTTTCTTTCTGACTCTATGGATAGTACTACAGGAAAGGGGAAGGGATGAGGGGTCATGACCAAGGGCAGCTGCAAGTGAACCCATTAAACGAAAAGCCTCTTGATCAGACGTTTTACTTCTGTCAAAAGCTCCTGTCACATGTCTGGTTTACAGCTGAGCTGTTGAAATTTTCTTCTTTGGTGTTTCTTTCATTGCTGGTTTTAAAAAAATACTCGGTGCATATTCAACTTCTCAATCACTCGTGTCATCTGAACTGTTAGTTTCATTTTTCATGTTTACTTTCATCACCGTGGATGAAGCTTCTGCAAAGGCCTTTTGTCTACCTTTCTCTTCATCACTTTTATTTTTTTTTAGCTCTTTCTTGTTTTTTGGCCATTTCTTTGTCTTCGGTACTCATGTACATTTTTCAGTCTTGTCATTGATCTGCTAGAAATTATTGGTCTTCTTTATCTTCACTAGTGAATCAGGGTGAGCGATGTCAAAAATAGAATCTAAGTTTGCAGCGAATTCTTTCTCTCTATTGCTTTGAGTTTCAGAATTTCTTGCTTTGTTTTTCTTTAGCAACAACCAGGTGTTATGGAATTTTTCTAATTTCTCGATTATATGTTATGTAAGGGTAGTAGGAATTGCAACTTGATGCCAAAGGACCAACAACTCCTCAGTTGTCATGTGACTTGCATTTCGAACTGACTTGACTTCCTGTCTAATTGTCGGAAGTTGCTTTAGCAAATGCAATGTTGCAATGTTACAAATTCCCCATGCTCTGGGTGCGATCCATAAGTTAGTGGAGAGTCTTGTGATATGTGTCAGCACAAATCCAAACTTAAGAACAGCCAGCAGAGAGGTTCAAAAGATCAATAAGGTCATACATATCAAATATAAAAGAGAACTGCACTGAGTTAAAAAGAATAGTGCTCAAAACTCAAAATTAGCCCATAATGCCGCCATATTATTATTAGATACCATGCATAATTGCCTTATTTTATTATAATATTAGGCAGTTTATACTGAAGTGCTGTAATTCACACCTCAAAGGAGACTTATCTCGGCTGCCATTCAGCCAGTCCCTTTCAAGAATCCCAATTCAATTTTGTGTTAACATACCCACAAAATTAAATCAATTCAATTATAATTATCCAATTGCAATTCAGTAACATATGCATAATATCGTTTCATCCTCCCTTAGTCTGGCACCATATTTCTTATTGTATATGCACATTTGTGTAATTGCATTAATTTATTCAATCAATTTATAAAATAAGTTTGCAATAGCCCTATGCATAATTTCTGTTAAATTAAACAGTAATTTCATTATGTATCTTTTGTTTTAACTCCAATGGATGGGAAAATGTGAGATACAGTAAAATGTAGGATTTAGATACTGTCAGATTAACAACATGTAAATAAAAAAAAACCTGGTTCCAGTTTTCTCATTTGCAAGAAAAACTACTTTTTTTAGTTTATAACTATTAATATCATAAAATACCAAATTGTTGGTATTAAATTACTCATAGCCAAAATATTTTCACTCGCCTGAAAAAAGTTTTACTGGAAGTGAAGATATGGCAGTTTTATAATACAAGCCATATACATATAGCACCATCTACCCGCTACTCCGCTATTCCGCTACCTGCATTTGAGATTGGTTTACCGCTGGTCCGCTTGGCCTGCATTTTACACCGACCCGACTTCCGGGAAGGCAAATGATCATGGTCATGTTTGATAATGGTTTAATTACTATTGCATAGATGAAATTGCCTGAGAATAGGATGTTCATGTTAGTGCCATGATACAAAACGCTCTGGCAAGTTTGATGGCAAATGAGGGCATATTTGTTACCTGAGTCACTCTACAAGCAACGGAGAGAAAAGATTTTCAAATTTCTGAAAATTACGACAAGACGGCTTTTATATATATATATATAAAAGCCGTATATATATATATAATTTTATTGACCGCAGAGCATCAAAAAGATATGTGTCATAAAAAAAATAAAATACAAGGATAAAAATAAAAATATACATATATATAATGATAAAGTAAAATAAAAGAACAATCTATATGAACATAATTTAGTTACATATTAAAAACATCTATTTGATAATTATGTACAACTATAAGCATATGAATAAAACAAGGCACCATCAGGGCAATTAGCAGGAATCAATGCACCAAAGAAGATTAATACTGAATACAAATAAGCAGCAGGAGTGGGTATTTACATATGAACAGATTTTATATCCAGTTATATTGTCTATTTAAGGAACTATATATAATAATAATATTATTAAAAACAATTACATAAGCATACCAATATATGTACAAATCCTTATTTGGAGCAACAATAAATGAAATAAACAAGCATATCAAAAACCAAATATATTTACAAACAAACAATCAAGCATACACCAGGCAACTACAAATCAATGTCACATGTCACAGTGCCTATGGCTACCCATGACCATGTGGTGAACTTTATGAATGAAAATGTACATTAAACGATATTATCAGTTTTTGGGACTATGTTAAAGAATTTACCTATTGCATAAATCCTTTCTGAGTTTTTTATTATTCATTATTTCTAAACGTTGTTCTTCGGGGTGAAAGATAAGTTTTCATTATGTTTATAAGCTGCTTGGTAGAGATCCATTCTAGCCGTTTCCCAATTTCTACAATTTATCAAACAATGAAACTCATCTTCAGTGTCATTTGTGTCGCATCTTTTACAAATGCGCTCTTCAGCTACTACACTCTATAAGGAGATTATGAGAACTAAGTCTGAATCTGGCTATACTACGATAAAGATACTTAGGTAAGTTTTAATTTAAATAAGATTCTAGACACAGTTCCTTCTTAAAGAGTTTGTTCGAAGCTTAGGATTTTTTACATTGTCGTTAACATCTTGCTTTGTGCCTTTTCATAAAACTTAGTGATAATTGAAGCTGGGATTTCATCATCATTAATGTTTAAGCTATCTGTAACCTGATGTATCCTAGTTAGCCAGCATGGCTGATTGTTGTGATAAAGGGATACTTAAACGTCATAGCATTTGCGTAATAAAAGGGTCAATTTTCAGATTTTAACCTATCCCAGTATTTAATAGCAGAAGCTTGCTGTCTATATATCAATGGGAATCTGCCCTGGTCTGTTAGTACAGCAACAGATGATGTTTGATTCTCACACTTTATAGGTTCTTAAGGAATTTGAGCTGTATTCTTTCCAATACGTCTATATCTTTATTTGGAAACCAGATTTCACTATTATAGTCCAAAATTGGCAAAAATGTGTGTATCAAACATTTTAAGGCTTATTATTTAGGTGGAAGGTAGCCTACAGTTGATTTAATTCTTTCTTTAAGAGCATGCATGGCTCTTTGCGATTGTGTGGCCAGATGATCGTACATCGTATTATGTGTCTCAAAGAGTTACTATGACGTGCCCCAAATATTTATAAGAGTCAACTATCTCAAAATTTTCACCATTTAGTCTACTCCTACAATTTGGATGAATTATCATTACTTGTGTTACATTCTATGCCTAGTGTGTTATATATGTATATGATTGCTCTTAAATGTATTATTGTAAACTTCTCATTTATTACTGTATAATTGTACTACCTAGTTTTTATTCACTTATTTCAACTATTAATGTGTGATTAAGAAATCACAGGTGCATTTCCTTGCTCTGATTAAATCAATATCATCAGTTTCATTGTTTGTCTCAGTAGAGACCAATCTTGCACATGTCCAGCTCATGATATGGTTAGTTGTAATTGGCTAATTTATGAATATTAATCACTTCCTGTGGAATTGTAAGCAATAGCAACTTCAGATCATTCATTCATTCAAGTGTCATTGTCAAGGCAACATTTCATGTCAACTCATTATTGTCAAGGTATGTGTTATTTAATCATGATATCATTTTTTATAGTGTTATTATCATATGATTATTATACGATTGTATTAGTCACTAACAGTGTACATTTTTACTGTAGGTTAATCCTTATGTCACATGACTTGTGTTCGGCATTCATTGGCTTTGGGTACAGAGAGTTCATGTTGTTGTGTAAGTTCCTTTACATAATTGCATTATATAATCAATATACTCAACTTTCAATACTGGTGCTAATAATAATATTTCAAAACCAAGGTTCATATATGATGTGTCTAATTTGGTTAACTGGCATTAGTTGATTATGTGGAAATATGCATACACCATTAGACCTAAATTATTCCTTTTCTTTGTTCTTTTTTATTCAAATGATTTCTTTCACATCTTTGTTTTTTTTTTCATTTATTTATTCAGATTAACAGCTATTACTAGCGGTGTAATAAAACCAACACTCAAATAGTCATCTTGTATCCTCATTTATGTACTGAAGCTAACAGTAATAATAACGTCTTCAACCTGGGCGACAAAGAAGAAAAAAAGAAAGAACTGGAACAAATGAACATAAAGAGACACAACCAAAAGTCTGCTATAACAAGATCCATAAATTTGCTAACTCAACATGTGATTGAAGAAGACATCGGTTTAGTACGACAAGGACTGGAGAAACTCACTTCATCTTTCTGGAAACTGGAAGACATTCAAAGCAGGTATAATGATCGGTTAGATACTGAAAATGACATTCAAATTAGTGATGAATACTTCTTCGAGGTTCAATCTAAATATATTGCATCTCTAAAAACCTCCAAAGAATGGTTAAGATCTCAGACTGATCCAGCACAGAATACAAAGTCAACTGTCAACACAAAGCTGAATCTGACGAGTTATCTGCAGATGCTACAGAGATCAAGTTGTAAATCGATAAGGCCGATATGATTAATTTACCAAAAAAACTTGTAAAACTTGATGGTAACCCTCTCAAGTATCATGCCTTCATTGCAACTTTTGATGAGACTGAAGAAAAATCAGGCATCAGTGGCAAGATCAAATTGACTCGATTGTTACAATATAGTAATGGGAAGGCACATGATGCTATCAGGTCTTGCATTTTGATTGAAGGAGATACAGGTTACAAGCGTGCTCGGAGCACGTGACTTATTACACCAAAGATTTGGTGACAATTCTATTGTTGCCGAAAGACTGGTAAATGAATTGAAATGTGGCAAAATTGTAAAATCTGCAGACGATTTGCTTGCATTGTCTGATGAATGGAGGTACTGTGAGACCACTCTCAGTCAAATTGGTCATTTTCATGAATTAGATAGTCAGAGTACCATTTTGAGTATCGTAGATCGTCTGCAGCCATACTTAAAGAATAGGTTGAAACGTAAAGCATTAGAAATCAAAGATGAACATGATAGATATCCAAAATTTGGGGAATTAATCAAATTTGTGTACAAGCAAGCAGCTGAGGCATCCGATCCTGTTTATGACTCACTGAGTAAGACTTCTTCTGATTCTGGTAAATTTAAGGATAAGTCCAGTTCCTTCACAGCAGGAATTAGAGATGATGTTAGAAAACATGCTTTGCCATTGTGTAAGAGTTAGCACAGATTGTTTTATTGTGAGCGATTCAAAAGTATGAGGCCATTGGAAAGGTTAAACTTTGTTGCCTCCTTTCAAGTCCAGTAACTGCAAACTGTCGTAAGAATACCGTGTGCTCCGTACCTGGCTGTGGAAAACGGCATACTAAATTTATCCATGTCAATCCTAATTTTACTGCTGAAAGATATGGCCAAGGTTCTGACAGTCGCAAAGATCTTAGATTGATAAATGCTAATGTAAATATTGGATCAGATGTACATATGCCAACAGTACCAGTAACAGTCAATGGTGAACAAGATGCCTGTGCTCTGTTAGATGCAGCATCTAGTCAAAGTTTCTGTACAAAAGCATTACTTGACAAGCTTAATTTGAGAGGACATCCTGTTTCCTTTTCAATGAATACATTGAATGGTTCAAAACATGTAACATCAAAGGCTGTTGATCTAGTAGTGACTTCATTAGATGGTTTTGAAAGTCTGAAAATGTCAAACGTGTACGTTGTAAATGAAATGCCTGTAAAAACTTCATGCCCTGATGTAAAGTCTTATCCACATTTCAAAGGTCTGCAATTGCTTGATCGTGATCAAGACGTAGATTTGTTAATTGGACAAGATAATTCAGAAGCCTTGATTCCATTCGAGATTAAGAAAGGGAAAAAAGGTCAACCTTTTGCATGCCGCACATTATTTGGCTGGTCAGTCAATGGGCCAGACATAGTAGGTGGTCCTATAGATTTCAAGGTTATGTCAAATTTCATAAGTTCCAATGCTGCAGAAAATGTAGAAAGGTTGTGGCATATTGAAAATGATGGCTTGCCTAATTTTGATTTGTCAGTGTCTCAAGAAGACAAGAGAGTGTTGCTGTTGTGGGATAATGAATGTAAGATAGTTGATGACCACTATCAACTGCCTATTCCATGGAAAGATGGAGCGGTAGTCCCTAATAATCTTGTGGTTGCCAAGTCACGACTCAAGTCACTTAAAGTTAGTCTTGACAAAAAGAAGAAAATGAAAACGGGTTACTGGTATTTATGATAGTGAAATCAAGAAACCTCTCACTGATGGTTATGCAGAACTTGTCTCGAATGATGAAATAGATGCATTCGGTAGAGTCTGGTACCTTCCACATCAGGCTGTCTTCAACGATAAGAAGCCTGGAAAACTAAGAGTGGTATTCGACTGCGCTTCCAAATATCTAGGTGAATTGTTGAATGATAAGTGTATGCAGGGACCCAACTTGAACAATAAATTGAGCCATGTTTTGCTTAGATTCAGAGCACATGAGCACTGTTTCATGAGTGATATCGAAGCTATGTATTACCAAGTTCCCTTACCCCCAGAGGGCATGGATGCTGTCAGATTTCTGTGGTCTGGTCCAGATGTCAAAGTTTTACATTACAGGATGCATTGTCAAATATTTGGTGGTGTTTGGTGTGCAGGCAGTTCTACATATGCACTGCATGATGAATCAGTAGCCAAAACAGTTCTGAAGGATTTCTATGTTGATGATTGTTTGAAGAGCCTGCATAGTATTGATGAAGCAGTCAGTGTTATTGATGGTACGGTAGACTTGTTGTCTAAAGGAGGATTTCATTTGACTAAGTTGGCTGCAAATTATGCTGATGTATTGTTAAATGTACCTATGCAAGAAAGGGCAAGGGAGGTTAGAGGTCTGAGTTCAGAATCCAAGGGCAAAGCACTAGGTATTGCATGGGATATTCATGCGGATGAATTCTACTTTGAGGTCAATTTGATTGATGCAGAGATTGTCACTAGAAAATCAATGCTCAGCATACTTGCGTCTTCATATGATCCATTGTTGGGTCTCATGAGTCCTTTGATTGTGAAAGGAAAAATTATTTTCCAGGATGCCACTAGACTTAAATTAAATTGGGATAAAGTAGTTCCTAATGGTTTGAGAGACAAGTGGTTACAATGGTTTGTAGATCTTTGCAAAGTATCTAGCCTCAGAATTCCGAGATGTACATATGTATCAAGCCAAGTCTGTTTGATGATGCAGTTACAGAATTGCTGTGGAATTGTAAGCAATAGCAACTTTGTCAAGGCAACAACTTGTGTCAACTTATCATTGTCAAGGCAACATTTCATGTCAACTCATTATTGTCAAGGTATGTGTTATTTTATCATGATATCATTTTTTATAGTGTTATTATAATATGATTATTATACGATTGTATTAGTCACTAACAGTGTACATTTTTACTGTAGGTTAATCCTCCTCATGTCACATGACTTGTGTTCGGCATTCATTGGCTTTGGGTACAGAGAGTTCATGTTGTTGTAAGTTCCTTTACATAATTGCATTATATAATCAATATACTCAACTTTCAATACTGGTGCTAATAATAATATTTCAAAACCAAGGTTCATATATGATGTGTCTAATTTGGTTAACTGGCATTAGTTGATTATGTGGAAATATGCATACACCATTAGACCTAAATTATTCCTTTTCTTTGTTCTTTTTTATTCATATGATTTCTTTTACATGTTTTTTTTTTTTTTTCATTTATTTATTCAGATTAACAGCTATTACTAGCGGTATAATAAAACCAACACTCAAATAGACATCTTGTATCCTCATTTACGTACCGAAGCTAACACTTGGCTCTTCTGTGAGTTAATTAGTAAGTGACATTTTTTACAATAGTCTGCAAGGTTGTCTAAAAGTACCTGCATACCAGTGGCACTTTCAGAGACAGGGACTAAGTCATCTGCATAGAGAAGATGTGTAAAATTATTCTCATTTATAGTGACTCCATGTCTTTGATCAAAGTATTCATTCTGAAAGATATAAATTTAACAATTTAGGACTTAAAATTCTGCCTTGGAGGACGCCATGTGTACTATTAAGACTTGATGTCCTCCCATATAAATTTACAAAAAATATATATATATTCTTTTATTGACAACGCAATATCAGTGCAGAAACATGTGTCATAAAAAAGCAAAGGAAGAGGAGAAAATAATAATATATACATGTAAATCAAGAAAATATAATAAAATAAAGGCATGAAATAAAATAATATAATAAAAACATAAATAACTATATACAGCACCAGGTAATGAACTAATAACAAATATATGTATCTTTGAGCACCTAGTACAATTAACACAACTGGTAATACTGATATATAGTGAGCTCCTATCATGAAGGTTGATAAAAAAGCAAGATGATATACAATTCAGTCCACACATAAGTAAATACAATGAAAAAGATACGTACATAAATTTTAACACACACACGCATATATATGCAAATGACAATCCTAACACTTTGAAACAGCTTTTTCAATGTGCCACCAACCACTCTGATAGGTCCAGGAGGTAATGGAAAATTTACCTACCTAGCCAATCTCTAGTACTATCTAATACTTATGTTTTACGGTCCATTTTTAATGCAATTTTTAAGAATTTTCTGGGGGCAAAGTTTAAGTTAGTATCTTCACTAAGAAATTGTTCAGATGGGTTAAAAACCAAGAAGTTATCAATAAATTTACAAAATATATCAAATAGATTATTCCGAATGGCATTAAATTGTTCACAGATCATTAGGCAATGAAATTCATCTTCAACTTGATTAAGATTGCATTTTTCACAAATTCTGTCCTCAGCAGGTACAAAAGGGTGTTGTGCCTACCTAATTCAATATTTACGTTGTGAGAGCTTGATACAAATAGGGTTCTATTCAAATATCTTTCTTGAATATTTTATAAGTTCTTAGTTTGGGGTTACGTACACTATCATTGATCTCATGAAACATCTTGGCATGGACCTGTTTATTCACGGACACAATTGTGTTATTTAAGTAAAACTCATTTTGGTTCATATTGAGGGTCTCAGTGACCTTGCAAAGTCTCGTGAGCCAACATGGTTTTCCCTTTTGATATAACCCAGTCTGAATCTCATAACAACTTTGCAAAAGTGAAGGACATGTGTTAGACCTGAGTCTATTTAGAAATTTAAAGCTGAGACCTGTTGTCTGACAAACAGCAAAAACCTGCCAGTGTCTTCTAAAATAGCTATTTTTGAAGTTTGAAACCTGAGACCCAGTATGTTCTTGAGAAATTTAATTTTTACTTTTTCCAGGGTGTCAATTTGTTTTTCTTGAATCATATTTCACTATTATATTCAAGTATTGGCAGTACATGGGTGTCAAACATACTTAATTTAGGGGGCAGATACAGATAGTCCGCAGTTGACTTTGTATTCTCCTTAAGTGCACACATTGCTTTCTGTGCTTGAATTGCTAGGTGTTCATACATTGCTTTGTGTGCATTTTTTTAATTACACAGAACATGTCCTAAATATATGTACGAGTTAACTACTTCTAAATCTTTATTTCCAACACTAAAGTTGTAGTTTTTACAAGCAATATTTCGCTCATCATTATGGAAGATCATCAGTTTTTTTTTAGAATCGATAATCAAATGCCACTTCCTACAATAGGCTTCTAGATTGTCTAGGAGTGTTTGCATACCATCTTGACTTTCTGATATAAGCACAAGATCATCAGCATAAAGCAAATGTGTGTAAGTAATACTATTAATTGTCACTCCACATGTCTGATCTAGATATTCACACAAATCTGACAAATACAATTTTTTTTAAAGAGTTTTGGACTTACAATTATACAGTGGAATGACCTTTTTTACATTAAGTTTCCTTGCAAAATAGTCATAAGATACTAATGGCGTTCCCTTAAATTTTGCATATAGTTTGTCCCTGTAGGATATTTTAGAATTCCAGTTGTCAGTTGCTTTTTTACGCTTGAACTCGTTAAATTTAATGACTCTTTTGGTAAAGTGTTTGTTCACTAATAACTGTAATAAATTGTTTAAACTGTTATAGCTTTCATTCACATCCATTCCTAGTATATTATTCAATATGTTAGTCGATTCAAAATTGTTTATGTCTTCCTTAAATTTCAATATATAGGAGTTGTGATTTGGTAGCCTAATCTGATGTGATGGGTTGTACTTCTGAGTGCTCAAAAACAATAAAACATGGTAGGCGATCAGAGATCTGACTAAGCAGGAAACCTGAGAATGGATTCATAAGTTTTTCTGAACACTAAGTAAAGATATTATTAATGAGTGATCCGGAGCAATTGCTTATATGAGAAGGGAAGGTAACATTTGGAAGATAACCTGAGGAGAGAATATTTCTAAGTAATCGTTAATGTAAGAATTATGTTGAAATTTCAAAATAATCTATATTAAAATCACCAACTATAATAATGTTATAAGCTCTGTCAAAAATTTGAAAAATATTGCTCATGTCCTCAAATAAATGCATTTAAATTATCAACGCTAGAACGAGGAGGTCAATACATATTACAAATAATAACTTTTCATGCTGAATTTGATTTCTAGCTTGACTAATTTCAGGTGATATTTCTGTGAATTGCCAATCCCATAAAGAAGAAGTAATGTCAGAATTTAACTCATTGGTGGAATCTTACACTAGACTCGGATAAAACTGAAAAAAAAAAAAACATTTATACAACAACTTCTATATTTCATATTACCGCATCTTAAGCTCTAAGCTACAAATCATATAAACAGTATGGTTGTCAAGGATAAAACCTACGTATGACCACAGACGTAACAAAATGGGCTATACTTGCTCATTCGTGGCTGCGGTAATCATGTATAAAAACTTTCAACGAGCGTACGTGAGGCAATCATAGATCGCCTAAACATCGGTCGCCAATCATCCATGAGGCATCCGTTAAGGGGGTTTCACACATAGCCGGATCAGACGCAGGAGCGTCCCGGAATGAAATTTCGTCAAATCCGGGGCGGTCCGGGCGAAAAAGTTAGAAATGTAAACAAAAACAAATAATTGGGCAGTGTGGACACGAAGGCAAGACGGAGGCAACAAGGAGCAACACAGTCATGACACGGATGTGTACGGGTGCTACAAGGATATGTACGGAGGAGCACGGTTAAACAAGGAATGAGCCACGGTTGTAGCCGGAGGTAACACGACTGTGCCGGAGGCGGGCGGAGTGAACCGGATGTTACACGGGGCCTTCACGGATATACCCGATCGTTACACGACCTTACTACGATATCACTACGGAGTTAAGCGGTTTTCACCCGGATCGCTCTGAAATTGGTATTTAAACTGCCTGCGTTCCACTGTCCATCATTCCACTTCGGACTACCATACTGCAAAGTTGTTGCTGCTACTACAGAAAAATTGGATATGTCTTTATCACACTACGACAGGGTGGAATTGGATTTGAAGTGCATGGACATGCAAGTCCAGCTATTGACTGCTGCTAATGATATAATTCTGCAAGAAGAACACAAACTGCAAGATGATGCAGTGAGGGCCACAACATCAACTGATGAAGATGACCTATTAGAAAATGCTGCTGCTGCACCAAGACGAAGAAGAAGAAGGCAAATGTGGGTGCGACCTTGGCTGCTAAGAAGACCTCTTTATGGGCAGTATGAAAAACTGATGGCTGAATTGACTGCAGAAGATGTGGGTGGCTTCAAGAATTTCATGAGGATGGAGCCTGACTTATTCCATGAAGTTCTTGCCAGAGTGGGACCTAGGATTACAAAGCAGGATACCTTTTGGAGGAGGGCCCTTGAACCTGGATTGAAACTGGCTATTACCTTGCGCTACCTGGGTACGGGCAACAGCTACAAGTCTCTGCAGTATGGATTTAGGGTAGCCTTCAATACCATTTCTATCCTTGTCATCGAAGTCTGCCAGGCCATCATAGACGAGTACTCAGCAGAAGTCATGCAGTGTCCTGTAACCCCAGAAGCCTGGAAAGAAGTTGCCAATGGATTCTACAACAGATGGAACTTCCCCCACTGTGTCGGCGCCATTGATGGGAAGCACGTTGCCATCAGATGTCCTGCCAAGTCTGGATCCCTGTTCTACAACTACAAGGGATTTTTCTCTATTGTCCTACTGGCTATAGTTGATGCTGAATACAAGTTCCTCTACGTTGACATTGGTGCCAGTGGATCAGGCTCAGATGCTGGAGTGTTTAGCCAGACAGAATTGAAGGAAGCGCTAGAAAGTGGGAACATTGGATTACCTGAACCAGATAACCTGCCTAATGATGACCAACCAGTGCCTTACTTCATAGTTGGGGATGATGCCTTTGGACTGCAGACTTGGATGATGAAGCCTCTGCCTCACAGGAACATGAGCATGGAAGACAGAATCTTCAACTACAGACTTTCTAGAGCTAGACGGGTGGTAGAGAATGCATTTGGACTTTTGGCTGCCAGGTTCAGGTGTCTCCTCACAACAATGCCTCAAAGTCCTGACAGAGTGTGTACCATAACTCTTGCTTGCTGTGTGTTGCACAACCTACTGAGGGTGAGGTATCCAACTGCTCAAGTGAATGCTGTGGACCAGGAAAATGCCGACATCCATGAGATCATCCCAGGTGCATGGAGGGAGAATGCTGCCAATCTACCAGACATGGGACATGTGTTCAGAGGCAACACCAACAGAGCAGCCAAGGAAATGCGGCAATACTTGGTCAGCTACGTGAACTCAGCAGCTGGGAGTGTACCATGGCAGCAAGACAAGATTTGAAAACAACACGAATGATGTAAGTTTCAACATTTAATTAATAGCAAACTTCAGACTTCTGCAGCACACAAGTGCAAAAAATACACATCATTTAATTATTGTCATGTAATACAGTTTACATTGTTCATTACATTTAACTTCATCGGTATACAGTTCACATGCAAACATAAGTAATAACAGTTCATTGTTCATTTCAATAAAGTTCATTGTTCATTTTCAGCTCAACATTACTCGGTTGTGGTAGTTGGAGGCGTGGGCACCGAAAAGGAGGAGTTATGGTCATCACCACCAACCATTCCCCCCACACTAGTGTTCAACAAGTAGCTGGTGAGCGAAACATCCTGAGGCGTGCTGCAATCCTGTGGTGACATGGAAGGACGACCGTGAGAAGGATCTGAAGTCAACCAGGCCTGACTGATAATCGTAGAAGATGTCGCAGGAGGGTGGGTCGGTGCAGGCACAGACGAAGAAGAAGGGGCAGCCGACACGAGAGCCTGGGGCGAAGGGCCGGATGGAGTAGCGAACATCCGTGCAGCAGGGCTGGATGAATGCTGTGCGAACATCTGGGCAGCAGGGCTGGAAGAATGCTGTGTGAACATCTGGGCAGCAGGGCTGGAAGAATGCTGTGTGAACATCTGGGCAGCAGGGCTGGAAGAATGCTGATGATGAGGGAACATCTGCACAGGAGGACCGGATGAACTGGCTGTAGGAGCAGGGAGGACGAACTGCTGCTGATGCTGCTGAGGGACAGGAGGCAGAAACTGATGATACTGCTGTTGCTGTTGCAGTTGCTGTTGCTGCTGCTGTTGCTGTTGCTGCTGGCGCTTGCGACGATACGCCTGCTTAAACTGCATCAGGTTGTTTAAGGTTTGGGCCTGGTAATCCCACCAAGTGTCGGTGTCCATCTGCATCACCTCGTGGTAGATCATGTCCGTGAAGACCCTCTTGGACAAGCTGCCTGAGTCCGTCGGCTGACTCAACTTGCTGTGCATGTCCCTCTGCAGATCGGTGGCTTTTTCAATCAGCTGGAAATAGGAAAAAACACAACATTAGAGTAAGTCACATGGCAACTGCAATAGCATGTGCATTATTGACAATGTACTGAAAAGACACATCACCATACAGTGAACACTGGAAGTGCCAAGAAACAAAGCTACCACTTTCTACTATGGAAAAGCTACAACTTTAAAATGCAAGATTACAATTACAACTTTAAACTGCAAGATTACAATTACAACTTTAAACTGCAAGATTACAATTAGAACTTTAAACTGCAACATTACAATACGATTATCTTGATTATCATGGCAACTGAAGCAGTATACTTACTTGAGTGACAGCTTGTGTAGCAATTCCATCTCCACTAGCTGCAAGGCTGGATGCATCACAGTCATGATGATGACGAGGCTGACGTCTGGACGTCTTCTTGCTTGGAGGAGGGGCCCCCATCTTCCTCGTGCTGCTGCTGCTGTCGCCCTTGTAAGGCCCACCCTTGGACCTGCTTGTATCGGAATCCCTGCCACCATCATCCGAACTATCCACAATGACCTCCTCAGCTTCAGACGTGTCATCCTCAGTGGTAGGTCTGTTGCTGCTGGTTGGAGTTTTGGCTGATAAGCTCTGGGAAAGCTGCCCACCTTTCTTTCTTTTCCCAGCATCAACCCTCTTGATGTGGCGTTCGAGGTAGCCGAAATTCTCCATGATCCAGTTGTCCCGGTCTGTCAGGATTCTAGCGGCCCCACCAGAAGGCTTCTTGGTTGGATCCGTCAGCTTCCCAACTGCAGTGCGCATTGAGTCTATCCAAGTTTTCAGCTGCTGCGCAGTACAATCCAGCTCCTTTGCCTTCTGGTCTATCATTCGCGATTTTATGTCTATCCGCTTGTATTGAGCAAGCCGCCGGTTATACAACATCTCCTGGGAACGGTACCAGTCGGCCACATCTTGTTCCTGGTCTTCTGTGAGGTTCAGGGCTTCCTTTTTCTGCCTCTTCGCTCTTGCTGCAGGTGGGGGTGGAGCTGCAGTAGGAGGTACTGCAGGTGCAGCAGGTACAACTGGCCCAGGTAAATCTGGCATGCCTTGCGGACTTTGCGGTCTTGAAGAGGTATTACTGGCTACATCTTCTTCAACAGCAGCAGGTGGTGCAGGTTCCTCTTGGACAACAGTCTTCTTGCCAGGCCTCCCCTTTCCTCTCCTAGGTGGCATGGTGGTTAATTCAAGAAACGGCAGTAGCAGCAGCAGCAATCCAGAAGGTAATATCCAGAAGAAATGGTGGATGATAAATGAATTAATTCGATGATCAACGATGAACGGCGGGCGGTGGAATGATGCTTCTCCAAAGACGGCGGTTGTATATATACTCAGGCATCCGTACTCACTCCGTGTCAGTTTAATTAACTCCGTCTTGACACCCAGTTCACTCCTGTATGTCCGCATTGATCTCGTGTGACACCGTGTACATAACGGAGTTAACCGGGTCAAGCAAATGACATGTAAACCCGCTCTCCCTGTTCACTCCGTTTAGACTCCGTGTTGGTCCTAGTTCACTCGTGTGGAACCGAGTTGCTCCTTGTGCTCTCCGGAGCGTACTTTTCACGCCCGGTTGACGCCGGACTTAGCCGGAGATCACACGAAGTCTTTCGGTGCCAATACGGAGGTCCCCTGAGATCGACGGAGTCTACTGGGAGTCTACACGGATCTACACGGCCCAACACGGATTTCACTATTCCGGGATCTCCGGCATGAAAAATTAAACATGTTTAATTTTTTTGCCGGAGTCCCCCGGAGATACCGGACCATGCCGGACAATGCCGGACACTCCCGGTCATGAACAAGATGTCTATACGCCTTTCCCCGGAGTATGCGGGAGTATTACGGAGTTGACCTCCGGGACGCTCCTGCGTCTGATCCGGCTATGTGTGAAACCCCCTTTAGGCATACATGCGGCATACATGCGGCATCCGTGAGGCATCCATGAGACATCCATGACTCCTCGTAGGTCGCCCGTGCAAGTGGTTTAAGAGTGATCGAGAATGGGCAAGGATGGGTAAGGATGGACAAGGATGAGCAAGGATGGCCAAGGATGGCCAAGGACGTACGTAGAAAGTGCATAGAAAGCTCGCAGACTGACCCCCGAGCGAGTTATGTAGCTAATATAAAAATTCACTCGCAGAACATCCGCTTATGTTTTAAACATGTTTAAAGTTGTTTGCCCTCTCCACGTTTGGTCACGGATGATTTAGCATTACCAGGAACGTTCTATGGATTAGCAAGAGTATCCTTGAAATGCTTGGGGAGTGAATCACGTATGAACAAGGATGAGCAAAAGTAAAAAAAAGAAATTCATACCTGGTCATAAGTAGGTCGTATCCATGGCAGTCAACGCCCCTTAAGAGTGGAATATGCAGAGACAACAGTTTGGTTGTGATGAAAATTTTTCTTTGGTTCAGTTCATTCTGTTATAAACACAGCACATATTTTTGTTTGTTCAATGAGTAAAATTAATCACCAAAGCTTATGATGTGATGATGCGAAAAGTGCAAATATCATAGAAAAGCACATTATGACCATTGAATTTGACTGAAAACACAACACATTATATATGTACAATATCGCAGGCAGGGTGACTTAAAGGTGCACTGTCTGTCGATTTTTGTACCATCAAAAAATCTATCCAAATGAAAATGCTTCTTATTGATGAATTCAATAACCCAAACCGTCTAAATTGTACTAAATTATAAATTATTGCCGGAATTTATTAGATCGACTTTGTTTACATTTTAGTTAATTATGCATAGCAACGTAAACTCGTAATGGAGAGCGTCGCCGATTCGCGATTTCACAGTCATTTTATGTATAATTGAGGTCAGAATTGTTTCAATTCTTGCAAAAAGTGAAACACCTACACATTTTTTTTATGTAATAAACTTAAAATTTTGAAAATTGGACGAAAATTGAAGGAGCTGTTTATTAAAATGTCTCACGAAGCGAGGACGCTAATGACGCTCATGACGTTCATTTTTACCTGTTTTCAACTCAATGGACAATGCAATGTAAGCAAATCGGTATTTTTGATGGCATGAAAAATTAATTGCCAGGGTATATTTATTAATTTTATAGAGATTTAGTGAACCTAGCAAGGCCCTGATTGGATTTAATCTGGTTTTTTTAGAAGCAATGAATTGAATGCAATCGATTTTGGCCACTGTCAGTTTGACAGACAGTGCACCTTTAAGCATAAGGCATGAATCTTAAATTCTACAACTTTAGGTTATTCAGCATTGCCCACAAATGGGTTCTTCCAAAAAAGTGCTTTCACTCCCTTAAATGAGAGCAATTAGCACTAGTAGTGATTTTGTTTTTGTCAAGCAATGAATGCACTCCCAAGCGTTCAATTTCTTCACCAAAAAGCATTTGGCTTTATGGTTAAATTATTAATGAATACTGTCATACTGTAATTAAAACAGGCAACTTTATTTCTTGTCTTCAAGTTGGTTTAGTCATAACTTACCAAAAGTGAGACTGTCCATAGCATACTGTTGCCTGGACTGGTCCCTCGATATTGACATAATAGGTTCCAGAAAAAAAAATCATGAATAGAATCTCAGAACTTACTAAAGTGACCGCACTTTATGATTAGTAAAATAACCGTATTCAATGTTTTTGAAACTTTCCCTTGCCATTGCAATTGTTAATTTTTGTTTGATAGACATTATTCTTTGCACAAAGCTGTAAATTTAAATAAACCACATACTTTGTAAGATACTGTCTATTTTGAAATAAAGTATATGTGTACTTAATTAATAAGAAGCTGACTCCGTGCACTCTTAATAAGATAGTCTGTTTTATCTATTTTTTTTTTTTTATTTTTTTTTTTTTTGGGAGTCAGTATTTTCTATCTATCTAAATCCGCATCATTATGGAATAAAATGTCCATATTCCACGTTCTTATAAATTAGTCTATGGAATGGTTGTTCTGGATCTCTCATTGTCATTGTTCTGCTGCATATCCTGACATCTTATGAATTCATTTGAAATGTTTGGTCTACGTTTCTGCTGTATAAAATATAAATAAAAGTTCATTTCAACGTCATCCCTTCACAAGACTTCCGTACGAAACCGGCAGAGGTCGCTTAAAGTGAGTAATGAGTTGACGCATGTGGTCCTGGTGGACACAGCCTGAATTAGGATATTAACTGAAAACCGTCTCGATTCAGTTATTGCAGATTGGTCACAACATAGTTAAGTCGCAAAGTTCGAACATATGTTTATCGTATGTCATCGGCAAGGAGATTCATTAACAAATAAATAAATGAAAAATAAAACTAGAAAGTGGCTTAAAAATTAAAATATACGGAGCCACGATATACTTAGAACTTTAAATCTTTGACTTCAAAGCAGGCTGTATGGAATTGTTTTGCTCATTACAGTGGCTTCGTGTTTTCTTGTGGGTCTCCCAAGGCTCAGTTTCATAGTTTTAAGTCGATCTATGTGACTTTCCTTACAAATCCCCCATGAAGTCGCTGGCGTCAACATTACACAAAGACTAGGGTAAATAACTCGGAATCGGCCAAGGGTGACGATACCCCATCATTTCTGAGCCAGTTGACACGCTTCGTTGCCCCACAGCTTCGCCTCCCCTGCATGTAACTTTGATGAATAACCTTACGTGTTTATTTTGTCTTTCTTCTTAAAATCTTTTTCTTGCATGAAAGAAAAAAAATTCCTTTTGGTGCAAAGCTTTTGTACATTTCCTACCCGAGGTTCTCTTGAGTTGTCTCTTTTAGTCTTGAGGAGCTCTTGTTTGGTTTTCTAGTTTTTAGTGCAGCTGGAAAACTTTGAGAGAGTCATACATATATACTACTTGGCATACAGATGCATACAGATACAATTTGAGTAGTAGTTTTATTATTTGTGCACAATAATGGACAATAATAAACTAGACATACAGTTAACGACACATAATTCGTCAGAATATCTCGTAGTACAGTGTGTATTTATTTGCTCGCGCTCATCAAGTCCATATATATCTGTGCCATTGGCTTTCTATCAGTTGGGTGAGATAAAGCTACTCTATTTGATCTTGGTTTCTATTAAACAGACTAAAGAATGCAGATTAAATACATAAGGCTGTGCAAAGACAAACGGCCTGGTGGAGAGAGGGGAATAAGAAACTGAGCGACTGTAAACACTGCATGCAGGAGTAGCTCAGGTATGACAATGGGTTACTCAGCCAAGCATGACGCGCCGAGAGTTGGCGCAGGTAGAGTGAAGGTGCTTGGCTCGACTCGCAGTACACTACAGACTGGACGTGGTGCTTGGACACTATATCTCTCGAACTATGGTGGACAGAGACTAGAAGAAACGTTACATTTAGAGATTGATTTTTGTCTACTAGCTGCTACGGACACCATTTGATTTTGCCATAATGTTAGACACAATGATTGTACGATTGGACACCACTTTGAACTAGGTCAGGAGGAGTGCTTTTAAAGATTTTGCCCCCAACCCTCCTCCCTTACTATGGCAGTTGTATGGATACTCGTGGTTCTTGTGGGCATTGTCGCTGCCCAATGTCCAGGCAGGTACAGCAATGGCGAAGTGGCTGGCATTGCAGTGGGAGTGGCATTTGCCACCCTTGCTCTGTGTTTGATCATTTTGGGACTGGTGATGCTCTTCAACAAGAAAAAGAAGCAAGATGCTCAACAAGGCAAAAATGCAGGTAGGTCTTCCCTTTCATTTCTCTGGTCTATTCAAAACATACCATAAAATCAAGGTAAATATTGCCAGAGCAAACATTGCTGGTGACATTTCAGTGTCAGTTTAAAAGGTCTATTAATACCATTTGATGCAAACTTATGATCACTGACCCAGGGACATAACTTAGTTGATGGCACATTCCCCACCAGGATTACAACAACAACGTGACCTGTGTCCACGTGGGTCATGGGAGAGACTGTAAATACAACAAAAGCATTGTTGATATCAATTTAAAAATGATATATATATTTATAGCAGCTAAATCAACTGCCTGCCCAATGTATACATACCTAATTCATCTACATTAAATTGACTTTATGACATAATTTTCATCTGTACATGTTTTGTTTACTGTCTGTTTATTTTAACACTGGTAAATTCCCTAGCTATTCTCTCTTACATACATTTGTACATGTAGTCTGTGTGTTTACATTGATTTTATGCGATTTCTTGGTTGCTTGCTGGTTCGTAACATGTACTTAAAAAACATATAAAAAATAACACGATAGTCAGTAAGCAAAGATATGTGTATGAAAGACATACAAGGTCCACTTTTGTGTGAAGCAAAGTTGTCCTATATAGACCAGAGTCTCATCACGGCTGCCATTAAGTTTGCCAATTTGTGCTCCTAGTCTTTCATAAACTGGTAGGCACAAGCATACAAGCCACCTACGCCATAAATATTATTAACTCCACGGAGCGAGTCGTTCCTTAAAAGAAATGTAAAAATAAGACCAGAAAAAATGGTGCAGAAGATAAAAAGTGAGACTAACAAAAAGGTAAAATAAGCTATAAAATTTGTGGTAAAGAATGTATGCGTGATACACGAACAGCATAATAATGTATAAAATGGCACTAAAAAGACCATATTGCCTCACATTCTCGCATCTGACCTGTTTGCTAAAGTTCATGTTAAAAATCGGTCCTAAATGATTGATTTTTACCTCAGTCCAAGATAAAATGATATCTCAAAGTGAGTGCAAATATCTGAATGACATTAATTATGCTCCACCTAGATAGTCTTCCTATTTTACTGAGTGGGATATAACCAACGAAAATGTTAGTTAAATTCCTTCTCAGTACCAACTGAACTTTAATTGTTTAATAACAGTAGTTAAACTAATTAAACACTCAAACAAATTAGTAATAAGTCTAGTGGAGTGTAAGTTAGTTAGATCCCTCTTGGTCGGGATATAATCAAAATTTTTTTTAGTTCACTCCCTCCTATTCGGGATATAACTATTTACTATTACTTAGTTAGCTATGATGTTTTTTGTTTTGTTTTTGCAACTACAATGAATTATTAGGAATTCGTTTATTTTGCAGGCAAATACAACAATACAAACAAACTGTAGTATGTAGACTGCAGAGCCAATTGCATTTAAAATACATCAATGTACAAGAGACCTAACTTTGCATTGATATAACAATAGGATAGAATATAAATGCATTGGATACTTGTGCCAAGGTTCAAAGACCACTTCGGCTACCCTTATCAATTATCCAATTGTTACTGCATAGTGTTATAGTGTTTCAAGCCACACTCATGTATTTGTATGAATTCATATATTAATAAGCTGTGTTCATCCTTCCATTGTCTTCATTGCCATTTGATAGATAATAGAACTAGTTCAGTGGTGGATTGCTTTTCTTAATTAATGCGCTCTGGTTCGCTGAATCTCACACCTTTAGTACCATTAAGATACACACTCATGCAGCAAGTCATTTTTTATGGTGGTGCCTTTATGCAACCTGTTGTGCCAGTGTTGTGCTGTGACAGAAACTGTCATACTTTTTTTGCTATATTCCCACTTTTCACAACTTGCACACTTCTAAATACAAAGTAATTCCTAACCTCGTTATTTATCTGTGACTAAATTTCAAATCATTTCTAAGTTGTGTTTAGCAGTGCATATATGCTTCGTTCGATACCACTGCTAGTTTAGTGTCATCCGCAATCATATTAAGGCCTAGCTTTGTATACCATTTAGGTTGATAGCTGTATACCATTTAGGTTGATACCAAAATATCCCAGAATAACACAGACGCTATGTTGAATGTTAAATCTACGGAAATACATTAAGGGGCAATATAATTGCGTAATTATGCGTAATACCTCGATGTGGTTTATTGCTTAAGCGTTTAGCATACCAATAGAGACCCTGAGTGTGTTTTATTCAGGTCAAATCTTTGTAGGTCTGTTTATTTATCAACACGAATAGGCCCCAACCAGTCGTGCATGGCACATTGTTAATAGGTATTAAAGCTCTCAATAATTTCGTGGCTGTTTTCATTGAAGGTTATAAATAGTATGTAGCATTAGATAATGTAGGCATGACTTTATTTTATCACCTGATAAAGTCACTTAAGTGCCTCCTTAACAATGCCTAGCATTTCTGGATGCATCAGATAGCATCTTTGAACAATATATATAGTCAGGTAGACTTAAAAGCCAGTGGTTATTGTTTTTATTGTTCCCGACTAATCTCACAATAGCCTCACTTCCAGAACAATAGAGAACAATGCAGGCGTCTCCCTTAATTCTTTAAGTGTCATACTTTTAGCCCTTATTCGTTGGAATTCCCTTGAGTCAAGCTGGGGGTGACATGCACAGGTTGAACCCCGAATAAAGTTCACGAAACCCCTGCTAGAAATAGGGCGGGGCTGTTTTCTTTTGCCCATTTATCCCCGTCTAAGTATGTCTAATAAGATCTTATGTGTTTATTCTGGTCCCGCGTGGTCATTAGAAGCCATTGTCCAAGAAACAACGCTAATGCAATGTGACATTTAGACAAACAATAGCACTTAAGATAATGCCATTTTAATGATCTAAGTCATTGGAGCATGAAGTCATGCAATACTTTGCGCTTTGTTTTAATGCTGTTTCGAAATTACATGCTTCTGGCACTTGGTGCAATATCTGCGTACATTGTGCAGCCCCACCCTATTACTGTGTCAATAAAAGCATATATATTGTATTATTTTGCCACTATTCCGTCAGTACAAAGGTCAGCTGACTACAGACAGATTTTCAGATTATTTTCATGTGTAGAAATGCCATTCGTTTCCACAGGATTGGCACCTTAAATTCTTCCTATCTAACATTATCAGATAAGATGGATCCACTAGAGTCCCTGCTATGTCAATGGCCCACTGAATGGCACCATTATTTGATCATATATCCCTATCTGGGTCAAGTACTAGTTTACATTCTCCTGTTTGGTATGTTACATGTATATGCACTACAAACTGTATAATGCAAATAACCTTACGTAAAGGCCACCAAATATTACGACCACCTCGATAAAAAGAACTCTCTCCCTCTCTTGGACTTAAATCTGCAATCTTGGAGAAATTAGACCTAATTTCTCCAAGCTGCAATTTAGCAATTAAAAAAATTCCAGATCTGTCCTTTACTTTCCATGTAATTGTAACTTTTTATCGTTGATATAACAACTAAAAGTGCTTCTTCGTTCCAAAGACAACTGGCCATGATTTTTAATGGGCTTAAATTAATCATCTTCAATAACATTTCATACTTATCATGTTCCACATATTTCATTGCTCTGAGCAGCTTCAATTTGCTTCAGCTTCTGCTTCGATCAATAGGGAGTTTCTCTGCCTTGGGTGTGGAATTTGAGACCAGCAAAATAAGTCATATTCATCGATATATTGATTTAGACATTTATAAGAGCAGTTTGATGTCCGTCCTGCGATTTCTAGCAGCACCCATGCAGGGTAGACCTGGTAATCAAAGCAATTGGTGGCTTGCACTGGCTTCTTGCTATTTATCTAAAGAACTAGAAAGTTAGATAGATAGTTAGATAGATTGATAGATAGACAGATGGATAGACAGCTAGATAGATAGATGGATAGACAGCTAGATAGATAGATAACTAGATAGATAGATGGATAGATGGATGGATGGATAGATAGATAAATAGATAGATGGATAGATAGATAGATGGATAGATGGATAGATAGATAATGACTGGCTGGCTGACTGGCTGGCTGACTGGCTGGCTGACTGGCTGGCTGGCTGGCTGGCTGGCTGACTGGCTGACTGACTGACTGACTGGATGGCTGACTCATCTTTTGAACACTAAGCAAAATTCCTGCCAGCAATGTTTTTGACTTTAAGTACAATTTAATGGCTACTCAAAGATACCAAGGCACACTTCAACGAGTTTATCACATTCTTTTCTGAATAAATATTCAAGGATGGGTTATGTGTTTATCATACAAGAACTGACGCCTCTCATGTTGTCGTGAAGAACACTTGAAGTACATGCCTGAATAACTTGAGTCACCGGACATTATTTACTGACCAAATGCTGGCTATTGTCATTTTATGGCAGGTTAAGTATTGTTAAGATCTTAGATATTCTTCATACGTGTTAAAAATAGGTCGTCAAAATGTTTTAGGTACTTGTTATCTTATTCCATAAACTATCTTGAAACCTACAACCCAAGCATATGAAAATGGTCTGGGTACTGAGACCAGTTTAACACTAGTTGAAACTATCTTATCAATGGAAGACGATTTTTAGCCCAAGTTACTCTCATAATCATATTATAATGTTAATGAATTAATCAGTTGATGGTTATGAAAACAAATTACAATGATTTAATTCCAAGAAACCAGCAAAGATGTGAAAATAGTCCTTGTTCCAGAACAGTCGTCAAAATAAACTGCTTCCATTGATTGCAGAGGCTATTGATAAAGGAAATAAATAATATTTCCAGTTTAATTAAGTTGCACTGAGCACCAAATATGAATGCATCACCCTCAGCGAACCATTTGTGCTAGTATAACGACGAGTTAATAATATAAGAAAGACGTGGTGATATGTGCATGGGGGTTTTATTAACTCAAAGCTTAATCCGGACATGTTTCAGATTATGCAACATTGCTAATCTAGGATGCTGTGCGTTTCATCAGATAGACTCCTGCAAAGTGTTTGTTTTGAGGATCAACTTGTTTAATAATGTAATTTTTAGATCTTTTTAACCGACCACTGAATCTTTTTTTGTTGTATCATGTGCGTTTTAATGCACAGGGGAGTCTGCACTGAGAGCAAATGAATGGTGATGTATCAATTTCAGCAAGGTTTTTCAGGAAAGCGTCTTTTAAAGTCGTCTAATCCAGCCAGATATGTCACTCCGTCTGTAGAAAATTGTAAAAACTAGTTATGCGTTAATCAAGAGTGGTTGGTTTTTAGAAATACTGTTGCAATGATAATATTTCGATATTTCTAACAATTTTTCTTCATTATTTTTCATTTTCAGGAACTACAGACAAAAGAGGACAGTCGTTCGACAATCCATCATTCCAAGCAGATGACGCAGGTGGCGCCACTGCGCAGTCGGATGCGGAACAACGCTTGTCTTTTGCAGAAAAAGGTAAAAATCCGATTAACCGAGTTCAAAGCTACTCAGATTTCAACATTTCTTCAGGTTTAAGTGACGTAATAGTTATATGAAGCCAAGGTTCTCATAGTTAAGCCCCAGCTACATTCATTCATGTTTGTGTACGAACTACAATCAAGAGGTACAGGGCAAGTGACAATCAGAAGATAGAGGTTGCTAAAATATAACGTATGCATGTATGTGAACTAACTTAAACTTGTTTACCCTGTCGAACTGAGGCAGATGTATTGATGAGTTAATCTGTTCTGCTGCACCTTTTTAATCTGGGTACACAGGGCCAACATAAGAAAACTTGATATAGCTGTATCACTCATGTAAGTTGTTCCTTAAATAAAACCCTACATGGTCAAGGAGACTGGAAAAAACATTGTACATTTTAATTCCCTAAGTCATTGGAAAGGACAAAGGCTAGAGCAAAGGGAAAATTACAGAGGTGTGTGATATATTGTGGCATTTTGTATGTGGTATGTCTCTTTTTTATCCACTTTCATCAACTTTATGACCATTTCCTTAGAACATAGAATAAGCTGCCATAAATTCCTTTCAGCTCTATCATAAGGTGACAGTAGTGGGCCAGTAAGGCACATTTCATTGTGGCTAACCTTGTTCTGTCCCGGTGTACAGAGAGTTGTAATCCTATACTACACAGTCACAAGTGATTAATGGCTGGTTTTCCAGCTATCTATTTGCATTCAATGAAGTCGCCAGGCACATAAGGTGAACCTACTGGGCTGAGGTAAAGCGAGGCTGTAAAGTTGAGCTTGAGGCTCTCACAACTCGGATCATTCTGCACAACTTGTCTCAATGTGTGTGACTCCCCAAGAAACATTTATCAGCAAGCAGGTCAAGAGTAGCGCCATGGATGGGTAGCTACCTTCATAGATTGATGTGTAGTTGCAACATTGAGGTGTTTCTGCTTTACTTGCTTGGTTGACTGCTTGCTTGCCTATTCATTTGCTTGCTTGTCTTCTTCCAAATTGGTTAGTTTATTTATTGGATTGCCAGTTGAACATCACATGTGACTGGACTATCACAGTCTGTTGCCAATTTTTTTTTTCTTCTGAATTAGTTATTATGATTAGTTATGATTTTAATGTGGTGCTGAGTTAATGCATTCGGTTGGAGTATATCTTAAACAAGGTGTGCACTCCCAATCTTACCATCGCATCATTACCTTTGCCTAACACTGTGTTAGTCATGGCCAGGATGACGTTCCTGACAACTTGGTTCTTTGTGTCATTTCCCTTTGCCAGCTTCAAATGATGAAATAAATGCAATCTTGCATCAGTAATACATCAAATAAAATAAGAAAAAATGGCAGATTCTTGGTAAAATCCCAAGAGACTTGCACAATGGGAAATTTTGCTTAGGAGTGAGTAATGTAGTGATTCATATTTGCTGACTTTGAAGTAGTTCCTATGTCTACTTTTTCTCAACAAGTTCGAGACCTCCAACTTATATCGCAGCCATTTTCCTGAAAACAAATCAAGACTGCCTCAACAACTGCCCCACTTTTTCATCCCTGCAGAAGTAAATAAACTTTACACTTCATAAATACATTGGACCAGTTTCCATAAACTTAGGAGATGCTCTGGTTAACCTGAATGCTGTCACTTGCTCCAAATGGCATCAACATAACTTCACGTCTGTGATCTTACAGGTCTCTATATATGAGTCCAACATTTTACACATATGAGTGGGAGACAGAAATAAGGTCCTTACAGAATGCAACCTTGTTGACATACTTCAGGATTATAGCTACAGTGGAACCTCCCCATTAATAGATAGATAGATAGATAGATAGATACATACATAGATACATAAATAGATACATAGATAGACAGATACATAGATAGACAGATAGATAGATAGATAGATAGATAGATAGATAGATAGATAGATAGAAAGATATTTGGCAACATAATATGTGCTTTTATGTTAAAATTTAATACAAAGTAAAATTTAAAATTAGATATAAGTTATATAAAGGTAAAACCAAGCATACAAACATGGAGTATACACATGAATTTAGAAATTATGAGTTATATGGTGATAACTCCATGGGGAAGACATTAAACATCGTGTGGACTCCCAGAGTAACCAGACATGTCATCTAATCATTACATATGCCTCTAGGAACAATGTAAACATATACGTTGTTCTAACATATTAGAGTAGCGTAAAAAGACGCCACTGATGACAGAAACAAAGTAAATTTAAGAATTCATATTGAGTTGATTCCAAAGAAATTTTTTTGTCAAAAAATGGTTTAATCTGCCTACTTATTATGTTGATATATGACATTACATGCAGTCTATTATGAAAACCATGATATTCAGCTGTCTGGTGTATCTTGGTTGCACAATACTCTAATAATAATAAATTAAGAATAACTCCCCCAGGGTGTCAAGTGTGTCATGGCAAAGAACCACTTCTGTACCATGTAGCAATGCAATATTTGCATTGATGTATACATTTATGCAGTAGGGACTTACTCCAATGAGAAGATTGAGGTACAGGGTCGAAGATGGTTGTGTTGGGGCAAATTGTGGTTACATCGTTTGACCTTGGCGAATGCCCTTCAGGAATAATCCAAAACATTGGAATTTATCAATTCAATGATCAGTTTCAGTCTCTTTTTGTTGGTATAAATTGAGCAGTTTTCCTCCTATTGGATATTGTCACAAATTCTGATGACAACATAATTTAGTATACCCCTACTGAAGATTGGCAGTGTGTTGTTCTACCATGACAACTTCTTTCAGTTTAATTCAACTGATTTAATTGTCAGCTGAAATGTACACTGTCTAAAGTCTTTTAAAAGATGATCGCTGCTTTAAAATACAAGCAAAGTGACTGAACAATGCTAAAGCAAGGAAACTGTTAAGTTGCTGAACAGTTTGGTGTTGGTGATTGCAGGGTTAGTTATTGCTGCAATTATTAATTCCTTCACAAGAAGATTTTGGCATTTATATTAATAGTTTGTTGAGCATCAATACTTTGATTCGTAGTGGTCATGTCCATTAAATCAACATTCTGTGAGTGGAATTGGATCCAATTTCTGGACAAGGCAGTGGATCAATAAATCATCCCTCTATTCACCTTGAAATGGTGAAAATGACTAGGTGCTGCCATGCATTAAGAAATTTCCACCTGCAATTTTTTTTTGGTATTTTAACAACACCTTACGTAACAAGAGTTGTCTTTTTTTTGTTTGAGAGAGAAAACACGAAGGGAAAAATGACGGTCGTTGCTTGTAAGAATGCACCACTTTTTGTGACTAGTTTCGGTGTGCAGGACTGTGTACGATACTTGGTTTCCATGAAGTTTTCATGGAAGTCTCCTTTGAGTTAGCATACTGTTCTAGTGGGGTGCTGTATGAAAACAGATGATGGGAGATTGGTCGTTATGAAATGATACAAAATCGACAGGAGCCAAGTTGAATGGGGAGGCCACAGTGAGAGACGTCTCCTGTTTCAGCCATGACCAGTGGAGCGCTAAGCCCTGTCATGGTTTACTGGTGTCATTTGGCACAATGCCAGGGGCCCACATTCTTGCCATACCAGGACTCCGCGCCTCCACATCCACTGGTTACAATGCTCCACTCCTGGCAAGCAAGGACATATGTGACGAGGGGGTATCCACGCGGCTCACCCTCTCCATTAAAACCCCTTATACACCTCATTGTGGGACCGTCATGGGGCAAAAACCCCTCTGCTGCCCCCTTTCTTCCAGCTCTTCTTCTGATTGCCCCCAAATTGGGTAATTTTGACAAACAGGTCCTTTCGACCTGCGTAATTCTATGCCCCTCATAAGTTGTGTGGCCTTGCCGGGCCCAAAGAAATCATAATGTTTAAAGAGAGCAAGAAATACTGTCACTTTGCCCACAATGTGCAACCTGTGCCCTGTTTGTTCATGATTATCTCAACATGTAGGTAAATCTTGCTCAATAATTCTGGACGCCTTGCTACATTCTTCAATGTTTGCTTATACGTGAGTCTTGAAAGTACTCCTGCCCCAACTGTATTGGCAGTCTTTTAAAGGGGTTTATTTAGGTGCAAGTTGCAGAAAACTACATTGTTGTTGTTACTTCTAACCTCAAACCTAGACAGATGCAATTCTTTTAAATTTACATTGATAATAACCTTTCACAACTGTAGACCTTTAGCTAACTGGTACACATGTATGTACAGTTAGTTTCATTAAAAACAGCCCGTCAAATTGAACCTAGCCAAAGCTGTCACAGCTGGCTACTCAAAATTGGATCTAAAAATACATATTTATAATATATTAGATTAATTTCTTACATGTGCCAGTGTTTAAAGTTTTCTGGTGGTAAATGTAAGCCGACTATTAGCTACAGAAGTGGACAGAAGCAGCTGGCTTTAGCATGTTTAGACCACAGTCAGGTGCAGGCCGCAACAGCCATCTAGTGTCCACCGTTTTATTATGAAACTAACTGTACCAGTAATTGTGATTGACTGTTGGCCACTTAAAATTGCCTCAGAAATCACTGGGTTTAAGAGGCATCGTTTTTACTGAAAGTTTTGGTGATTCACAAGTAAAGTGGGAAAAATGAAATCCACACATAGTTGAGGTTTAAAAGTAGACTGCTTATTCAGAAAAGGCAAATTTGGAGGGGCGTCTTTTTGTGACAATGCTATGCAGAGTTACTCAGCCACTGTGAAAAGCAGGAAAAAAAATCGGTCAAGGGTATTCAACTACGTGTGGGGGACCTGATAAAATACTTTGCCAGTGTCATCAATTAGGAAAAAATATTTGAAATTACTCAAACAACCTTTTTTAATCTAAAATAACCAACAATGAAAATTTAACAACCTTGACCACAAGAATTTATCATGAAGTAATATTTCATTGCACATGTCTCTAACTACATGCTTTTGCATGATTGATGACATTGCTGGATACAAATTTAATATACGTTATAGTTACAGAATCCTCATTCACAAAATCCAGCTAAATTTAGCACATTTTTGTATGTAAATATCTATGCTTAAATTCATGCAATGTCCCAATGTTAAAATATACTTATTTTTGCATGTCCAAATGCTGTAGATTACATTGTAATGTGGCATTAAGTGACCTCTAAAGAATTTTGAAGTAAATTTATTCTAAGTTTGATGCATACCGTGACATTACGACTTCTGGTGTAGCAGATCAAACTTTTTGTACCTGTCACTTTGTAGTGTAGTGTAAAGTCATGACTTTTATCTTGTAATATATGGTAACATAAGTTTCCTTTTTCAACAATAAGGAACAAATTTAACTTATACTACGAAATCATACACAGGCCATCTCTTCAATATTCGCCATCATTGACCTCACTTATGGATGTAAAAAATGAGTAAAAATTCTAAACTTTATTTCCATGACACAATTAGACTTGAGACATTCATTATACACTGAAATCCAGGATCCAAGAACATTAACAAGAATATCATAATAGCTATGCGAGTCTGACTTTTACAACTTGTTGGGGAATGTGTGTAGTATATGACTATAGTACCTAGTCTTATGACGGCTTTTTTTAATGTAGAGTACTGTTGGTGGTCTCCTTGAGGAATTTATGTCCGGTCATCTTGACCATCTCTAGTGGACCTCTAGGCTACGGAAGGAGTGACCATGAATGTGTCGCAGACAACTTGAGACTCCTTAAGCAGGGAGACTTTCCAGTGGTCACTGAATAGTCAATACATTGTCTTCCCAATACTCTTGTATAAGGTAGAATCTCGCCATAGGATTCACTAATCAGTAATGGTCATAAACATGAGTTGTTTTTGTTGTGGGATAGATAACACTAAGTTAAGGATATTATTGCTCCTCAATTTATGTAATTTTGGACGTGTGATATTCAGGTGGTCTACAAATGAGTTGGTCTTCTTCCTCTTCTTCTTCTTTGGTTCTTCTTCTTTGCTTCTTTTTCTTCTTCTTTGCTTCTTCTGATTCTTATTCTTTGGTTCTTCTTCTCTTTCTTCTTTGGTTCTTCTTTTTCTTCTTTGGTTCTTCTTCTCTTTCTTATTTGGTTCTTCTTCTATTTCTTCTTCTGCTTCTTCTTCCTCTTCTTCTTCTCCATCATCGTAAACTTCTTTTTCTTCTTCTTCTGTGGTATGTCCTGATATTATATAACTCTACCTGGAATACATACAGGGGACAACGCTGAAATTATGTCTAGTCTTTCTTTTTCAGTAATAATGTGAGTTCAACTGCATTTCAACAGTAATTCAGTCAGGTCTCCTTTAACAGATGATTGCTCCAAGCAATTTGCATGCAGTGTCATCTTCTTATATAGGGTGTCTATTGAGGAACACGCAACAATAGAAAACACCTTTTTGCGTATGGTCCATAATAGAGATATTATGATGTAATACTCAAGATCCTTGAAACGAGACAATTTCGGGATATGATACTACAATGAGAGCTTATCATGGAATGTGTGAGAATCATTGTCTTCACTTTTCATGGGTTAACCAAGAAGCCTACTTTCACAGTAATGTCAGATTTATCTTCATATACAATTTTAATATTTTGCACATTTTATCATGCTGTCATGCTTTCATACTTTCTTATTTGAAGAATAACACAACAAATTCTTATTTTTCATAGTGAGGGTTAACATTATCAATCTAGGTCTACGCAGTTATAAATTTCAGGAAGAAAAAAAGAGTTAAATATCCAGCCCATGTTAATATATCCACTATGATCTATTGCTGGAAATCCCTAAATATTTTTTTTATTATTCTCGTCAACATAGACCACCCAGTATAACATTGATAATAATAATTCACAATCAAGGTTATTTTTTTCTCCTCAGTCAAAAAAAAAACATTATCATGACAAGCGTATTTAGTGGTCTTTGTCAGCCTAAATGGATGAATTAATGCAGTTAGTTGGTGTCTTCTTGAAAATAATGAGCTAAAGGGGTGGAGAATAGCTAGAGGGGTAGTGAAATTCACCCCAAAACAACACTGACAACAATAGGTGAAAAGGAAGTGTATCTTATTCATGCCAGTCTTATAGGGTGGGGGTGGAATTTAGGCCCACCTAATGAGCTGTGACCTTGAGCCTTTTTGCAAGGTCAGGGTGTGTCCCTTCCCAGAGGGGAATCCCCTAGCACATGACAATGCTGACATCAATAGATACTAAAATAATAGAAACAAAAGATGGCACCAGACAATGCCCCATAAAAGGCTATGAAAACCCCCTAAGGGTAATTCCTCAAATTGCTCAACCAGGCTCTATTTACATACAACAGTGGGAATCGTCTGGTGTATGTTGTGCTAAACGACTGTCCATAGACTCACACAGAGTGCCTGCATGGTTGCTGTGTGTGTCCATGTGAATAGCTATATCTAGTGTGCAAATGACATATACTTACATTATAAATATAAACTTCTTCACCATATGCATTTCTCGTTCATTTCCTTCTGATTTATTTATTCACTTCTCTTTAATTGCCTTTACAATTTATTTTTATGTAACATCTCCCAAATTCTGTTTGACTTTTTTTCCTTTTCTTCTGTACAAATGGGCTGCACCATTTAATGGTATTGTACAGTGTACAGTTAGTTTCATTAAAAACCTAGACAATTAAAGCTGGACAACTTCTGCTATACCATGCTACCTGCCACTGACCAGGACTGTGTGGCAATAGCTGGCTATTCAAATCCGGATCTAAAAGTACATATTTATGATATAGTATATACATTGCTTACATTTGCCAAGGTTTATATTTTTTTCAGTAAGCCGACTATAAGCTAGGAGATAATTGAAGTGGCTGGCTTTAGCAAGTTATAGCTACAGCCAGGAATAGGTTTCTACAGCTGTTTAGAGTCGACCGTATGTTACTGTATGTTCTAAGCGTTCATTGAGATATTATACCTTAATATCATAGACAAAAATAGACTTAACTATACTTAACTCAGTCACATTAAAGGTGCCATAGGACCACTCTGTTTGTAGTAACTAAGAAATCCCCTTCCTCGTATTGTTAAAATATAAAGTGTGCCAACAATGGGATATGGTGAGATATTTACCTGTGAATCTTAAGTCTGATGGGAAATCACCTTAAAATAAGTCGTTGCCTACTTGTCATGCTGATCCACTTGGCTATCTTTTGATCATATTTAAACCTGTTTTCAGCTGTTGTAGTAAGGTAAGTCACCCCAAGTACATGTTAGCCTGGGTCCCAGTTTACCAGTAAAGGGCCCAAATTGTGATTGACTTTTTTGCACTAGTTTAAGACCAGTTTGAATTCCCCTGTGATTAATTAGGCAGAACTCAGAACTCAGTGGTTAAATAATAAGGTATTGACCAATTGTTACGTTAGCCAGGTCAAATGATGTGTTTGAACACCAGCTCAGGAATTCTCCATGAGCTTCTCCGGGAGTTACAGTTAGTTTCATAAAATATGGTCGATTCTAGCAACCTATTCCTGGCTGTAGCTATAACTGGTTAAAGCCATAAAACCAGTGAAATTTTTTTTTTTTTCTGTAATCTTTAAATGCTGTCCAAATAACATAGGACTGTAGTTAATAGGTTCAGTGAAAGAAACCTGTTCGTACGATACATATTACGATACATGTGCAGCGTTAAATTTAATTTATGTAAATGCTGATTTTGTATTGACTTAGTAAATTTACATTTATTACATTGTGTTTTAATGGTATAACCTGGAAAGTATAGGGCTGAAGGTGCTGTCATTTTTAATATATTTAATGAATAGATAGTTTGTAATATTTGACTAGAATTTATTACATTCTTACGTAATGGCATCCAGAAACATTTATCACTGGCAATATTTTAATTACATGTGCAAATATGACCCACTTTGTAGCATGTGAGGCTTGACCTCGTGTAGTTATGTATTCAAGGTGACCAGGAAGAATGTCGGAGGGGAATATTAATTCACTGACATGGTTTTAATGAATTAACTGGCATGATAAACTCCTTGACCACATTCCTGAGTTGACTGCCCTTGGCTATTTATGTCTGAAACGGAAAAAAAACTCGACTTTGCATTCTCCATGCAAATCAGCTTCAGGTCAACTAAACATACTATTAGACTGGCAATGGGCATGCGAAATACAAGTAAATTACACACTATAATGACAGTGTAGTTTTTTATGTTATTTAATGTATTTATGTGAGTATACATTTATTTATAACCAAGTATAAACTTGGCTTTATATACAGTATAGTTAGTTTCATTAAAAACGGCCTGTCTAATTAAACCTAGACACAACTAGAGAACTTCTGCTATACGACGCTACCTGCTAGCTAAAGGAACTGTCTGGCTATAGCTGGCTACTCAAAGCCAGATCTAAAAGTACATATTTATGATACCTTAGATACATTTCATACATTTACCAAGGTTTATATTTTTTTCAGTAAGCCGACTATTAGCTAGAAGGAGACAGAAGCAGCTGGCTTTAGCCAGTTATAGCTCCAGCCAGGAATAAGTGGCTACACAGCTGTTTAGAGTCGACCGTATTCTTATGAAACTAACTGTAAATTTAAAATTAACATTCCGCTGTATAGTTGTTAATACTTAGAATATTGTACAAGAATGACAATATTTCAAATATGTGTAGGCCTAACTGTGGGATGAGGTTAATAATCCTCTCTTGGCCAGGCTCTTTGTAAGGGGTGGGGGCCTAGCTCAGAGTTCAATTCCTGGTCGAGCCTATGTTGGATGCCATGGTCCCTGCCTGTTCTAATCAGACCATCAGGTGCAGAAATACAGGATGTAAAGCCCTAATCCACCAACCCACACCCGGCTCTTTGTGTTTAGAGTCAGTTGATGCAGTGACATAAGTTCACTGTTATTTCCCTTTGCACATATTTTTCATTTATCATACAGATTGTTCATCCTATGTGCATTCTTACTCAATTCTCAGAGCTTTAGTGCAAGAAAATAAGATATTTCCCCCACTATTTTGATGCGGCCATATATTTACAATAGTGTTTTGATCCTACATACACACATGTAACTACAGCTGTCATATTTCACCTTGACTCGCGTGATTTTGTCATGTTTTGCTTTTTTTTAGCTGGGTTTTTTATGCATTTAACAAGATGTAACACTATCTTGTGCTATATACCTTCAGCCGCCGGACTGTCTACTCTCATTTTTTACTTTTCTTTTTTGATTTTGACATTTTTTTTCTCTCACTGAATGATACCCGACCCAGGCAGGGAAACATGCGATCGCATGTTATGTCCACCAATAGTTGGCTCTGGTTTAGGATATCCCCTTAGCAGTTCAGCTCAAGAATGGTTCTAAAGTCAGGCAGCTCAAATCTACTTCAATCTTGCCTCCAATTCACCATGTCAAACTTGTCATTCCAGGCTGTTTGTATTTTGTCCTAACCTCTTTTGAGAAAGAGTGAAATTGTGTTATTCGAATGTCCCTCAATGTTGGACTCTCGGGGTCTGCGGTTTGAAAACAAATCACAAGAGCATATGCTCAGGTAACCTACATTATGCATACATGCATGTAAAGGAAAACATCCTATGTTAGCCACAGCAAAATAAACACTACATATTGAGATTTTATTTTATTTTAAAGTAAAGAATGAATTATAACAGCGATGATATAGGATGGTAAACACAACATGGCTGAAAGCAGTGAATTGTAATTTTTAGTAAATAGTAAATAATTCATTTCTCGTAGGGCTATCTATTGAAAAAACCTTCAGATGCCCTATACAGTTCTCGTAAAATATACATAATTAAAATATACACAATTTCACTCTGTCTCAAAAGAGGTTAGGACAAAATACAAAAATTGAAGATAAATAAACTGAAGTAAAAATAAGTGTATTAGATAGTGAATTTTATATGTATAATGGCAAGTGGTCATTTAATTGTACAATGTATTGTCATGATTGAAATGTACTGGTCAATCTCATTCTTTTTTGTACACCGAATTTCATTCTATTTGATCACAACTCTATGTTTTAATGACTCCATCTGCTTACCTCAACTACTAAGACATTATGAGCAGATGTCAGTTGTGACAATGACTTGTCATCGACTGCTTCTGATACAGTCAGTTGCTCTGATGCTGGTCATTTGGCTTTCAATTAATCCCAAAGTAACTTGACACCTGCCTATTGTCATGGTAACGCATCAAAGGCTGATAAACTGCCTCGCCCACCTGGGTGCTGCTCACAAAAATTTAATCAGGTGATAGAATTGTCACTGGAGACTTCAACCATCTGCTGACCTGATGCCTGTGCTTTTAATCAAAGAAGAAAGAATTAGGTTGCGATTAAATTCCAATCATGGGTTATCACCTTACCAGAGAATCAATATGTAGTTACAAGATTGCATAGACAGTACACATTTACACCCAGAATATCCAATTATGACGTAGAGTAACTATTGTTAGGACCCTTTGGTGTCTGAGAATTCAGTAGATTGTTCATTGTACCAAAATTCAGCTATAATTAAAGTACTTCCTAGCAATTGCCCTATTGTAATGGGTTAACTGTACTATACCTATACCCGATGAGGAATAGTTTTAATAAATTTTACAAAGCAATATTTTATTCATTGATTGTTTTTTGGTATTTTCAGGTTTTGGAGGTTATGTTCCAACAGCAGATTACCGTCCTTCCAAAACAAAGGTAAGTCATCATTACCATCAATTATAGTTAATTTTTTCAATGAATTACCACCGAGGATTCTCAAAACATAAACCGGCTCATTTGTCTAGATTATAAACAGAGATAAAATTCGTCATTTATGACACATTTCAAAAATCTTATATCCAAAATATCGAAAGCATCCAGCATTGTGCAATTGTTTTTTTTAAGTAAAACTAAAACTACAAACAGACGACTGGTCTATTCACATACCAAGTAATAGGCAAGTATACATATGGAGCCATATGGACAACCTAATATTAATATTCAGTATAAAACTGATATATCATGTTACATTATTGGCATGTTAGGCTTGTTATGGACATTGTATCAAATTACATATGGCAAATTTCAAGTAATTTGTCGTTCTTATTATAGATTCTATATTATATTCAATGTTTAGTATTGTTGATATAAAACCTTAAATTCGCATACTTAACAACCGTGTTGCCTTAAACAGGCAAGGTATGTTTCTATACTTAAAGCTGCATGGGTAATAACCAGACATACAGACAAATTAATGCCCCTTTGAAAGCAGTGAACCCATTCCCCTGAAAGGGGTCTGTTGTGGGACACGTAGACCCTCTGTAAATTTGTAAAGCTTACAATTATAGACAGCCAGACAGCCATTAAATCAGATTGTGCAAGATCATGATAAAGTATCAACAATTTTGTCCACTTTAGCGGCTTCAAACTATATATTTATTCCCCTCCTTTTAAATGTTGGTGGCTTCCAGCAGAAAAAAAGAACTTTGAAAAATTATTATGGGCTACTGTTTTTGTATTTTGGTCGGATAGAATTATCAAATTTATATGTTTCAGTAAATTTTACACTTTTCCTGCAATAAGCGCATATATTTTGTTAAGAAATTCCAGACATAACGTGACATAGGTAATGTTTCAGTGTACCTGTGTCTTTCTGAATTTCAGTTTTTTTAGTTTTATAAATTGTTATCTTTGAATCAAGCTAATATTTATGTTAAGAGAGATTGTTGGTCCTGTTATTCGCTCCCAAGTTATTTTATTGTGTCTTTTTGAGAAGTTGTGTTTGCATTCTGTACTTTCTGTTGACACTGTAACTAAGTACTGCAATATATACATTATACACACCCTAAGAAGTGCCTCTATAATATTTCGGTTGAAGGCATTTAGGACTAACCCTCACAATATTAATCATATTTTCCATTACTGGAGTATTGCCCAATGTCAAATTCTACATCAGTTGAAGTTATTTGTTTTGAAAACTTTTCCACAAAACTAAACACAACATTTATTTGAGGTTTACCCAAGCCACTTTTAGAACTTTTTATTTTTTTATGGCAATCTGTTAAATATCCATGTATGCTAGTTATCGTGCTTGTTCACACTACCATATCACCATTCTTCAATCCTTTTTTTTTTTCTAAATTCCTGAAATATGACCCTAACTATTCGCAGCAATTGAGCCCTGGGTCAGCACGTTCAATGCTGAACCCAAAAGAAAAGTTGTGAAATTTCCAGGGTGAACCTGAGCGTAGAGATGAGATGTGAGTGACAGAGGAGGCAACACCCTTTAAAGTTGTCATGGCAACCGAGTGTGTAGTCAAAAGTTTTTTTTTTTAAGAAATCAGGTTATCTCATATTTTGAATGAGATCCATCAATCTAAAGGAAAGAAAGATCTGTTTTATATGTGAGATTAAAGATAGTTGAGGATCGCCATAGATGTCAGAAGTAGTATAGTGAAATATCAACTCATAGGGAACGTTTTTGTCCAAGGTAATGGCCAAGCTCACCATACAAAGAATTAATAATAATAATAATATAATAATATTACAAAGAAGTAGTTATCAATAACCTTATCAGATATTTGCCCACAACAACAATGAGTGTCATTGAGCGAAAACTCAAGTTTTCTTAGTTGGGCCTCCCGCCATAATGTAAAATTGTTGTTATTATAGTGCTAATTTTCATTTTACAAATATCTGAATCTCATTCTGAATTATATTATAGAAACAAACACTTTATAGTAAACGCAATTTACCACAGTTGGTGCAAATTTTGTTAATAAATATCTAGCAATGACCTGATCACTGCCCCTCTGAATATCTTAGATATGTATTCTGCAATTTCAACATAGAGTTGCATTTTTGAAATTGGGTCAGTAGCAAAAGGCAAGTAAACAAAAAGCAATGTAAACATTTTTGAAATTGAAAAAAAGAATAAGAAAAAAAAAGCCTTGAGTCTGGAGGAAATCAGCAAACCAAATTACTTACACAACAACTTTAAAGGACTTGTATTCATCACTCTCCAAACAAAATTTTTTCTAGTAGTGCAGTTATGTGGCCCAATGGCATGTGAGTTATGGGTCATTGCCAACTTTCCCTTATGTCCTTATTTACATGTAAATGTAAGTATCATGTACATTGTACAGTTCCCTTTACATTTCTCTGAAGTGCCCCCCAAATGGTGAGTACAGTAATTGCTATGTTAAATGCCTTGGGCCATCTTCTGCCTTTAGATTGCTGCGAACTTAAAGCTAGTTTCTGTTTAGTTTGACAAAACACATGCCAGCTTAGATAGAGAAAAGTAACACACCTTCTTGACGTATTTCATGGGAAATATGTGTCCAACAATTAATATCATTGCAGTCTTTCTGTTCACGTATGGTGAAATTATAAAATTTCTCTAATGGACAGCTTCTCAAAAGCGTTCTTATTTTTACACTTTTTTTTAACACTTTCTTATATAGGCCTACACAAATAAATGAGAAAATGACGAAAATAGCTATGCAGTCACCCTTGCGTCAAATATTAGACATTATCAGATGTTGTGCCATAACTGTTTTTCTGACGTTTATTTATTTATAAACTATATTTACACAGGGTTACTTTATACAGTTCAAAACACTGGTTAAATACATTAGGCCTACCATGTTGAAAATACAAGAAATAAACAATAAGATGAAACAAAAATGTGAGCAAAAAAATGTATTTAAAGTAAAACCAAAATTAGGTAAATTCTATTCTATTGGATATAAAAATTATCGTTTCAGTACAGCCCTTAATATTCTCCCCTTAACCCTTAAGTACAGCAATTTGCCAGTTGTATCTTTCACACCAAAAAATATATCGTTCCACTAGGATGATTGCATATATCTGCCTTCGTGCCATTTTATGAATTGCTCTCCTTTGATTGTAAGATCTCGTGACTATTTGTTTTCTATTAACACGTCATTGGAGTGGCAGAATCACACAGTTATTGATATAAACTCTTTTGTTTGAGCTGCGATCCTGCGTTTTCTTGCCCCCTGAAGGTGGTTTTTTCCCTGCAAGGTGATCCTAAGTGGTAATTAGAGCATGACTCCATACATTACACATTACATATCACTTACCTGAACATCCTTCCAAGCTGTTTTTATGTTCGAGCACAAAAAGTGGCAAAAATAAAAACTCAAAAAGGACTTGACTGAAAAAAAAAAAGCTAGAAAAAATTATATGTCATACGTACACCTACTCCAGTGCATGTTTTGCCATTTTGTTGTGTGTGAGCTGGAAATTTTTGTCCTGTATTTTTTACACTTACACAAAGTGGACGTTTACTTAGGCATGGCATATTTTGCATGATGCATTACTCTTTCTTATGTGGAGTCTTTTCGTTAGTGATTCCAGTAGAGGTTATGGAAGATATTTATAGCATCTGATTTGAAATTATGTAAGCTATGCGAGGAAGATGCCTTTTGATCTGTGTAATATTTACAAACAAACATATAAGATTTGTTTAGCATATTGTTTAGTTTTAGTATTTACAAGGACCCATAAAATTTCTAGAATGTGTTGCTGGAAATTTTATATCAACTCCACGAAGTTTCCATTTTTAAATCATGCCTCATTTAATTCTGATATTTCGTACCAAATTAAAACTTACATCTTTGCTGTAGGCCTGTTTTAAATACATTTTCTTCTGTGTAAAATAGCTTATACTTAGAGTCAATAGCAATCATCATTAACCAAGCTCAGACAACAAGAATCAATTCTAAGGTGATTATTCTGATCCTTCACCAGGTATTGTTTACTTTTGGGGTACCAATAAACCAGGTAATTCTCAATACTAACACAAAACATTGGCCGATCCCTCATGTCAACACCAAATACTCCCAGGAGTGTCTTAATTTTTAAATCCCACACCTCCAGACCAATTCTCGAGGCTTCGAAAAAACTTTGATGTTCATTTTTATATGGTAATTTCTTGATTTATTCGTCCCATTAGTCATGTGTGCAAAAACATGCTGAGAGAATGATTCTATAGCTGACTTGGAAATATCGGTTGAACTGCAGTTCAAGAGCTGTGAATACATTGTATTATATTAGTCATGTTCACAACTTTAGCCCATGCCTTTTGTGTGACTCACCAGTTGAAATGTAACATTATGTGCGCCGTTGTAGAAATCCTCATGTACAACAGTTAGCTGTTGTGCTGCGCTGGGGTAGATATCCAGAAAGTGGGCGATCTGACTTACTTTTACGTTTTATTTAATTACTTCGTTAATTTTCATCCGATTTTTAAAATTCAAACATTTTCTGTAAGCTCAGATCTTTACCTATCTATATAAATCACTGTCATTAATTCATTAGCCGAATTGTAGACGAAGCGCTATTTTTCGTGTGAATACACTGTGAGACATGATATATGTACATCCTCACATTTTATGTACACAATAGACATTTTCGGGTGTACATATGCATGTCTCACATGTAACCATTGTCTTTGCAACACTTGTTTTATCTGTCTTGGCTCAAGTTATCATCTGTGCTTCCAGCTCAATTTCTGTCTGTCTGAGATTCTGTTTCTCTGTGTATGTGATACTCAAGCTTTTATTTAATCTTGTTGGTGTGATTCCTATTCTTGTCCCTTTAGTTGGTTGTTTAACCACTTTAAAGTGACACTGAATCTGTCGTGTACTTTTTAATTGAACATCTTGAGTTCTCTTTGAAAAAATTTTTGTGGTTTTATCATGCAAAAATGGTACACGAGGAGCAGTGGGGATCTCAGCAGATAGGATCAAATGTTGCAGCTCTGTGAATGCAACCTGTCATTGCCTGTAAAAACAGGGCCCTTAAATTAGCAGGCTCATGCATTGAGATGTAGGGGGTTACGTCAGAAATCAAAACAAGAGAGCTTAAAAAGTAAAAAAAGAAAGAAAAAAAAGAAGTATACTCAGATATTTCCCTCAAGCAGCCAGCACCTTCTCTTTGCCTGTTCACTGCCATAATACATCCACATTTCAGACGGGCTGTGACACTTTGAAGTGTTTGCAAAGTTAAAAATACCTTGCAGAACCAAAATACTCTTACGATACAAATAGACTGTGGGTGCCATCATTCATTTCATGGTCGCTGTAGGTTTTAATTGTGTTGAAATCAACTTTTGTAGCTGCCTTAGAGGCAAGTTAAAGACCCCGTCCATGGAGTAAATGTGTAACATGGTGTGGACTTCTATCCATATCATCTCACCATTACGTCTACCTCTGGCAGCTGGTCATATAAGCTGACTAAGCTTCAGACCAGTAGCACTGAGACATTATATAGTACTATATACTTTTGTAAAAAGGTGTTACGTAGATTAAACCTTATTTATTGCTCTCACACACTCATTTTTGTTATTGTCCAAAAACGTGCTGTTGTAAGCATTTCTATGCCAGTTGAATAATAGCAGTGGTATTTATATTGAATCATATTTCAACATTTCACAATGCCTTTATTCTATTTTTAAAGATACTTAAAGTCAACAGAAGAGTGTTAGCAATGCAGAGTCATGTGACGCTGAATATTTCATTCAAATGAAAGAGGTCAGAATTTCCAAAGAATTTGTCACATAGGGTGATACCCCTTACCCATGTAAAGAATGCGGATTCTGTCCATGCGTTGGTGTCACTCCTTAAAGTCACCCCATCTGAAGACATCCTGCTTCTGGGCTGCCTTAAAAAGATCCTTAAGAGCAAGCATCAAGGTGTAATAGAATCTTTTCACTGAGGGGTCCTGAATTCAGCAAGATTTAACTCTTTCTTCTCCTTTCATTACTCATTTTGCTTTTCACACATAAGAGATCTTAACTAACTTGTTCAATAAATATAACTTTCTCAGGGAAATAACAAAAATCAACTAAAAGATAAGATGTCAAATATGCATTAAAAAGCACTAAACATACTGCTGCTAGAATGGACTTTGTTTCAGCCAATCTCAGTTAAGGGCAGTAATTATTTTAGCCAATAGAGTTGCAGTATTCTGTTTCAGCCACCTGGTGGAATATCTCTAAACTTCCGTGAAAATCCACTTTCAGCAGCAAAAAGTCTGATGCATATCACTGATTTATATTAAATTGTGCAGGTGCTTTTAGATTGGTTGAGAATCCAAAACTGCAGCCCAATTTCACTGCTCTTCTTTAGGGTATCATTCGGGAGTAACAGGAGTCTGTCACAACAGCTTTGTCATTGCATCCTTATGTCTGTTTCTGGTGCCTGATTGAATTGCATCTAATTTCTTCCGAGAAATTACGGTACTGAACATATACGTGCAACAGGCTTTCAGCAGCTGCCCTATCTAGAGGTCCCGGGTTCAAGTCCCAGTCGAGCCTAAGTTGGATGACTGTTTCATCCATCATCTCATTGCCATGGTCCCTGCCTGTCCTAATTAGCCCATCAGGTGCAGAAATACAGAACTAAGACCCTAATCCACCCACCACCACCATGCCCTATCTAGAGCCTGAAAACACCTGAAGTGTTACATTGGATACCTGCATGTATTCACCAGCATGATTGGCTTGCCTCTATCAAATTAGCTTAACTGAAAAATTGGAACAGGGTGTACATTAAAGTTACAGTTAAACTGCTAGATGTCACACTTCAAAGATCATATAAGTTCGAGGTCTTTGGCTTCCCCCATGCAGAAAATCCAGATGTGAAATCGCTGTAGTAGGTGCTTGACTCTTTGTACAAGTCTATCAACATTGACTCTTCGGTGCTGAAACGCAATGTTGAGTACTGTTGTAAGGCACTGGGTACTAGCTATGATGTACCAAATATTAGCAATGCAAAATCTCACTGCATGAAGACATGTAAAACTCTTAATGCCCAGTGTATGACATACACCCTCAAAGAACTGTTTTTGGTGAGGGACAGAGAGATGCATTGCATGTTGACAATTGATGAAGTGAATGAACTCATATATCAAATTTCAGTAAATTAAACAATAGCTCTTTTATAATCATGTGTAACAAAATTTTGACATTGTTATAAATTCCCAAGTTTCTTTGTGCCACTGGGTACGAAATAAAGATGATATATATAATATTATATATTTTCATATATTTTATTCATGGTGAATACTGTTATGATTATGTGAAAACAAACAACGTGTTTATACACATTTTCCACAACAGCTGTGGAGAATTTAACATTCAAAAAGTAATATATGGCCCACAAGGTAATTTGGCAATAATTTGTACTTTACATTTTTGAGGCCCATACATCTCATATGACTGGGAGCTTTCATCTTACAAAATACTTTATTTGACTTGACAGGGAAATCATCGAAATTGGTTTGTGCGGTTGTTGAATACATATGTTGCAAAATGGTGGTAAGGGGGAGCATATGAGGCTTGTGGTATGTTGCAGTTAAGGGGTTTTAAGGGCTTGTAAACTAGCTACTTCACCCCATAAGGTCATGTCCGATTTTAGCAACCCTAGAACTTCACTTAGGAGTAAGTCCTGTTCAAGAACTTCTGTGCAACTCCACAGTCACATTCCCATGTGTGCCAAGTGTCACGCTGTGATGCCTTGCTACATAATCTTTGTTGGGGGAGAACATTTTAAGTTTTTTGATTTATGATAGGTTGGGTACCATTGGACATTCACATAGAAAAAACTAGAACCTGATAATATGTTCTTACTTGCTTGCTTGAAACCCTTGAAAACAGAGACGAGTGTAATGAGCGAAACCCCACGTCCTTCATAATTATTTACTTATTTGTAAACATATCTATGCAGGGTGAAAACATTTTGAGCAAAAGCTCTTTTTTCAAAATACAAAATAATTAAAAACAGTGAAAAAAAAGATAGAGTAAATTAACAGCGATATAGCACATGCAGTGTCAATGATCTTGATAATCAGACTTGATAACATTACTTGTAGAAAATTTGAGAGATGAAACTTCGAACTTGGTGGACAAAATGTGTGGGACATAAATATATTGGACATGTCAGAGTTTGGCACGCCGAGGATCTCTACTGGAAAATGATATAATTTAAAACAATATCTAAATATGGTACATTTACCATTTTCAATAGTTTCATCACTCGTTGTGATGTATTGCCAAAATCTATGGGTTCATGATGTAAACTTTTGGATCATTTTGGCACAAATTTGCAGGTGGGCTGCTGTAATGATACCTGAAATATGTAGTTGACATGGTCGAACACTTTATGTGGGTCTACAACCGACCAGCTACTTTGTATCACTTTCCACAGCTCTGGGAGGTCAGGGAGATTTCGGGAAGGAATTTCTTTATTTTGGTAAAGCCCCAGGGTGCTGGAGTTGCACACGTAGAAGCCCTATAAGCCCGAGATGCTCAGGACTGTTTGTTGGGGAGCAGAGGTTCTGGGGCCAAGAGCATGTTTGTCTTCGGTGACATAGGATCTGTGATGTGTCAGTAGGGAGGTCTTTCAACTATGTTATTTGGCCCATGTCCTCTGCTTGGGCTCCTTCAATACACACTGACCCAGAATCTTCAAACTGCGTTGTTCCTTAGGCCTCATTTCTCATCAAACGCATTCCTGAATTTCGCCTCAAACTATTCCATTTTTTTCCTCCGCCATTTTATCTTAATGCGTCGTGTTTTTAACACAGTTCTCTTCTGCCTACTGTATCAATTTACATGTTTCTACTAATTGCTGCAAGTGATGTATTGGACTCTACAACTTCTGGAGTCTTCTTTCTTTCTATTGCCTTCTCCTTTTCAAGCAAAGTAATCTGCCATGTAACACACTTCCCTGAGAAACTGTCATGGCAACAGAGCTCTACAAATTAATATACATAATTATATAATGATTATGAAGTGCCATACTCCTTGTATGTTTACATGCACCCAATTTCCTCATTAAAGTGGCAATTACACCTGTCCCACTGCTGTCTATATGGCTGAGATTTATTTCTATGATCTGCCGACATAAAAGCTATGCCATTTAGCAGTTGAATTTTTTACCTGAAATTTAAACGTTGAAATTAATGCAGTGTGTTGTGGTGATCCTGCAGAGTGGGCTAATATCACGCATGAGCTGAGGCTTCTGCCGAGGAATTTTACAGGTCAAAGAGGGATGAATTTTACTAAATCATAGCCCTGTGTCTACAATTCAAGCCAGATACTAAAACTATCTTCCATAACCTATGTGAACTCCCCTTGAATGAGAGAGTTACATATATAAATAGTCACAACATCAAATAGTGGTGGTACTTACTGACCAGGTGTTAACCACCAAAGGGTCAAATTTATTGGAAACTTTGACTTACTTTAGACATTTTCCAGAGATTAAGACGTTTTGACTGTGCCCACTTAGTAGTCACTCTGAGGTTTTAGTGAAAAAAGTTTCACTTCACACAACATTGACTAAAGCGGATTTAGTTGCAGTTAATAGTCACTGGGCTATTGATGGGTGAGTCATAAAAATACTGTAGGGTAAGCCAGCTACTAAAACCATGGAGGTATTATCTTCCATAACCTGAGTACACTGAGACTCACTTTCAGTAGGTTACTCAAAACATCAAATTTGTTAGACATTTTGACTTTAAGACATTTTTAACGAACTATTGATTTTAACTGTGCCTAGAATGACTGACCCCCCCCCCCCCCCCCATGTAAACATTTTGACTAACAAGTTAGTCAGTCTATGTCCATGTCATGTACAGCATTAGTTATAATGACTGAGTTTTTACTTTACATGGCATTGAGTAAAAAAGCTTATTTAGTTGCATATAAGACTCACTATTGGGTTGGGGGGGGGGGGGGACGTGTCAGTCTAGGTACACCGACAGAAGTGAAAACCTATATGTGAACAATTGACATTATAGAAATACTGTAAGGTACAATTGTCTCCATAAGTATTGTCTGTATGATGGGTTGTAGGCAGTAATAATGACATATTCAATAACTCATAAATTAACTTATTGATTCGTTCATCCAATAGTTGGTATCATTTAATCATATTCACATCATCTGTTCATAGGGTGGACACCACAACAGCTAGCAAAGCTTTGGTGGATACCCTGCATCACATCAATCATTGCAAATGACAGTTAATCAAAGCCATGATTACATAAATCATTCCTAATCATTGTAATAATTATATCGTGTGATGCACAATAACTAATAAACTAGAACTTGAACTGGCTGGATCTGGCGTCTTGTTGAGTGACATTTAAAAACAATAATTTCCGCCACAAAACAAGCCCAATGACATTGGATGTTGACGATTGTGTGTTTTACAATTTTTTATAGCAGTGAAAAAAAACCTTATATTTCCAAACTACTGACTCATAAGAATAACACTAGCAAAACAACTGCCCGTAGTACCATATTGGCTCGATTTATAGTCTTTTGCCTTGGGTACACTTAAGAAACATTAATTTTTTTTAATCCACAAAAAGTTAGTTGAAGCAAATGTGCAAAAACGGAGTTTATAAACGTCAGTGGAGCACCTTCCATTTCACCAACGAAACGGAAACATGACACACCAATAGAGTGTACACAGTACATGGGCTTTTGATAAATGAGGGCAATTAAATTTGAAGGTGACCTTGAATTTCCTTGCATTCAATTGAGGAAAGTCTTGCTGACAGACGCAATGTTACTCATTTGGTATCTCATTGCATGGCTCTCGTAATAAACAAGACTGAGGTTTCAATGGATTCTGTGGCATTTTGTAAGCAAAAATGGCAGCAGACTGTGGACAGGCCATGTTTGAATATTGGTCATAGAGGAATTCTATAACACATTGTTGTGGACATTGCAGGATGACCCAGGTGGACAGGTCATTGGTGGCTTCCTATCTATTGATATTCCAATCACAGCAGCTTCATGGAGCTAGCCCAGTCTAGATGCAAACATTTCAAAATAGAGTCCCAGCTTATACTGCCACCCCACAATAACTTTACATTCTTCAGTGTCTGTGCTTTATTTGAAAGGGACTAAGATTCAATATTTTCAGTAAATATAAAGTGTACATAAAATATTAATGGCGGTCTCAACAATAAACTAGTTATACATCAGTTGACCATTGATATTCTTTATTCTATATTTCACTGCTTGCCAACACAATTGTTACTTCTAGCAATACTTATTAGTATTAAGGAAAGCATATTATAACAAATATTATAATAAATATCATAATTGTAATAGTATCTTGCACAATATATTCAAAGGTTCACCGTTTGGTAATTCACGACAAGGATCAAAGGGTAATTTCTACCTAGTCGTGAATTACCAAACACAGTGAACCTTTGAATATATTGCGCAAAATATTATTACAATTGTGAAATTTATTATAATATAGTCATAAGCTTTCCTTAATACAGAATTCAATACCCATCTTGTAAACTAAACTCTTAAAACAGTTTGTACTGAGATCTAACGTATTGTCATTATTCAGTGCAAACTGTTAGAAGATGTCAGAAATGCAGTAAAGATTAAAGAGTTGTGTGAAGAGAGAGACAATTTAAATGATACTTTCATGAGTAAACAAGAAATTAATGTAATGATGGAACACCTGGGCACAACTTAAATAATTATGTGTGAATGGCAGTATCATTTTATTACCTTTTATTTGTACTTATTTTTATTTTGTATTTTAAATATTTCATAAGCCTAGAGCATGAATAAAAAGATATTGATAATAATAATTAGTTAGAACAGGGTAATAATTATAGTGGTAAATAACAGTCCTCTTGCAGTTCTACGTAATGTAGATGCCATATGTGTAAATGTCTCTACTTTTTTCTTTACTTTTTTTTCTCGCAAATTACCTGAAACATGTTTGTCAAAATAAATAGCAAGAAATACTTGTCTAATGCAAAAATGACAGATATAATGCTTTAGGCATATCTACAATGGTTGCATAATGCCCCTGGTGTGATCTGTATAGCCTCCCAATTACTTTTTGTAAAGCAGCAGTCACATGCTGTGCCCTGGGGCCAGATTGCCTCCCTACCTCTAAACCTGTTCTTTCCAATACCAAGTCGTTACACGATCTTTTCTGTCAAATTCCTTTAGAAATGTTATCCAGCCTTGTGTGTCATTACAGTCTGTAAGCTCTATAGGATTCGAATGAAGCCTTTTTACTCTCTCTCCTCCTTAACTAGACACCTGATAAGCTTGAAGTTTAAAGGGCTCTTACTAGATCTGGCCTTTTTTTCATTTTTTTATGCAGTGCATGTTCAGGGTCTAACATGAATCCGTATCAAATCGTAGGCTTTTCACGTTCAGTGCATATTTCACAATTGCCATCCTTAGAGGCTCAGTTAATCGTGATCCAGTTAACATGCCATTTTGTCAGTGTGTGTGTCCTTGTGTCCATCAACATATCATTTAGCAGGATATGTTTTTTAGGCACTGATGTCTTTAAGAGTTCTTTATAAACATGTGGCGATGGCCTGAACAACAGATACTTAAATTGTCATGGCGATTTCAATCTCTGTCTAGATCCTGGATTCTTTCTCTTTCCATGTTTTTTTTTAGAGGCCGGAATGTTCAACTTTTGTTGCACTAAACTAACTAACAAAAAATACCCATGTTTACCTAATGGTTTTGCCTAAGTTGAAATACTTCGAAATGTCAAACAACGTGTTTTAAAAATAGCAAAGATCAAGATTTAATCATTGTCAATATTGTTCTACATATTTTCCTGAAACGATGTGTGTGTTTTGGGGAATATCACTTTCCTGTCATCGTATTAAAACTACAGTGCTTCAAGAGAGGTGTTTTAGACAACTATAAATGCCCGTAATAATTACAACATGGTAGAAAAGATTGGACTGACAATGTCAACACCTATTATTTATAAATATAATTAATTTCCTATAATTACTGTTCCTATGATTACATATAGTCATTTGCTGAGGTCACTCTGGGACCCAGGTGGGCACTCGCTAGCAGTACTACTTGTGTCTTTGAGTGACCTCCTGGTCTCACCCAAACATGGTAAATTTTTTTAAATAAATATCTGCAGTACTTGTATTTTGAATGCATGTATTGTGTATAAGCAGCAAATTAATTTTCATGAGTCTTAACAGTGTTAGTATATTTCATATGAACTGGTCATAATTTCCAAACATTTGTCATCAGTGTACTCAGCTTTACTGAGATACCATATAACAAAAGACAGTTTGTCACACATTACAACACACTAAAAATAGTTCTCAAAACCAAGCAAGTTTGATGATCTATGTGCTGAAATATCACAATATATAATCTAAAAGTTAAACTGACCAATTTATTCTTTTCTTGCAGGTTATTTCAGTCATTTCCACATCTTCAAGCCAAGGTCATCAGGGGTCGTCACCAAACAATAACAACAACAATGATTCTCTCAAAAGGTCCTTGATGAAACTGAAACCCTCTCCCCAATACAGCATAGGAAATGCCAGAACAGGCTCCCAGGGCTCCTTGGATGCCAGTTGCCAAAATATCGTAAGTATCTTCAATAATCCATTGCAGTGGAACAACGATAACTACAGTGCTTCAAAAGAAGTGTCATATAATTAGACTATAAATGCCAGTAATAATTAAATCATAATGGTGTTTTTGGTAGTAACAAGATAAGATAATATATTACATATGAACTGTTCATAATTTCCAAAAATCTGTGTTGTTCAAAGGGATCAGCTACAGAGCAATGTACCTGTGAGTCCATTGGTTTTTTGTTGTTTTGTTTTTTACTTATTTTTGTATGGAACGCATCCTTGTAGAACACCATATGCCTGGTGGCCCATAACTGATAAAACTGAAATGTGGTAATGGAATACTGTGTTTTGTAATGAAATATTACATCATGGTTTTACCTTTAAAACTGGATGCAAATGTGTCTAATTGTCCTTTGTAACAATAGTAAACCCAAATTCAGAATAGTCCATGTGAAATGCCTTTTAATGGATTTTATCTCAGGTAACTGTTTTTATCTCAGGTAACTGTTGAAAGATATCTCATAATTTAATGTGATGGATACAATGGCATTCGTCAGTGCTGTAGACATTTACGTTATTTATTGTTTATTAGTTCACCTACTATCCTGGAAAACAGCCCATAACATTTTTATGAGTCATTTTTATCAAACGAGAAAGGAGTTTTGTGTAAATTCTGGTTAGGGGCTTTAGAATCCTACCACTTGTTCATGTATAAAATAAGATGCATGTGATTTAGTTAAGTTGGAGAAGTGCAACCTTCCATTATAAGCGCAGGAAATATTCTGGCAAAACTTGCAGTAATGGCCCCATAAAGATCATCAGCGTAACGTGTGCTGCAGTACACCACAAGTGCTCAGTGTTGTGATCACAGGAGTGTAGCCATGCCCACGTGTTTAGGTTTCATTTATCTATGGCAGCAGCACTAAGTTCCTTGCCAGACTGTTGCATGAATTACACCGCATGGAAGTTTCTCCTCAGCCAATGCACGCACACTGAGCACGAAGTTGCAGAATTCTAAGTTACAACTAAGAACTTTCTTGACAGCTCTTGACACTGGAAAAGTCTTCGATCAAGATCACTTTCAGTGCACAACATTTCAGTACATGGTAGTTGCAATGTCAAAGTGCTATGATATCAGTTCAGTGATGCCAGTTTTGTGATATTTTATCAAGATTAATTGATTGATTGATTGGTCGATTCAATTCAAGCCAAAAAAGTTTAAAATAAAATGTTATATGGCTTTCTTAAGATTAATTGTTGGATTGATTGATTACTTCATTCATTCATTCATTCATTCATGCATTCATTCATTCATTCATGCATTCATTCATTCATTCATTGAGTGATAATCTTTGAGTCAGTCTTAGATTGTTCAGACTCCTGTCAATACATCAAGGAAAAAATCCAATATCGATTCAATTCAATTTAATTCAAAACTTTTAAAATAAAAAGTTAAAATAAATGGCATTCTTTTGATTGATTGATTGATTGCTTGATTGGTTGGTTGGTTGATTGATTGATTGATTCATTCATTCATTCATTGAGTGAATGTTTGAGTCATTGGTAGATTGTTCATACTCCTGTCTATACATCAAGGAAGCACTCCAATATCACAATGACCAAGTGATCTTGAGTCATTGGTAGATTGTTCATACTCCTGTATATACATCAAGGAAGCACTCCAATATCACAATGACCAAGTGATCTTGAGTCGTTGGTAGATTGTTCATACTCCTGTCTATACATCAAGGAAGCACTCCAATATCACAATGACCAAGTGATCTATCCGGTAATGCCTTTGACCTCATGAGGTAAAAGATCAAAATCTCAGTCACTGGAGTTACTGAAGCACTCAAGAGTCAGTAGGTTGTCACCTGTTGACATATTTTCTTAACAAATCGACCCAGACGGCCAAGAATAATTTCTGGTGCGATCTAAACGAGCAATTGTTCACAGCAGACGACCCCATGTGACCTTGACCGTATTCAAGGTCACAGCTACTGGTCAAACACTTGAGTGACCATGCCAGTTTGGTGAGCATTCCTGGTCACTGGCCTCCGAGAATAAATATTTTAGAATGTGATAAGAATATATTATTTGTCACTTAGGAGCTTTTGTTGATGTCAAAAAAAGGGGACCATTTCCCAATTTTTTGTCTCATGTACTCTGTGGCACTTCCTCGGTGCTTTGGTTTTGTCATGCAATGCCAGAAACATTGGAAGAATGCACACACGTTTGTGGTAGGTTTACTTGTCAGGCTGCTGTATTTATTGCACACTGGAAGACATCAAGTGCAAAAGCATACCTTGTACAATGTGACCTTAAGACAATGAGACACTGCTTAACTAAGGCATACAGCTGCTACAATAATAATTAAATGCACACTGCATCAGTGATAATTTATATCAATGAGAAGTAAAGCTTTCAGAATATAATTTGGTTAATTTGGAGTTGACAGCTGCAGTGATAGTCTTACTTACTTAAAAATTAATATTTGTGAATAAAAGGTGGTTAATTTTGATAGCATATGCCATTATCAAAGTTAAGCAACAAGTACACTTCATTGATTTATCCATTGTATACATGCATTTGATAATTGTATGGATGAGATTGGTGGCATAACATAATTCATAAATGAGCATCTGCTTTGACTAGAGTTCTGAAATTCAGAAGTTACATACAGTAGTCTGCATTGGTGGATGCATCATTCATAAACAGTGCAAATGTACAATGCTGGATACCTCTGACCAGCATACCTCAGAATCAGGATGAGGTTTTCTTCACTGGTATGGCTGATGTTTCCTCCCAGACACCTTTGTTGTGGACACAGAATTCTCATGTGGCCATCTCCTGTGAAGAACTTGGCATAACTCACGCCAGTGTAATTTCCTGTGGCTGAGTTCAGATTAAAGCTGGCTCAACTTTTTTTTCTTGTACAGCAGTACACATCTGTTTGATTGGAAAATTAGAATTATTTAATTAATTTATATGTCTATCTAGTTTATTGTAGTAGTCCTTAACCGGTTGCCAATACAATAATGAACTCTACTTACAACAAAAGTCTCATTAAAACACTGTCCAGGCATGGATTACAACCAAATTGGAAACAAATCTCAGAGACTTGGAAGCTGAACTCCAGATGATATCATTTGAGTCTAATGTCTAATGTCTCATTGCTACTGGGTCTGAAGCTAAGTCAGCTTATATGACCAGCTGCCAGAGGCAGACGTAATGATGAGATGACAGTTAATGCTTGGAATCTGCACCATGTTACACATTTACCCCATGGGTGGGGTCTTTTATCTGCCTCAGCATTGACACTGAGTTCAAGGCACCTCCAATTTAATGTCTCATCACTGGATATCCAGCTGGAATGTAGCTCATGAAGAGTGCCCGGGCCTGGGATCGAACCAGGGACCTTCGGCAGAGCTGACCAATATGGAATTGGCTGATGCCCTTACTATTAGCATGATTAGGCCACCCAGCTAGCTGCCTTGGAGTCCAGAACTCGTACTGGTTAAGGGACTGCCTTGGCTAATGAGAGTCCTGGGTTCACATGACATCATCTGGAGTTTAGCTTCCAAGTCTGTTTCCAAGGCAATGAATTTGGCTGTAAAACCAACACTTCAAAACTAGCTTAATAAGCCAGTAAGAGTTTCAAGTCGTGCGAGATCACTGTGTCTGACATGGACCATGATTTACATTAAAGAAAACCTAAGATGTAATTTTCACCATTAGCTTGGCTTTGGGAAGCACCGAGACCTTTAGCAATTGACTATTTCTTTATTATCTATGCTTGGAGAGAATGGTCCCACATATCAAAAGTATTTACATAAAAACTGAAATTGAAAAAGCGGTATAGCTGTATGACTCTAATACGTAAAAATTCAACTGAAAACTAAGACCGCTGTATCATTTTCAGCTTGAACAGATCTTGAATTCAGATATGTAGATATAACTCACATGAGTCACATCTAGTTTTTAAGCATGATTTTCTGTGTCAAAAACTCGTCATAAAAGTGCTGAATTAATTTCCCTACGACGTACCAGGCAACAATGGTTCCCATGGCTAGCTCATAGGTGTAAACCACAAAATATGAGGCAACGGAAATACAAATTCCTCTTCAGCATATTCTCATGGGGTTAATGATCAGGTATGGCCTCCAAGCTTTGCTTACTCAGGCTTGACAAAATAATTGTGGTTACAATGTATTTGGTATTGTAGAGCAACGACACAACAAGATCCTGCATTTTCGAGATTGTGGTGTCAATCTTTGTGATGTTATGTAAATTATGACTGATAAAATACTGTAATATTGCAGCACAACGTTACATTTGTATCTTCAGTTGTGGTTAAGACTACATGAATGGTTCAACCATGTTGGACACACACCCATAGTCCATAGTGACTGTATGAATAATTAAAACAACTACCGTATATCTAATGATAATATATAAGTTTGCATTAGATGTTAAACTGATAAGTTTTACACCATAGAAGTCAAACGAATATACAACCATAATACAAAATTTTACAATAATGTATACAGGATATGTAAGAAAATTACTCTGCATACTGTTTTTGTTGATCCTTGACATTATGTAATCTGTCAATGTTTGGAATTTAAACGTCAAAATATTCGAACTGAAAATGCACAACCCCCTCAAGAGTCCCAAATATTTTGAAGATATGAAAATATTAATCTCTCACGACTTGAGTGTTAGTGTACTCAGTATACCAAGCTACAGAGAAAGTTAGACGAAAAAGGCAACATATGCACATGGGATATAGTGCAAGAAAAAACACAAGTTGACTCAGTGGGAGAGTGTAAATATGATATGTTGAGAAAAAAGGACAGAGATTAAACGTCTTTTTCTTTATCTCTCAGTTGAAAAATAAAAGGTGAAAGTTTGGTATTACTAACTCATGGACATTAGGCATATAGAAAAGCGCTGTGGTTGTATGCTGATGGTTACTGTGGAGTCATTACTTTCTCATCTTATAGTTACTTTTGCTTTTGGTACAGTATCAAATACATCAAATAAATTAAATGCTGTATATGAAGAACAAGTAATTGTACTGAACAAAATACGAAGTGAAATATGAAAAAAAAAAAATGTAATGGGATTAAATCATACCTTACATAAATCTGAGTAGAAGGTTATTAAAGCAGCTGACAACACTGACATTTTGATAGATAGATAGATAGATGTGGAAAAAGCAGCCCTCTAAGAAAACTTCTTGCCACTCGCATGGGTTGAATGATGAGGTTGAGAGAGGAGGAGTCCACCCATGTTACACATTTACCCCATGGGTGGGATCTTTTACTTGCCTCAGCATGGACGCCGAGTACATTAGTCGATATCCTTCATCAGGGAAGTCAGCTTTTGTAAGTCAGTCATTCTTAGCCTGATTGCCAATTTCACCTATTGGCTGTCAGCTGTAGCATAGTTCTGTTTCTTTTAGGACCTCCTATATAAATTTCATAACTTGTTTGTGAACCTAAAAAATTGTGCAAAGAAACATTTGCAAAAAAAAACATTTGCAAGAAATATGGCGAGAAATATTGTGAAGAATGCTGCTGCTGGCAGTGCTGCCTTTAGGAAAATGGACCCTGGCGAGGACACTAGCCCTGGGTGACCATTGACTGACCGTAAGATAGCAAGGTGCTGTCCAGTACTGCCCAGAGGCCATTTGGCTTGTGCCATTCTCATATTACAGTGGACATAACTCAAAGTAATTTCCCCAAGAGATTTAGTGCAAATGGGAAACAACAATGTAACTAAAACATGGCAAACATTTCGAAGTGCTCAATTTAAAAAGATTTATAAAGAAAACCATGACGATATAAGAACCAAAATGAAAAACCTATGTTTTACAATCAGTTGATATTACCTGATTTATGATTCTATATATAAGGTGTATGTTTCTGCCTAGTATATTGAATTTCAAATCAATTTTTCAACTGTCAACCTTTTTTTGTGGATCTGGATATGCTCAAGACTCAAGACAGTTTGTTGTACACCATTTATGTGTCAATGATGCGTTTTACATTGGAAGACCCGATTTCAGACCCCCCAGCAGTCATAATTACCTTTTCTGGACAAAGGTGTATAATATTGACCTTTGTTTTTAATTTCGTTGGTAAGACAACCTTAATTTCAAAATCAGGAAATGTGGCACAATTGCAGTTGACTTCTTGGAGATGTCCTACAGGGATTTTCTGTCAGAGAACATTTCAATGATAACTTCTGTCTTCACGATTATACAATGTATATCTAAATTACATGAGTGGCTTTCATAGTAGATACATATATAGATACATATATTTAGACAATACATGTTAAGTGTGCCCTGTATAACTCTGATGTACATATTGTAGCTGCAGGTGTATTGACTTCATGAGCTAAATTATCTGAAGCTGACCATCCCAGGGTATCTGAAATTCACCACATTCTTAAATGTACATGCTAAATAGAATTCATGACATACCAAAAGAGAATTATTATTCAGCACATGGGTAAATATTGATAGATAATGGTGGTTACAAATGTACATACATATCATACATTATTCAATAAATACTTGCAGATGCAATGTACTATATCAACAAGCAGGTTTTTAAGGCATAGCCTTTGATCTATGATCATCAGGTCATTTATGAATATATCAATATGGATTTTCTTCTTTTAAAATTATTACCTGGAGCGAGTTATGTCTCTGAGTAAAAAGTTAAAAGTAAATACCGAAGATAGAAATGAGTGTCGACTATGTTCAAGTGAAGAAGGGCCAGTGGGCATAATTTATACTCCCTTTTTTCTTGTGAGATGCCATCGAAGTCATAAAAGATATGTTGGTTAGCGATAGTTTGAAAAGTAACTGTTCACCAATGCTCAATCATGAAGTTTTATTAAAAGTACCAACAAGGTATGCTTATGCGATTGTTGCCCTCAAGTCTAGTGCATCTGTCGTGTTACCGGACAGCCAGGAGTCCTTGAAATGGACACAACAAACGCCTGGACGTAACGTTTCAACTGTCAGCACTTGTCCAAATGAAGTTACAAGACACTTGGCTGCCTTTAACTGTATTTATGAAACTCTGATGGCCAGTTTAAACAGGCCTAGAGGCAAACATACCTGACACACAAAACCTAGAGTGTGTTGCCCTTCAAGTTATATGGTGTGGATATTTATGTTTGAGCTGAGACGAGATCAACGGCTATTTTTCAGGTTTTCACATAACAATCTGTTTTTTCTATCCTTTTTTTGTATTAATGATTGTGGTATATATTCTGTCTCCATATTTAATAATAATGTGCAATTGGTAATGCATACACTGCCCTTATGTTATATTTGGCCATTCTTTCATTTCCCTTAATCAATCAATCAATCAATCCATCCATCACTTAATCAATCAATCAGTCATCAATCAGTCAATCAATTCTAGTAAGTCCTTCAGGTTCTAGAGATATCATATTAAGCTTAGTTAACAATCTAAAAAGTACAAATTAAATAAATAACATTTTATCAATATGGTCAATAAAGATTTATTTAAATTTATTAATTATTTTATTTTCAGGACCCGGAGGTGATCAGTGTTTCGTTGCAAAGTGAAGACATCATCGGCCTGGGGTTCAACATCACAGGCAGCATGCGAGATGGCATCTTTGTCAGTCAAGTGCACAACAGAGGTCCTGCTTCAGAATCTGGCTGCATTAAGCCTGGTACGTTCCTCTAGAACAATTTAATATATTGTTAAATTCATTATCCCAGTAATAATTACAAAAAAAAATCAAATTTTTCACACAAAGTCAGAACATGACATCACTTCAGGTCTTGTTTGCTAAATCCCATTTAATCCCTATTTTGCTGTCATAGATTCCATGAGAACTTAGTAAACAATTCAAAGAGTGCAAACTATACAAAAAGTAAATCTCAAAGGAATAAAAATTAACAATCTAACAGATAACAATAATATACAATAAAACATCTCAACAAAGCGCATGATTGGTCAAACTCTGATTTCGTCATGTTCAGTTCTTTACATCAGAGAAATTGAAACTGTCGAATCACATGCCTTGAACTGCATGATGTCAGTTGCCAACTGAGAACAAAAAGAAACTTCCATTCCACGTAATTATTACGAGGATAAAAAAGAAAAGTTGCTGCTAACTCTAAATTCCTATGACACTGAAATAATTTGGCCCACAATTAACTACACACGATTTTCAGAATAGAGTAATAATGGTCATACAAAGTTAAGCAAAGTGTGTGTTGTCAAAGTGCACTATCTATGCCACGTTATACAGTGTAAATTTAAAATTAAAAAAACGCTTTAGTTATGAAAAAAGTAAATAAATAAAATCTATGCGATTAAGAAGTGTACAAGTTTCCTGCATTTTGAACTAGTTTCTGACTAAAAACTTAATGGTCAATAAACCTTGATGTTTGCAAGGCATGCAGGTATAAGTTTCTTAACTAGCAAGGTGTCCTCATGGTCCATATAGTCATATAACTAGTGTTCACATTCACTGCACTTGAGGAACGCTGTCCTCTCATCCAAAACGACCACTGATGAAGGGCCAGTATGTGGGGTGTGAAAATTGGTGAGCGGTACAAGGGAAATGTTGAATTGTAACTTATTCAGTGATTAGGTTCTACCCAGATAGCATTCCAAGTTGTTTTAATGTCGGCACGATGTCGGTGATGTCAAAATGATGTTGTAACGGCTGTTGAATTGTAACTGCGTTCAGTGATTTGGTTCTACCCAGATAGCATTCTAAATTGTTTCAATGTCGGCACGATGTCGGTGATGTCAAAATGATGTTGTAACGACAGCGGCCGATATAGAAAAGACGCTGGCCCGATTTGGAATGCTATTTGGGTAGTATATAAATGGTCAGTTTGTGGAACTAAATAACTAAAACACCAAGTGCAATTACAGTTGGGCGAAAGTGCACATACACCCAGAAAATTATAGTTCACTTCCATCTCCACACATTTTACCTGAAATGAATAATCATTTTAAATTCTAAATTCTGCAATTCAAACCACTGAATCCACTGATTACACGTAATAATGAAAAGGCAGGTTAATCACACAAAATAGCAAATTGAACGGAAATCTCATTCCCAATTCACATTGACGATGTAAGATAAGGCTGCAAATATTCTTCACATCCAGATAAAGTCATCCTTGTTTTCCAGCAAACAAGCACCATAAGGGTTCATTACGAACAACCTGAAACCAATATGACACACTTTTAAGGGCTCTTCAGTGCCAATTCATATCTAGCTCAGCAGCCTACATAAATGCCTTTCAAACAGGCATTCAATTGAGTTTTCGCCAGCATTTTTGTTGGTATTGCTTGATAAGATCGAAAACTGTCACTAGCAAAAAGTTCAGAACTTTCAGAAAATCTTTCTACAACCCGAAATAACCCGGTTAGTTCGACCTTTCGGCTTTCACCACAAGCGAACAGGCACGTGTCCCCTTTTGAACAGTATAGGTCTGCTAGTGGTCTATTTACTGTTCAGACCCTGAGTTTTTTCCCCGAAAGCGAATGCATAAAAGGTACATAAGCATAGATCCCATTCTTACCATGTAACAAGTTCAATTTACTTCTAAGTTTTCCTTGATGTTGGCCTGCAGGTGCCTTGCGTAACACAATGATGGAAAGTGTGATATGAGGTGTGACAGGACTGTGACATCAACATATTGTTTATCAGAGAATATCACGCACCATAGTATCTCAGCAAACATTCCATTGTGTGATAGGTTTTCTCAAGACCCTTTCGCTAAATCACCAAACCAACCTTATCAGGTGTCATCCATTACAGCACGAACAAACACAACTTCAACTTGTCAAACATCTTTCTTAAGTTGTTCGGGGTGCAGAGCTTGCCAATACGACCCCATCCATGTATGGGGTATGGGAGACTAGGTAATCACAGAAAGGGCAGTGTTGCATAGGGCTTAATATATGGCTTACAATTAACAGTATCTTTGGAAGAAATGCAATAATTTTTGTGCATTCTTAAGCATACCTCATTATTGATTACAGTCAAAGTTATGATTACAAATGTTTGAATATAATTTAGCTCTCATCACTATAATTTACCCAGGTCATCTCATGTCTAAAGCTTTAAGTTTTGGACCAAGATGTCGAGGATCTATAGGTCTAAATTAAAGCGTATAACAATTAATGCAGATAGATTTGGAGCTGATTTTAAACCATGGTGATCTCAGTTGTCCTTACTGGAGTTACTAGTAAATTGCTTTTAGTTGTTTTTTTTCTTCCAGTTTTCAAGTTTTGTCTTTTTCGAAATCAGTGATGTTTGGTTCCAAAACAGCAGTTACTCTTGTTTTTTTGATTTCGTCATATTTGACGTACCAAAGACTTTGAAATATAGTTTCACCAAGAATGAAGAGTAGTTAGGACCAGGGAAGCCTTTGCACCCAAAACGACAAAGCTTTAGCTGCCATTAACTCGTAACATCTCCTTTTGTGGAATGGCATGCTACAATTAAGTGCAGTGGCTAACATTATTTGGGTACGACTCCACAGAGCGAGTCAACATCAGGACAAAATCTAACATGAGACACAAATATGGGATCAGTGTGCCTTGACGGTATGCTTGGCATGGACTTTCAAACACGCTACATCTCCGAAAATCTCCTGAAATGCCTTGCCAAGTGGTTTATGTTACAACCTTAGCATGACACCAAAAACTACAGACGGATGATGAATTTACTCCTTCTCAAATGACAACATGGCCAATTGTGCCACGTGCATTGGAAAACGCATGGATTTTGTCTCATTATAATTAGCGTTTTCCATGCGTTTATCCTTCTCATGGAAAACGCATGTGGCACATTTGGCCATGTAGAAAACTAACCCATGCTGTAAAAGACTTACACGCTCTGCAGTGGAGTTCACATTCAATCCATTGTACTACAAATAGGCTCAGTGTTGTTGAATACTCCAAAACTGGCTGCATTTCAGTGCAAAGGCTGCACTGTTTGTCTTAGGCAATTGGCTTTCCTGAAGCTGGTGGTGTTGGTCGTGGCCACTGAGGTGTTCCTGTGACCGAGTGTTTGTTGAGCGCACCTGAGCCCCACAATACTCGCTGCAGCCCAAGCAAACTTTGTGAATGTGTATGACTTGAGTAACTCGTGTGTACCTTTGCAACAATTGCCATTCCCTAGTTGGGGGTACAAGTGGACGTGGCAGACTAACCTGTGACTGTCAGTATTTTGTGCAAAAAAGGCTCTTGGAGTTTGTGAAAAAATACACAAAAAAACTGCACACCAAAGAAACGTGCCACATGATGACGTAGCTTACAATTACTCATATTATTCATCATCCTGAAACAATAGAACATATTTTGAATTATTTTAAAAACCTTGTCCACTACCCCATATATATTTTTGCCAAATCCTATACTATAAGCCCCATGCAGGTGTTCACTAATTGTCACACGAGACAACTGTAGTGGTAACTCTATCTACACCTCCGTACATACAATGTAGTTTTTAAGAAACCAATATGTGATTGGAACATCCGGTGTTCAGTTTCATCCAACATATTTGTGTATTCACTGGCATTACAATGAATAGTGTCCACAACTTTTTCTGAACTCAGTAACAATGTATGAACGTAAAAACAAATCAATACAATGTACATACTGATCGTATGTATCCCCAAATAGAGATTCAGATGGTGCTGCCTTTCTGCAACTCAAATGTCACATATCTGAAACACAAGATGTTAACATCCTGTACCATAGCTGCGAAAGCTTAACACATACTGTCCACATTAACCATACGTCACCATAGCCATAAAATGTTCCTCATCTATTGCCATTTGCAGTTCCCATGTTGTAAATTCGGATCACCATATAAAATGTTAATGTTTTGTCTTTATTTTGCAGGTGATCGAATCATGGGGATCACTATTTCATTCGAAAACATGGTCTATGAAGATGCCCTCACAATCCTCAGTTATGCTTCGCCTTACCCTGTGCGTCTCCAGCTTCAGAAGAACATGCCTTCATCTTCTCGGGTAGATGCCAGTGTGACATCTGGCAATGATGAAGATGTTCTCCATCATCCAGTTTACAGGAGCCAGTCTATGGATGATGTCAGTAAGATAGCACGTGACAGTGTATTCAATGTCAGAAGAGCAAGAAGTGAGATGAAGCGTGGCAGCAGTAAAAAGAATGATCAAACTGTACCAGAAGGCACTCTTCGAAAGTGGAATGGAAACATGGAAGCTAGCATTACCGGCCCCAGCCTAGCAGTCAATGTTCCAGACTTGGATATCAATACATCAAGTTTGCGAATGGATGAGCAGCTGACTACCGCTTCTATACATGGCCAGGGTGGATTGAAGGCAAGGGAAATCGACCTCCCTGATGGCGACCCAGAAGCGAATGTGTTAGGAAACTTCCGCAAAGTCAAAGGCAATGTAAAATTTGACAAACCAAATGTTGACTTACATGGTGGAGACTTTTCAATGAAAGAACTGAACTTTGATGACTCCTCCGGTGAATTTGATATTAATGGCCAAGGTGATTACAACCTGAGTGGTTCAAATAATGTTGATTTGCAATTACCATCTGCAAATTTTAAAGGAGTGAAAGGAACTTCACCTGATGTTAACTTCAGCAGACCAAGTGGTGATGGGCAAGTACAGATCCAATATGATCCTCCTGATGCAGATATAGATGTTCACAAAAAGTCTGGTTTCAAAATGCCTGGATTCAAACTGCCTGGTTTCAAGAAGTCCAAATCACCATCTGGAGATGTTGATATAAAAGCTAATGTGGATATTCCAGATGTTAAAGTAACAGGTGGTGACACTGATATCCACATGGGGAAGAACATTGACCTTCCAGATGTGGAGTTTGGGTCAAAAAGTGAAGTTGATCTGGATGATCCCAACTTATCGGGAAGTTTCAATGTGGAAGGTGGGGGAGTTAAAGGCAAAGGGCCTGGATTTAAAATGCCTGATATCAATTTGCCTTCCTTCAAAAAATCAAAATCCCCAGATGCCGATGTTGAACTGAAGGTCAAAGGTGGAGTAGGAGCAGACAGACCTGACATCTCTAGAAATGTTGATGTCGACATGGATGGCGGTGATGTTAAAGGCAAAGGCCATGGCTTTAAATTGCCAGATATCAGCTTACCTTCATTCAAGAAGCAAAAGGGTCCAGATTTTGATGCTGATGTGAAAGTTAAAGGTGAAGTTGACAGACCTGACATCTCTGGTGACCTAGATGTAGACATGGATGGTGGTGATGTTAAAGCTAAAGGCCCAAGCTTCAAGATGCCAGATTTCAATTTACCATCATTCAAGAAGCCCAAAGGCCCAGATGCTGATATTGATTTTGATGTCAAAGGGGATGTAGATGTGGAAGGGCCCAACATATCTGGAGACATGGATGTCAAAGGTGGCAACATTAAAGCCAAAGGACCTGGATTCAAGCTTCCTGATGTTAGTTTACCCTCATTTAAGAAGTCAAGAGGCCCAGATGCTGATATCGATTTTGATGTCAAAGGGGATGTAGATGTGGAAGGGCCCAACATATCTGGAGACATGGATGTCAAAGGTGGCAACATTAAAGCCAAAGGACCTGGATTCAAGCTTCCTGATGTTAGTTTACCTTCATTTAAGAAGTCAAGAGGCCCAGATGCTGATATCGATTTTGATGTCAAAGGGGATGTAGATGTGGAAGGGCCCAACATATCTGGAGACATGGATGTCAAAGGTGGCAACATTAAAGCCAAAGGACCTGGATTCAAGCTTCCTGATGTTAGTTTACCTTCATTTAAGAAGCCAAGAGGCCCAGATGCTGATATCGATTTTGATGTCAAAGGGGATGTAGATGTGGAAGGGCCCAACATATCTGGAGACATGGATGTCAAAGGTGGCAACATTAAAGCCAAAGGACCTGGATTCAAGCTTCCTGATGTTAGTTTACCTTCATTTAAGAAGCCAAGAGGCCCAGATGCTGATATCGATTTTGGTGTCAAAGGGGATGTAGATGTGGAAGGGCCCAACATATCTGGAGACATGGATGTCAAAGGTGGCAACATTAACGCCAAAGGACCTGGATTCAAGCTTCCTGATGTTAGTTTACCTTCATTTAAGAAGCCAAGAGGCCCAGATGCTGATATCGATTTTGATGTCAAAGGGGATGTAGATGTGGAAGGTCCCAACATATCTGGAGACATGGATGTCAAAGGTGGTAACATTAAAGCCAAAGGATCTGGATTTAAGCTTCCAGATGTCAATTTACCCTCTTTCAAGAAGCCAAAAGGGCCAAAGGCAGATGTTGATTTTGATGTTAGTGGTGAATTCGATTTAGAGAAGCCTGACATCTCTGGAGATATTGACATTGACGGTGGTGAAATTAAAGCCAAAGGTCCAGGATTTAAAATGCCAGAATTCCATTTACCATCATTCAAGAAATCTAAGGGTCCAGATGTTGATGTTGATTTGGATGTCAACAATGGAGTTAGCATTGACAAACCTAATATTTCAGGGGATATAGATATTGAAGGTGGAGATTTTGAAGCAAAGGGTCTCGGTTTTAAAATGCCTAACTTCAAATTGCCATCTTTCAAATCACCAAAAGCAGAGTTTGATGCTGATGTAGATGCAGAATTTGACACCCCAAAACTCAATCTTGGTCAAGGACTGTCAGGTGATGTGGATTTCGATGTTGATGGAAAAGATATTGATGTTAGTGCTGGTAAAGTAAATTTGAAGGACGTTGATTTACCAGACGTTGACCTGAAGTTAAAAGGCCCTGCTGTTTCTGGAGATGTGGACATTGAAGGTCCTGAAATTCATGGGAAGAAAGGATCTGGATTTAAATTACCAGATTTCAATTTGCCTGGCTTCAAGAAGAAAGAAAAGTTGCCAGACATGGATGTAGATGCTAATGCTGACATTGACTTTGATGGATCGATGAGAGGAGGCAAATTTGATTTGAGTGCACCTGATGTGGATGTAGAAGCACCAAATGTTGACATGGATTTGAATATGGATGGTAGAATACTTAAGAAGGAATCTGGCTTTAAACTTCCTGGATTTAAACGTCCTAGCATGAAGAAAGGTGAAACATATTTTGATCCTAATGTGAAGCTAGATGCTCAGGCAGATGTGGAGTTGCCGCATTTTGATGACAACAAACCTGAGATTTCGGGAGACATAGACTTAAAAGGTGGAGAAGTTAAGGCTTCAAAAGATCATGGATTTTCACTACCCGATTTCAAACTGCCTGGTTTCAAGAAACCTGGAGTGAAAGCCAACATTGAAGGGGATGCTGATTTACCAGATGTTGACACAGATGCTAATATTGACGTAGACATTAAAGGTGCAGGTGTGAAAACCAAAGGGTCTGGATTCAAATTCCCCGGTTTCAAAAAGCCAAAGGTGAATGCACCTGATGTTGATATTGATGGTAATGTCAAACTTGATACGGGCAAAGTAAAATCTGATGTTGATTTGCCTGATGTTGATGTTAATGCAGGCAGAATTGGTGTTGGGATGCCAAAGGTATCTGGGAATGTGGATGCTGGTGATTTGTATATAAAAGCACCAAAAGTAGATGGTGATTTACCTCATGTAGATTTAGACACAAAAGGCAGCATTAGTCTTGACACAAATTTGTCAGGTGACTTTGATGTTGAGGGTCATGGAAAAGGTTCTAAAGGATTTGGTTTCAAATTACCTGATTTCAAAATGCCAGGTTTCAAAAAGCATGACGTTGATTTAGATGTTCCCAATGTTGATATAAAGGGAGGCATTAAAGCTGATGCAGATTTGCCAGATCTTGAAGGTCCAGATTTCAATGCAAAATGGAAGGGTCCAGAGATATCTGGCCCCAATTATGAACTTGGTAATGTAAATGTCAATGCCCCAAGAGTGAATGCTGACGTAGATGCTCCCAATTTTGACACACCCAATGCTAATGCTGATGTTAAAGGATCTGGTTTCAATTTACCTGAATTCAAACTCCCTAGTTTGCACAAGCCTGACATCAATCCACCAGATGTTGTTGCACCAACTGTTGATGCCCATGGTGATGCTCATATAAAGGGAAGCCTACCGAATGCTGACCTTGACTTACCAGATGTTAATGTTAAAGTCCAGAAGCCGAATATTGATGTCAAAGCACCAGATGTGAAAGTAGAGAAGAAACACACTGGATTTAAACTACCTCATTTCAAAATGCCTGGTCGCAAAAAAGGAAGTGTGAAAGCTCCAGAGGTTTCAGGTCCAGAACTCACAATTCCTGAGGCTGAAGCGCCTAATCTAGAAGTGAATGCCCCTAAGCTTCCACAAGCTGGACTTGGTATGCCAGGTGTGGCTATGCCAGGATATTCTAGGTCAGGGTGGTCACAAGGCGCTAACATGAATCTTCCAAATGCAGATGTTGATTTAAAAGGACCGTCAATAAAAGGAGCAAGTGGTGAGCTAAGTACTGATATCGAGATGCCGTCAATATCCGCACCTTCTGTATCAGTGAGCAAAGACATTCCAAACTTTGAGTCAAGCCTAAAAGCACCCAGTTTAGGCAATGCTGATTCTGACATTTCGGCTACGTTTGATGCTTCTGAAGTATCAGTGACAGCACCGAAGTATTCACTTCCTGACTCAGCTGTATCTGGAAGCATTACGAGGTCTGATGTGACGATACCAGACGTTAATCACGACATTAAACTGCCATATGCAGACATTTCAGCAGAGGCACCAGAGGTTGATGTTGCTTTACCGAATTTGGGCTTCTCAGCTGATGCAGATATTGATGCTGATCTGAAATTGAAAAAAGAAGACAAGGATAAGAAGAAAAAGAAGAAAGGGGATGAAGACAAACCCAAGAAGAAGGAAGAAGACAAGGGAGAGAAGAAAAAATCTGGAATTCAAGGATGGTGGCAAAGAAGAAGACGAAGAAGGTCAAATTCCTCATCCCATAGTTCCTCTTCGAGTTCTGACAGTGAAGATGAGAACGAAAAGGCAACAGTTACTCTTCCATCTGCATCTTTTTCAGTGCCTTCAGTCTCTATGCCAGCAGCTTCAATCGCCACATCTTCTGATGAATCCCTCTCTGCATTTGTATCAGTACCACATGTCGAAACATCAATACCAGATGTGAGTGCTTCAGCTTTGCCATCAATATCCAGAGAAACATCTTCAAAATCTGTTGATATCAGTATGACAGAGCCAAAAGTTGTCCTGCCTACGATGTCAGGGTCAGATGAAGATGTGTCAGTGTCTCTACCTGACAGTTCTTCCATCACAGCTCCTTCATTAGACGTGGAAGGAAATCTTGCAGTTCCCTCATTTTCCATGAATGCTGAAGACTCTTCGGGTGATGAGGAGAAGGATCATTCCATGATGATCGAATTGCCTCCAATTGTAGCCCATGAGATTGAAGTACATACAGAACCAAGTGTCCCATCTGATGATGACTTTGAAGAAATATCAAACTGGCGAACTGATGTCAGTGTGCCAGCAGCATGGGCTACTTTTCCAGAAGAACCTGATGTCACAAATGCCTCAATGAGGGTGAATCTGGACCAGGACTCTATTTTAGTTAGAGACAATGAGGCACCGGAAGACACAACTAGTGAGGAAGAAGATGACCAAGAAAGGGTCAGTGCTATGCTCAGAGAATATCTTGCGGATGATCCTCTACTCATGGAACGACTTGGATTTGGTGCAGAAACTGCAAGGCATGAAGCTTCTGCTGGCGTTTCTGCTGATGTTTCTGATTACCTGAGTCGAAATGGTGAGGCTTTGTCTGGAGCCCGGCAGGAAATTCGACGGAGGTCAAGAAGCTCATCACCCGGAAGACGACGAAAATGGTCAGACAGCTGCTCTTCCTCTGGGTCTTCCAGTCCAAAACCCAGCCAACCACAAGATGTAGATTTTAGATTACCTTCACTCGAGTCATCCACAAACTGGGAGTCAGAGTCCCCTTCTGTAAGAATGTCCTCAGGAGGGATTGCTTATAATCTTACACCAGAACAATTGGAGCAGCTGTCCCCAGAGGAGCGAGAGAGAATACGGGAAGAACCACGAGGTGGAATGGCCTACTACTTTGACATAAATGACCAGTTGATGATCGGGAATGATCAGGATGATGAGGAGGCGGATACCCATCCTCCTCTGGTCAATCCACGCACTTTGGAAACGGAGAGTATACACACGCAGCTGAACACTAATCACCTCACAGACAGTGACCAGGAAGACCAGGACTCTGAAAACATGTCTACCTCTATCAGCAAAACAATGAATTTGAACAGTAATTTCAGAGGAAACCGAAGCAATGATGGAAATGTCGCTGTCAAAACTGTTGAAACTACTTCAACGACAGTCAGCCGGGGAGAATCTGAAAGCAATAAAACATACACAGTCACCATAACCACTACTCAAATGGATGACTCTGAAGCGTAGTTTGGCAATAATTATATTATCTGTAAATAATCCCTTGTGTTATATAGCTAGAAGAAGCCTCCATTGTATTATACAATCATCAATTGACACTAATTTTGGATGCTAGATTATCGTCCGTTGTGGCTAAATTTTGGCTTATGCTGCACAGTTGTAGTGGTGGGACCTCTGTGGTTGTAAATTACTGACAATTTAATTGTTCATTATATTTTAGATGTACGTATGAATTTTTGAGAGCAGAGGAACATTTCATGTTGTATATAGTGTAACTGACTACAGTTCAAGTATTTGCAGAACTTTGTATGTTTGTACAATTTGAGAGCAGTGGGTAAATATGAAATAATAAACAGTGTAATGTATGTATAAAAAGTACATTTATGTGATTACTATGAGTTCATTAAACCTTGTTGTATATATCACTAATATTTTTGCATATTTTCTTATTTATTCATTTGTGGTTACTAAAGATGTGATAAAAAGTTATATGATGCAAATGGTAGCATCTTCACTTGAAAATAAGATGTCATATTCTATTGTGACGATGTCTTTGCAATTAATATAATCATCAAGTGTCTGAAGCACAATTACGTTTTGTGGAAGGTCTAATTAAGAAGTTATAATTTATTATACGAATGGAGCAAATTAGCTTATGGAAAAATCATGCCAGTGTAGGAGATAGGTATATTTCCTTTTACCTCTTGAGGCAATTTTAGTGTTTTGTTAGTGTATGTTCAGAATGTCATGAGACAATCATGTACATAACTTAAAGCAATGGGCATAATTCTATGACCAACAATGAAATATTTGATTCTCTGCATGTACAGTTTTCAGTAGTCTTTCTTGATGGTAGGGCTGATCTGTAACATGGCCCTGCTGTCTTTTATACTATATATTTACTCTTAACATGCAAAACAATCAAACCCAAGACCTAAATTATGTAAGGTCAAGGTCAAACGTGGTCTTCTGAAGCTTATGTCGTCCACTATCTACCTCTCCAAACAAAGATTAACTGATTTAATTATGTATGTCATATATATTTTCACAGCAGTAGCATAAGAGTGATTGTTCATATTTTAACAAACTTTTCACTTAATTTTGGGTTATGTCATCTCTTATTATCATGGTTATTTTCGTTCATATAATGAATTATATTAATAATTTGTAATATATTTATTTTACACTTTGTAGAGTGCAATAAAATTATTTTGTACATATGTATCGATAACAAGGTAAACATTTTTAGTATGTATCTTGTATCCCTAATATATTAGCAATGAATCCACCGTTTAAATTCAATTTCATCAGTGCAATACTTTCAGATTACATGTTTAATGATGTGTGCTGGGCGCAAATGCAATATAATGCTTGTAGGGTTTATTAAATGTATGTAAATGTGTATAATTCACTGAGATGGACTAGTGTTGAAAATCTTGATTGTGTTTTTTGAAAAGACCCAGTGCTACAATTCACTTCAGTGGCTTTTAAAGGTAAAATTCAACAAGGCCTGTTAAAAATACTGAGGCTTCCAGTTATAGTGTATATAGCGTTGACATGGCAATATATACTGCTGTTTTGTTATTTTTGTGTAAATAGCTTGATTGTTAAAGCATGCCAAATTTAACAAGTAGAAGCTGCTGAAATGTTACAATGTCGTTTTCATAATGTAACTTTCAATTAATAAAATTTCATTTATAGTAACACAGAATGGCTTCATTGTGTTTATTTTCTTACAAGGCTCATTCAGAACTGACTGGCTGACTGACTGATTGTAGGCCTAGCGCTAAAAACTGTGTTCACTGGCCATCTTATAAATATTGATAAAAAAAAAAAATATATATATATATATATATATATATATATCTGATATTGCAAAATTGAGTCAGTAAATAAGCATATTATTGATATAGACAAAAGACAAAGAGTTGGTTCGGCAGCCTGAAGCTATGAGGTCACCGAGATCCAGACCTCAGTAAGTTTTACCCAAACAAACAACTTGTTGGCTTTATAAGAATATTTTTAAAAAAATCATGACAGAGGGAATAGAGCTTCCTGAATTGCAATTGATCAATTGTATAATTCAATAGATCTACCATGTGACATGTGTGAATTGCAATTAGTATTCTTCATCCTCCAAAAAAGAACAATAGCAAATGAATTGATAGATATTTTGTACCTGGTCCTTAGATAAGCCTATGTACTAATAGGTGACGAACTACCAAAATGCTTATCAAATTATGGATATAAGAATTAATGATGAATGGATTGAAGTTTTGGTCGTCTGATCTTGCTATACATTTTTTCAAACATTGAGTATGTATTTTTAATTTGTTTTACTCAACAAGTTGATTTCGACGTTGTGGAACAGCATTAGTTAATCCCGCCAAAATATTGGAGCGAACGGCACTGTCAGATAAAACATGGTATGGCAGCATAATAATATATGTTTCATGGCACCCATAAAAAGGTATTTTTTTTTATGCAGACAGAGATCCTTCCAGTCATTGTCGAGTCAACAGGGGCGTCAATTTCTATCGACGGGTGGGGGGGATGCAGGACTATGTACTTCAGTCTGTCGAACTGTTACTTTCTGACTAGCGTAAAAGTGGCTGCAGTTAACGCGCGGACAATTGTCAAGAGATAAAACAATGCTAGATCATTGATGCCAAACTATTTTTAGATGCACTTAATTGTACTAGTATGTGATATGAAGTGTAAAACTATTTAAATACAAATATTACAATGAAAAGTGTACAGAAAAATTGTGGATTTCAGGGGGGAATGATTGCATTGATCATCCCCCCCTTGCCAAAAAGTGGGGGGTATATATCCCTCACATCCCCCCCCCCCCCTGAATCGATGCCCCTGGAATGTTGACAATGTACAGTGCCCCAAGAAAATTTGATGAAGATGAGTTTCATGAATATGCAATAACTATAATCTTCACATTGATGAATTTGATAAAAAAAAAAATCTTTAATAACAGCGTTATGAAAACAAAAATAATATGTATCTAATATATTATTATAAACTAGAGTTATCTAATATTAGTATTATATATTACATTGCATAGTTCATAGTGACCAATAAGCCCACTTAGGGCTGGGTGAAAAAACACACATTTTCCATATTTTAATTCCTCAAAATTCCACATGTCACTTAAGTAATGATTTATATCCTCAAAAAACCATGACAGTTTGATAGATACAGCTTAATATTTAAAACATAACCATAACTGGTTCGTTTTAAGTGTTTGTAATTAACTATAAAAGCATTATTCTTTTTATAATCAAATTAAGATACATGGTAAAGTTTTGACCAGCTCAAATGGCTCCAGTAGCCTATCTAATTTTGGCTACAAAGGAAAGTTACATGATTTCTAATTTTGGGGATATTATGAGCTGAAATGTTGCAATCAATGAAGGCTAATAATTATAGAATTGAATTGCCCCCTTAATTCATGTACTGACCAAAAATTAGGTAAATATTTGAGTCCCACTGTAATAGCACTTCGTTGCGCACGGCAATAACATATTTTAGTATTACAGAAATATGATAAAAACCAACAATATGCTCTACAATAGACAGTATATAGACCTTCATCATATATATACTTTTAAAAAAAAATTCCAAATATTTATATGAAAACCGCATGAGGTATTTTTTAATGAAATATTCTGTAAATTGACAGAATCCAGGTGGTGCCACGGTATAACAGCGATGACAGGTAGCGACCTCTCGTTTTACAGTCATTGAACGCATTTTGCAGCTGCAGAATCATGCGTCCTGATCAGCACAAAAAGAAGCAGTCAGCAGCATACAAAAAGAAGCATGGCTTGAAAGACTCCGACAATAAGGCTAAACGAGGCGAAAAGAGTATTCCTCCAAAAGACCAACCTGAGTCATCAAGAGATAAAGTCGGACAAAAGACAAATTCTACTGATGAGCGAAAATATGTTGATTTGCCTGAATTCAGTTCGTCTGATGAGGAGCAGTTAGTCAGTCGAGGAGACACCTTGGTAAAGGTAAATGTTGTCAATGGTACTATTTCGTAGCTCAGCACTAATAGGTTGGCCTTAAAATCTAAGGGTCGGGATAATTTGTAATAACACTGACTACCCGAGTCTTGAAAGCTGAATATTGTGATACCATAAATTCACATGAAAGTCGACTACAGGTAATCAGTTTATATATATTTGCTCCTGTGTATTCTGATCACATTGATATCTACACAATGCTCCTTTTGCAGCAGGAAAACCGAGGGGTAGTCCAACCTGGCAAGAGATTTCAAAAGAGACAAATTGTAAGCAACTGGAGCCGATATGAAGGCCAGGGTGAAACTCAAGGTGAAAAAGATCTGCGAGGTGCTGACTTTTCACAACTATTGCAGTCTGCAGGTAAGTCTGTGAAGGTAGTCTTGAATACAAAGGCGGATGTGAAGTTTTATGCACCTGGGATGACTTTGTTTTTTATTGCGATGTTACAGGTGATGCAGTGTCCCAGTTCAGATTCAGAGATGAGGAAGACTGGGAATCTTCAGAAGATGCTCAATTCTTTGCCCTAGATGTAAATGATCTTGCCCAGGCTGTCAAGTGTGTGCCGCTTCATGAAAGGTTAAATGTTGAGGGTGACAATTTTCCGGTATGTATATACTTCAGGTAGTGCTCACTAAAACGGTTTTGAATAATAACATTTTTATTTAACCACATACATAACAGTGCTCAGTGATGACAGCACTTCTACTTTAATTAATACGTATGCTAACTTGCTAAGTGCTGGCATGATGGCAGACGCCTGTGATTAAACGTCAATATAACTGAATGATCTGTGGTACAGCAGATGGTTGACAAAGTCTTTGTAAATTTATGACAAATGGGCAGAACAACCATGGAAATTGTTTCGGAATCATTTGACTAGTGACTATTATTGGAAAAAATGCAGTATAGCGCACCCTGATTTATGACCATATTGAACGAGCCTCATTGCCAGGCCAAAGACGTAAAAATGCTTGAAATCTATGTATTACATCACAAACTAATGTAGTTATGATGGCGGTTTCATCTTCACGGTAAAGACAGCGTTTATTTTTGCTATTTCTTGGGGGCTCCTGCCCCCCAAATCCCCGCTCATGTACCCCAAATGTTATTTTAATTGTGCTAGATCTTCAAACTTGTGAAATATTTGATAAAATTTAATTTTTAATGGGTGCCAAATATGAGCATGAATTCAAGTCCGCTATACTGCATTAAACCCAATTTATTTTAACTGTTCAAAATAGCTGTGAGGTAGTATGCAATTCATTTATTGAGTTGTGTATAGTAAATGAACTATAAATAATAAAAAGTTTGAATAATATATATACATTTATTTCATACACTGCATTCAGGTATGGACACATATTACAAATTACTCAGATAATGATGATTTTGGGTGTACAAGTCCCGTAACAACATTGGTTGAATACTATTTATAATAATTTCTTTCGAAACTTCGATTACAGCAAGACATGAAAAAGGTGTTTGAGGAAGATTCGCTGAAGTACAGTCTGCTTTACGGACAGTCCATGGATGAAGAAATTAATCAAAGTGAAAGACTGTTTCAAAATCCTGATGTAACATCTACAACTATTCGTTCACTCCCAGACAAGTCATTGTCACATGTACCACATGTTAATGATGTTGCAGGAGTCAATTCCCAATTTACTGACACAGATCTGGACAGTGAACAAATGAACAATATTGAGCACACAGCAACTTTAGATAACATTATAGAGGGACTTCTCTCAAAAACCAAATCTTTAGCTCCAGAACCAGGGTTACCCCAGACTGCGAAGGAAACTGAATCTCTAGCTTCAAAACAAGGTGTGTGTTGTTGTGTCTGCCTTCCTCATATATGCCATAATATGGACATTACAAACATTGGTTTACAGTTTAAAATTACTAATGGAGACTTAAACTAGGTGTTACTGTATCTTGCAGTAGTGGAAACACATTTAACGAGAATTTTGGAGGAAAAATTTGTGCTGTCCTGCCATAAATATTTCAGAAGTACATATATTTCAAATCGAGGCATGGTTGTTATCTTTAATCGTCAACCAGTGCATTTAGTCTGATAGTCATTTTTACTGACGATCCTGTCTGTAATTTTAACTTCTTGGTTTAATGTGCTCATTTGTCATATATACTTCTTTTTTTTTCCAGAAAGTTCACAATCACCAGGAAGTGTTTCAGAACCTGCCTCAGAAAACCTGGAAGACTGGCTTGATAGTGTAATATGAAGGCAAGGATAATGTTCGTCTAGGCAGTGTTTTAATTCAAATGAGGATCTTGGTATCCACTGTATCTCTGGGAAAGGTGCCGTTTTGTTGTTGGTGACTATAGAACTTGCTTTTGGACTGGTTCTTCATAAAATGTGAGAAATCTGTTGGTTAAATAATTGAACGCCATTTTCATTGTTCAATTTGTGTCCTTGCCATACACAATCTCATCTCGGTTTCAAATTTTGTCATAGCTTAGGTCCAATAATACATTTAGTAATATAATGAACCATAGCTATTCCTATCATGTTATGTTATAATTATGTTAATGTGATAGTTAATTTTACAACAATAGTAACTTAATCATGTAATTAACTGAGAAGTTACAGCTATGTCAAATGACATGGATTGCGGAGACATTGACTGTGATATACATTGTATATTAAAGCAGAACAACTTTTGGTGTTTGTTCTTAAAAGAAATGGAAAGGAAATCAAAGTGGGTCAACCTGATTGGTGATACTTCAAATATTTTTGGAAAAGGTCTAACTCTAACGGCCTGTGAATGTCATCATACTACTGTTAGGCTTGTGACATGGTGAAGTGCAGCATATCTCCAATCTGATCATTTGGTACATTTGCTTAGAAAGGACTCGCCCAGCCAAGTCCACTTCCTCCAGTTTCCTAGTACAGTTGGCAGCAAAATTATTCAATCCCCTGCATTTTTGCTGTTTTGGAAAAATTAACAGCTGTACAGCCCCTTTCACCAATCAAAACACACAAGACTGTTGAAAATTATTTATTCATAACAATACTATTACAGTTCTTTCCAAATCTGACAAACAAATCAACATTACTATATTGCGGCAAATGCAAAAATATTCAACCCCTTAGATAATAATGTCTTTAGTACTTTGTAAAGCAACCTTTTGCAGTTATGACCGGCTTTAATCGTCTTTTATATTCAGACACCAATTTCTTGTAGCGTTCCTTAGGGATTTTAGCCCATTCTTCATGAGCATATGCCTCCAATTCTGTGATGTTCTTCGGTTTCCGAGCAGCTACCGCTTTCTTCAAATCCCACCATAAATTCTCAATGGGATTTAAATCAGGTGACTGTGAAGGCCACTCCAGGATGTTCCAAGACTTCTGCTGGAACCAAGTCATCGTAGATTTTGACTTGTGCTTGGAGTCATTGTCCTGTTGAAAGGTCCAATGACGCCCAAGCTTTAGCTTCCTCACAGACAGCATAACATTATCTTGCAAAATTTCTTGGTACTTTGTGGAATCCATGACACCCTGTATTCGCTGAAGTTTTCCTGTGCCCGAAGATGCAAAACACCCCCAAAGCATAATTGAGCCTCCACCATACTTGACGGTAGGTAGGGTGTTTTTCTCTGCATAAGCTTCATTCTTCCTCCATACATATCGCTGATCCATAGGCCCAAAAAGCACCAATTTTGTTTCATCAGTCCACAAAATATTATCAAAAAATTTTTGTGGCTTATCTAGATGGCTTTGAGCATATTCCAGGCGTTTCTGCTTGTGTTTCTGGGTCAATAGTGGTGTGCGTCTGGGAGTTCTGGCTCGGAGCCCTGCGTCATGTAGTGTGCGCCTTACTGTGTCAACGGAAACTTCAGTTCCTGTTGTCAGCAAATCTCCCTGTAACTCTTTTGCAGTAATTCTAGGGTTTTTCTCGACTTTCCTTCTCAGGAATCTTGTTGCAGTTGCTGATATCTTCCTCTTTCTGCCAAGAAGGGGCGGGGGCCTAGCTCAGAGGTAGCGCTCTGGGCTTCCAACCGCTGGGTCCTGGGTTGGATGGCTGTTTCATCCTTCGTCTCATTGCCATAGTCTCTGCCTGTCCTAATTAGCCCATCAGGTGCAGAAATACAGGACGTAAAGCCCTAATCACCCACCCACCTTTCTGCCACGACCTGGCTGAGTAGCCACTGTATGTTTGGCTTTAAACTTCCTCACAATGCTGCCAACAGTGTCTCTTGGAATATTCAGTGTCCTTGCAATCATTTTGTACCCTTGGCCTTTGCTGTGCAATGCAATGACCTCTTCACGAACCTTTTTAGATCACTCTTTTGTCTTAGCCATGTTGAAAATGTGCCAAGAGTGACTTAAGTAAGATCTAGAGGGGCGGGGGCCTAGCTCAGAGGTAGCGCTCTGGGCTTCCAACCGCTGGGTCCCGGGTTCGATTCCTGGTCGAGCCTAAGTTGGATGGCTGTTTCATCCTTCGTCTCATTGCCATGGTCCCTGCCTGTCCTAATTAGCCCAACTGGTGCAAAAACACAGGACGTAAAGCCCTAATCCCACCCACCCAAGTAAGATCTAGACTTTAATTGGAGCTGTAAATCCTTAAAAAACTATTACATAACCCAGTCAGGATCATTGTTTAGATTTGGACTGCAAAGGACAACAATTGTAAAGTATAAACATCAAATTGGAGCCTCACAAAAACTATTGGGAAGGGGGGGGGGGTTGAATAATTTTGCAACTATTGCTGTCAATAAAGCTTCATTAATTAATAATATGCTGAATGGCATGTGAAAAAAACTAAAGGAATTCATCATTCTCCATATCCTTACTTGATCTGGTGAGATGAAATGGTTATAAGTTGGTATATTGGGCTATAACAGCAAACTTGCAAGGGGGTTGAATAATTTTGCTGCCAACTGTATGTTGATAGTGAAAGTTTGCAAACTTGCTGAATCAGGATAAAAGGCATTCTTTGCCTTTGTGAACGGTTTTGCTTGTGTCCATTGGTTCCTCTCAGATCTAGCCCACGAACAGCTAGGAATTTGATTGTGCTGATTAAACGTTTCAGAACCTTTTGACAGTAGTGAAACTCTGCCTGCCATTGTTCAACCAGTTTGTTATATATTCGTCCAATGACTGTCTTCCTGGCAAGTAAGGTGGCACATGCCTGTTGGTGATTTTGACTGTTCTCATTTCACTGATGTCCCTTTCCCCTTGTTTCCAGTCATTGTATCCAATAGAGAAAGAACTAAACAATTTACATTGGAAACCATGCAGTTTAGATGTGGGTCGTAACATTTTTACCTGAAAAAAAAGTTATATTAAAATTTAGCCAAATAAATAACTCACGACGATGGATTAGGCTACCAGATAAATAAGTTAATAAGCCCAGACATTTAACTAGATCAGGTTAAAAAAAAAATGTGCCTGTTTTATGTGTACGTCTAAAGAGGCTTTTACTGCAGTATCTCATGTTCTGCGGATCTAGCTACTCCTGAAGGATAAAAGTCTACATCCACAGTCCTAGGGCCCTCGAATGTCCTGGGCCTCCACGCGGCGAGGGTGGAAACACTTGGGGTGAAGTCCTCTATCCCCAGTGGCTAAAACAGGACAGTGCGCATTGCACAAGCTGCTCCAGCTATCCAACGCAGACAATTATTGATTTTTTACATGCTTCTGGTTTCTACTACAAACTATAGATAATCAATCTTACCCTAGAGAGCCTCTCCATAGCCCACTCAGGTGCTGATGAGGCGTTAAACAATAACACTAACTAACTAACTATCCACAGTCCTAGGTCATTAGATACATGTTAAGTCCTGAAATTAAGAGTAAAATTCATGAAATTTCGACCAAAACCAATGCAATTATATGGAAAAAAATTTATTAGACAATCCGAATGTATGCTTGAATTTTTGTCTCTCCTCTTGGGGATCAGATGCCATCATTTGAATCGCTAACCATTGCGTTTTGAGCCTGTCGCCACTTTCATCCTGAGCCTTATTTCCACTTGTACTCTCTGTGGATGTATATACTGTTCTGTGTAGTAAAAGAAAAAATTTAAATGAATGGATATATCATAAAAACAAAAAATTATTTATTACAATGAAAATAATGCTTCAGTTTTCGGAATATTAAAAAGAAAATCGGATATGTAAATTAATAACATTTTGTCTCTGATTCATTAAGTTCTGATTGTTCTGCATTATCAAATGAGAAAAATGCATTTATTTTTGGTAGTTTCTCTGTCATTTGTCTTTGTTTTTCCTTCTGTTTCTAAACTCTGGATTGTGGTTTGGAAAACATGTTTGTTATTATATGAGACCAGTTGGGCGGGGGCCTAGCTCAGAGGTAGCGCTCTGGGCTTCCAACCGCTGGGTCCCGGGTTCGATTCCCGGTCGAGCCTAAGTTGGATGGCTGTTTCCGCCTTCGTCTCATTGCCATGGTCTCTGCCTGTCCTAATTAGCCCAATTGGTGCAGAAATACAGGACGTAAAGCCCTAAATCCACCCACCCACCATTATATGAGACCAACAAGCAGCAATTGTGAACTCGTAGGAAGTAAATGGTAAGAAGTATGCTGTTCCAGTGTAGTTGAATAGAAAAAGTTGACTTCTGTGCAGCTACAAAGAACTGACAGTCTAAAGGGGCGCTGTCACAAGTGGGGATGCCGATTGACCATGAATGATGAAGTTTTTTTTACTCCTGCTTGAACGGATACTCAAGCTTATCCGTAGAATGCTCCCATTTTAGGGGTGGGGGCCTAGCTCAGTGGTAGCGTGCTGGGCTTCCAACCACTGGGTCCTAGGTTCAATTCCCGGTCAAGCCTATGTTGGATGGCTGTTTCATCCTTCGTCTCATTGCCATGGTCCCTGCCTGTCCTAATTAGACCATCAGGTGCAGAAATACAGGACGTAAAGCCCTAATCCACCACCGTAGAATGCTCCTGTCGGCGAGTGAAAGGCGAGTGATCTAAGTACTTTCCTGCCAATTGGAAGGGCAGGGGCCTAGCTCAGAGGTAGTGCTCTGGGCTTCCAACCGCTGGGTCCCGGGTTCGATTCCCAGTCGAGCCTAAGTTGGATGGCTGTTTCATCCTTCATCTCATTGCCATGGTACCTGCCTGTCCTAATTAGCCCATCAGGTGCAGAAATACAGGACGTAAACCCACCCCACCCACCGTGCCAATTGCGGCTACTCGTGCTTACTCGTGGGTACGCATAAGGGCGGGGGCCTAGCTCAGAGGTAGCGCTCTGGGCTTCCAACTGCTAGGTCCTGGGTTCGATTCCCGGTCGAGCCTAAGTTGGATGGTTGTTTCATCCTTCGTCTGATTGCCATGGTCTCTGCCTGTCCTAATTAGCCCAACTGGTGCAGAAATACAGGACGTAAAGCCCTAATCACCCACCCGCCCACACTCTTGGGTACGCAGGGGAGGCTGTCCATGTTTGTATGCTTCAGGAAACGCTTGGCGGACCTCCATGGCCCGCCTGTCGATTTCGCCAACCTTCTACTCTGGCACATTGCCCATTTGTAGCCCTCTCCTCCTTCACTCGTGGACCACTCGCCAAGCTACTTACGAGTGCCACATGGACACTTGGTGGACACCCCATTTAAATAATTTATACTTAATTAACAGAGCCACGAATGAGCAAGTATAATCCCTCCCCCTCCATGTTCACTTGGCTCTCACTCATAACAGTGAGAACGCCCCTTTACAGAGTTTAATTGCTTTTTGGCGGACATCTTCCTGCTTTCAGTTGTCTCCTTTTTCGTCTTTTCTGCCTGCAAATCATTACCTTTATGTTCACTTATTCATCAAACACTTATCCATAGCTCTAATACACTTCGTTCAATTATCACAAATTTAACTAATTTCTGGAGATGACATATTTATCAGATACCTTAAACTTCTATTTCTCCTTTCAATACTATGTTTCATTGCCATGGTCTCTGCCTGTCCTAATTAGCCCAATTGGTGCAGAAATACAGGACGTAAAGCCCTAATCACCCACCCACCCATCCTTTCAATACTATAAACTTTCCATTGGAAAATTCGATTCCCGGTCGAGCCTAAGTTGGATGGCTGTTTCATCCTTCGTCTCATTGCCATTGTCTCTGCCTATCCTAATTAGCCCAACTGGTGCAGAAATACAGGACGTAAAGCCCTAATCACCCACCCACCCACCCTCCCATTGGAAAAAAAACACAATAGAAAGTCACAAGAAAATAATCATGTGACAAGAGTCTATAGACTGATGAGCTAACAATAGCCTAACTCGTTAAATTAAAATCTATAAAGTAACATAGCTAGAGGTAAGCAGCTTAAAGTACATGTAGTCGTGAAAGAAGCTGTTCAGCTGTTCCAACATAATTTCTTTTACACATTTTTCATCACAATATCTTCCTCCACTAGTCCATCAGGTGTAGCAGCTAAATAAGGTCTGTCCATACTGACAACAATTCCACAGGACTTCACGACATTCTGCATTTCTTCATATTTACATATTGCTTTCGGTTTATTTCTTATACCCTGGTCTGTGTACTTGCTGGTAAATTGTTTGTCATGAATAAGATTTCTACAATACCTTCTTCAGTTCCTCAGATAGTGATGAAAATGGAAATTGTGGTAATGGCGACCTTAATTTTCATATAGTAAACAATGTCCAAGGTGGCAAAGTGGGCAACCAAGCTTGAAATGTTCATTGGACCCATATGGATGGGAATCTGCTGTCGCTGACAAAGGCCTCCCTTACAACAATATACATTTAACTTAAATTTAAAACTCACCAGGTACAACCGACGTTTATATAATAGATATATTCAAAGACATGTTTGCGATGGAGGAATGACATTTATCAATTTGAAGCAAATATTTTATTATGAAAAAGTTTTTATTCAACTTGCAAGGTCCATTTATTGGAATTTAATAAGAAATTAAGGATATAAAAATGACTTGAATTGCCATAAATTCACTGATCTTGGATAAATTAGATGAACGTGGATGATGGCTAATTCTTAGCTAATTCATGAGGTGTATGTTGCAGTATGGTTTCTTTGTCAAGCCAAACAGACTATCATATTCTCCTACCTAGACGTACTACCTTTGGGGGACCTCCATCATCCTGAAGCTTTCATTTCATGCGTTCAACCTCTACATGATGCATGTTAACTGGTTGCATCCCACTGCAGTCAGACTAAAGCATAGGTCTTTGCACATCCATCAAGAGTTAAAATTTCGTAAAGACAAGTTGCTTTGTGATTCTGCAGTGTGTTGGTCAGAAAATAATGATTTCAAATGTCCTTCCAATTTTCCAACCATGACAAGTGCTTCCATGTTTTCAGCATTGTCTCCCAGGTGAACGAACCCGGTCATTCTTTAGGACCTTTTTAAAACGGTAGATCCTGCTCCTGTTATACATTTTCTAAAGGAATCTTCACCAAACCCTCAGCCTTTGCATTCTGGTGGCTCACTGATGAAAGGTGAGCTACATATGCTGTATAGTTTCTGAACAGGCCTTCTATACTCCTTTTCATATGAGTAAGCCACTGTTCCCGTGATTTTGGTTGAGGCCAACTCTGACTGATCTCCCTCAGCTTTGCAGAGAGCCCCTTTCTTTCTCCCAGCCATGTTCACAGCACCTGAAATGGTAGACATAACTCACTCAGTCATGATGGACAAGAACGTATTGGTTTGAATGGTCATTAGAAATTTTAACACAGGTGCTCTCCTATCTGTAAAAGTAGGTTAAGGATTTATAAATTCAAATTACTTTTCACTGCCTGCTTCAAGACCCCCGCTTCCAAACAAGTCAAATAAGTCCCAACGTATATCGTTTCTTGCTCTTCTGCAGATATGTCCGTACTCAGCGTAATTTCATCCAACACAAAGCTACAAAAAAGTGACTGGTTTTCTTTCCCTGTAAAGTTCAGCTATATACTTAATAAATTTCAGAGCTGCTTGGTCAGTTAGGTATTATAAGTATTGTGTCTAGGCCTTTGGCCTTATCAAGTGTGGCTAACCATTCATAATAGGCCCCCTTTAACCCCATAATTCTCGACACTCCCGACTATCCCCGTAACTCCAAACAATTCCTTACAATTCCTGGAAGTCTAAATCTCATATTTCCCAATGGGCCCATATTTACCAATAAGTCCTGGTGGATCCCATATTTCCCAATAAGTCAGGGTGGTTCCCATATTTCCCAATAAGTCTCGTGGTTCCCATATTTCCCAACAAGTCTCATGGTTCGGACTGGTTCCTATAGGTCCCTGTTGATACTGATGATGTCCATAATTCCTAATAAATCTTGACCATTTATTAACTCCATACAATTCTTAATAAGTACCATAATCATTGCATAATTCCTAATACAATCAGACCATCTTTGTAACTCTGCAATTCCTCACAATTGTAATTTTTCCTGTAGTCCTGTCAATTTCCATTTATATATATATCATAGTAATCAGGCCGATTCACTGAAATATATATATATATATATATATATATATATATATATATATTATATTGCAGCAGTTATATAAGTATCTGAAGAATGAAAATATGGTGCTACAAATTAATTTAATTAAACATAGGTTTGATATGAAATAACTTTTATCTCTTAATTTCCAGTAGTATTGACATCGAGATCTTTCAGAGACTGGAAAAGGACATCCAGCTGGGCAAATACAGACTTGATGGCTTTATGAATTCTGCCAGCTCATGATCACTTTTATGAGTCTTCCAGCTAATGATCACTTGAATGTTTTGTGACTGCTTTAACCAATAGCTCAAGTTGGCACTACTTATTACCAAACTCTTGCAAGAGTGATCAATGAGGTAAAAACCTTTGGAGTGGGCTTCCGCCAAGCTTGTTGGCCCCTGGGGTTCTTCACCCAAAGGGTTATTAACCTTGCCACAAAGAAGCAAGAAATTCCTATGATGAACATTGAATGAATAACCCCCCCCCCCCCCCAGAAAAAAAAAGAAGAAAAAAAAGACTACAAGAAGGAATGTGCAATTTTATGATTATTGTTTTTATTTTTCAAAGTTGACAAACTATATTGATATTGTTATAGCATAAGATTGAACCAATGAATGAATAAATGTTCAAGTATACATTTATAAACACTTAAAATATATATAAACACGGTAGATATTGCATCTATGAAAGAAATACTGATTTCAGGGTGCACAGCACAATTGTAGGTTATTATAGAAAAGTAACAAACAAAAGAGATCATTCAAATTAAAAGTGTAATTATAGCTAATGACATCAAAAATAATACTTTTAAACAAACAAAATGTTAATGACTCCAGTAATAATAGTACAATGAATAACATGGTTGATGATGATGAACAAATGAATAATGTACAAATTCCACACTACAATAGTAATGACATAGAACATTGGAAAGCATTGGTTTACAAACAAAAAACAATTTAAGATCAAAGAAATCATTCAACTGCTTAGCCATAATAATACTGTGCTTCACTGTTTATGTGGATATAAACAAATACTTCCTAGTTTTCAAGCTTGATTTCCATATATTCCAACAAAAGAAAGTGTTGGGGACTCTCTGGACACATTGCAATCCTGGTTCAAAATTGTAAAATTCTAAGACATTACCAAAGGTTAAATAAAAAAACATAAAGTAGAATCAGTAAACTATCATGAACATTTAAAATCTGTTTCAATAGTAACCAAACACTCGCAAATAATTGTTATATTAACTTATATTGTCAGTATAAGAGTGTGCATTGTTTTTGTGAGTTTTTTAATTCACAGTGGTGTAAACAAATTTTGGCAATTCCTATCAATTCTCAAACAGGGGAGTGACAACAATGCTGGAACATAGCGGATAGAACAAAAACTACTAGTATATGCAGTTTTTAATACAAATATAATTAAACTTCTTATAAACGTTGCCTGGAAAACGCAGACAAAGGTCTTGGGCATCCATCAATGATTCAACATCAATCAGGAATGTACAACCGTACAAAACTAAAGTAAGAATAAGTTCGCAAACCTCAGCAAACGTGCATCGAATTACTTGTAAAGGCTATGCCTGAAAGTCTACTTAGGATACAGATAATTGCCTTTATCATAATTTAAGTATTCAGTCTACACATGTAAATATTTATCAAAGCAATACAACATACCACATATAAAACATCAACAATTATTACATTTAACATAGAAAACATGACTAGTGCAGGCAACAAATCACTGCTCAAAACACCGCTTGCATAAATTAATATTGAAAAAAAAAGAAAAATGTCTATTATTGTCTATGAATAAGGAAATGAGTAAGGAACTAAAGTATCAGCACCTAGGCTAATTAATTAATTAATACCTAACATATAAAAAAACTCCTAAAGAATTGAATAATAATGTCAGAGCAAGTAAAACATCCTAACATCTATAAAAACAACTTCAGACATGGATAAATGAAATAGTAATCCAGTGACATGTCCAAGAAGATTGAGTATATCATTAAAATCAATAAAATTAATGATAACAGTAACAATTAATCAATAAACTTAGCTGTCCAGGATATAAGGTCGGTGTATTGCAGTACCGACATTATTGGCATATGGCTTCTAGTCCTCTTCAACTTCCCAAATGGCTGGGTCACCTGAAATTTATTTTAGACCCCACCCCCAACCCCCGATATCTGGTTTATGACAGAGACCTCCCCCCCCCCCTTTTTTCTATATATTAAGAAAATACTGGTTAACCACGCCCCGGCCACCCCTCCCCAATATCAGTTTTCCCCAGACCCCTCCCCCTCTCGATATCTGAAATATATTCAGGTCCACCCCTCCCTCTCTTTTTCAAATTGAACAGCCCTATTGCAATGATCAACATTCACTATGGACTATATTCTCAGATCAGTGTTGTAAGTAATGTAATGTTAGGTAATACACAAATAACCATCCACTATTTTTTAGCTATCAGCACATATAAATATCGAATACTTACAAATTCATCGTCGTCCACTCTTAAAATTATGTCATTAGGCATGGCCATTGGTCGTGCTGTCAAAAACGCCTAGATCACTTAAACCAGTGTGCTTTGCATAGAGGTGATGGTCTTATGGCTGCTCTTGATGTGCTTCGTAAGGCAGTAGACACAGTGGAGGTGATTTAGTCCAATATAACCTTTGAAAACCAAATAATCAAATCCATTAGTGGAAATCCGGAATTAAAGACAGTGGTGGTGACCAAAGACACTAATAGGTGAATTTTGTTATGCGTGAACTGTAATAACATATAGTGTTATTACATTTGCGTTATATATATATATATATATATATATATATATATATATATATAGGTTTTGATTGCTGGTATTTTGCAGCCAAAATGGACTCTGCCCTGTTTTTTTTTTATTGTTGTTAATATAATGATTATATATATAAATCTAAAGGGCATACCAAAAATATAAAAATGTTCAATGATGCATAATGAGGATGGTACATATCATACATTTTCAATCCTCCGCTAATCTTTGTGCCATTTCTGAATAATTTTCATTCATTCATTGCTCCAAACAAAAACTAAGATAATGACTTTCGTGTTAAATACATACTCTTCCAGCATTGGAATGGACATATAGCAACAGAAGGATTTGCTAGCAACCTGTCGAATCCAACTATTTTCAGTAGCTGGCTTCGTCTTAAGATAAATTCATCCTTTACCCCAGGCAAAGTCAGAACGATTTTAGCACATTCATTGGACCAGTGTGGAATTGCCTGAAAGATAAACCATATTACATATAATGGGTTATTAAATGCATGATTCTATGAAACTATCAAAACCTGTAATCTCAAACAATCCTGTAGTGGATGCTTTTGCAGTGATAGACGTAGTAGTGTATTGTTTTATATTATCATTTTACTTTAAATGTACTCACAGATCATTTGGTGATTCCCCTTCCGGCAACCAAACGGTAACCCCCATAGCTACCCTCAAGTCTTTTAAGACCTCAGCAGCCTCTGATAGCTCCCTGGTTCTGTCCTGTGGGGTAGTTCCTCAGGTGCTGAAAAAGGAAACAATATTTAAAGAATACTTCTCCAATTTAACAGTTTGTTCTGAGTGACACAAGATACCATTTTTATACAAGATAATTCCATTTTCACTTGTGGTGGGGGCCTAGCTCAGTGGTAGTGCTCTGGGCTTCCAACCACTGGGTCCCGGGTTCAATTCCCGGTCGAGCCTATGTTAGATGGCAGTTTCATCCTTCGTCTCATTGCCATAGTCCCTACCTGTCCTAATTAGCCCATCAGGTGCAGAAATACAGGACGTAAAGCCCGAATCCACCACCATCCACCACTCTTTTGAGAGTATCGCCCGTTCAACCACATCGCATGCACATTTGATACTAATCACAATAATGAACACATACAATTCCTTGCACTGTTTTCAGATATTTTGAAGAAAAGTGCTTTTCTAAAAACAAAGAAGGGGGCTATAACTTACCTTCCTCTATCCGGACGATGTCCCTCAGATTTGCCCCTTCCGAATAAAGAACCTGCACATCAAGTTCTGACCTCTTTGTCATGGTCACTGGAATTTTTTCGCCCCCGTCAGCTATCAAATTGTAACTCAGTACAAACGGTCTTTTGCGAAAGTATGCAATTATGTTTGAGATCTTCACAAATAGCGCTGAGCAAGTCAGGTTTTGCTGGTAGGGAATGAGATATGTCTTCCCTCGATAAGGCAACCTGAACATCTTTGATTTTTCATTCTGGACCTCCATATTTTGGGTAATATTTGAAAAAGTCAAAGCTGCAACATAAAAACAAAAGCATATAGTGACCTGATGTCAACAGGACTCAGGTTTTTCTTTTTATTCCCCAATTACTTTCAGCCATTTAGAACTTTAAAATATTTAAAATTGGATAAAAATTTACAAAGTTATTGAAAAAGTACACAAAGGTTATATTTCAAATGGGAACAAGCTAAATGCTGAATGTCTTCTATTCGCAATTTATTTTAAACATAACTCCGACATTGTAGTCCAATTTTCAAAATGTAAAACTTTATTATGTACGTTACCTAAAGTACTGTTACAATATGAGGTTGGTGATAATATGTCATATCATCTATAATCACGCTGGCACTTTTTCGGCCATATGCATTTTGTCCTTATTAGGGTAAAGCTACGTTCTGGGCTTCCATTTATGGCCATTTTTGAACGTCATTCTGTGCGGTATGAAAACAGATCGCCTGGTACTTCAAGTGATATGGCTGCAGTTGGGGAATAAAAAGTTTAGCTGAACACTTGTGGTTTACAGGTGTCAGCCAGACTTGACATACATAGTTATACTTCAAAACCATTGTCTATAATATCAATCAATCAATGGAAGTGTCATCTTTCCTTTCCCATAAAACAAAAATGAACAAAAAGGGTGAGCTATAGTATTTAAAGATTTAATGTAATTTTTTTGCCGAATATGATCGTTTTTACTACTGTTTATAACTAAAGAAACAAACTAGGATATTCTCGCATTATATGACACAGTGCTCCTGAATAAACTCCAGGGTTAAAAAAAATTGACCAAAATTCTGTAAATGCCCACATTTTAGTAAATGATCTAACATAAGTTTTAAACCAAAAAGTAAAACAATCTGTTTCTCAGAAACTGTGTTATAAATATAATAATTCAATAAATACGAATATTTATTATATTATCAACATTTATTTATTAAGTCCTCTTTCTTATAATCCACCAGAGGGCATCCCCCCAATATCAGTTTTCCATAAACCCCCTCTCCCCCTCTCGATATCTGAAATATATTCAGGTCCACCCCTCCCTCTCTTTTTCAAATGGAACAGCCCTAATGCAATGATCAACATTCACTATGGACTTTCGTCTCAGATCAGTAATGTAATGTTAGGTAATGCACAAATAACCATCCACTGTTTTTTTAGCTAACAGCACACATAAATATTGAATACTTACAAATTCATCGTCGTCCACTCTTAAAACTATGTCATTAGGCATGGCCCTTGGTCGCGATGTCAAAAATTCTAATGCCTGGATCACTTGATGTGCCTTGTATAGAGGTGATGGTCTAGGCAGTAGACTGTTCAGGTGATTAAGTCCAATATAACCTGTGAAAACCAAATAATCAAATCCATTAGTGGAAATCCTGAATTAAAGACAGTGGTGGTGACCAAAGAAACTAATAGGTGAATTTTGTTATGCATGAAATGTATGTAATAACATATGATAGTGTTAATACATTTGCTATGTATATATATAAACACCTCAACAAAAGTAAGTCCCCCCCCCCCCCTAGATAAACTTGAATATTTTCAAGACGACTGCTCCAATCTTTACCAAAATTTGTGTGTGTTTTAACATTGGTATAAGCATTAATCATGCCAAATTATTGCGTAATCGGATCAGTTTTGGTTGAGTGAGCAGCAGTGATATGCTCAACAAGCCTTTTTCAAAAATCCAAAGACTGTTTGTGAACAACATCGGCTGCTGAAAAATGAATGCATGCAGTCCCTCAATAAATTTGACTGAAAAAAGAAATCACACATGGGTCCAGCAATCAATCAAAGACAAAACACACAATTTATTGCACAATTACACTGAAAAATAAAGAGGGTACAAAACAATAACAGTTACTGATAACAGGTGACAAATTTCTTAAAGTGTTCAACATTCAATATGAGGTGTGTCCTCCGTTTCTCCGAATCACCTCATTACATCTTTTTCTCATGGTCTGCACAAGTTTTTTGATGCGGTTCTGGGGTATTGCAGCCCACTCTTCCTGCAGGATCGGTTGCAGCATGGCAAGGGCTGTCTGCTGGTTGACTCTTCTTCGAACTGCCCTCTTCAACTGATCCCAGAGGTGTTCAATAGGGTTGAGATCAGGAGAGTTGGCAGGCCAGTCCATCCTCTCCACCCCCTGATCCTCCAAGAACTGATCCACAACTCTTGCTCTGTGAGGGCGGGCATTATCATCCATGAGGATGAATCCCTCTCCAACTGCTCCTGCATAGGGGATGACAAGAGGAGTGAGGATCTCATGCAGGTAGCGCTGAGCATTCAGGTTGCCCCGAATGTTCAGCAGGTCAGTCTTGCCTCCAGCGCTGATTCCTCCCCACACCATGACACTTCCACCTCCATATGCAGTTACTGGCTGGACACAGCAGTCAGCATGCTGTTCTCCCCTACGACACCATACCCTGCTCCTTCCATATGTGTCCCGTAGACACATCCTCATCTCATCAGTGAAGAGGACCTTCTCCCACTCTTGTCTCGTATACTGACTGTGAGCTTGGGCCCATTCAAGTCGAGCTCTCTTTTGCACCCTGGTTAGCTGCGGCTTCTTGACTTGACGGCGGGCATGAAGGCCATTGCTGTAAACGGCGTCTCACAGTCTGATCACTGATGTTTTGTGCTCCCTGCCCTCGCACTTCAGCCACCTGGTCTCGGATGTCAGTTGCTGGAATCACACAAAAAAAGGTTTTTTAAATCAAATTTACCATAAAAAAATTAAACAAAAGGAAAATAAGGTAAAATGGCCCACCTGTCATTGTGCATCTTCGAAGGGCAATATTGGCCATCAAACGATCCTGCCTTGCAGTGGTGACCCTGGGACGCCCTGTCCTTGGTCTGTCTTTGACCTCTTGGGTGTTTTGGAACCTTTCCCGCAGCTTTCTTATGGCCTTCGGGGTTACACCCATCCTCCTAGCCACAGCTTTCACTGAGAAATTTGCCTCCAATAACCCTATGGCAATGGCACGGTTTTGCTCAGACATTCGAGGCATTGCCAGTTGTGATGAGAAAAGGTCTTAGCTTTAAGACCATTTAATAAACTTAATTGCATAACAAATTCTGTTGTTTTCAGGCCATTCTTAAATGTTTATTGTGTTTAATCAACCTGTCCTGAGTGGATTAGTGCTGACAGGCAGAACTTGAAATTTTTGAAACTGGGTAGTCGAGCTTTCACTGCTTCTCACTCAACCATGACTGATCCGATTATGCAATAATTGTGCATGACTAGTGCTTATATCAATAGTAAAACACACGCAAAATTTCATCAAGATCGGCGCAATCGTCTTGAAAATATTCAAGTTTATCTAGGGGGGGGGGGGGACTTACTTTTGTTGAGGTGTTTATATATATATATATATTTTTTTTTTTTTTATTGCAGTGGTACATGCATAACAATAAGTGTAATTGTAACTATATACAAATGGTTGGGGCTAAGTCAGGTTCTTTTCACTGTTTTTTTTTATTGTTAATATAATGATTAAATATATAAATTGAAAGGGCAAGCCAAAAATACTAAAATGTTCAAAGATGCATAATGAGGATGGTACATATCATACATTTTCAATCCTTAGCTAATCTTTGTGCCATTTCTGAATAATTTTCATTCATTCATTGCTCCAAACAAAAACTAAGATAATAACTTTTGTGTTAAATGTATACTCATCCTGCATTGGAATGGACATATAGCTTCAACACAAGGATTTGCTAGCAACTTGTCGAATCCAAATATTTTCAGTAGCTGGCTTCATCTTCAGATAAAATCATCCTTTACCCCAGGCACAGTCAGACCTATTTGAGCACATTTATTGGAGCAGTGTGGGTTATTAAATGCATGATTTTATCAAACCTGTAATCTCAAACAATCCTGTAGTGGATGCTTTTGCAGTGATAGACGTAGTAGTGTATTGTTTTATATTATCATTTTACTTTAAATGTACTCACAGATCTTTTGGTGATTTCCCTTCCGGCAACCAAACGGTAACCCCCATAGCTACCCTCAAGTCTTTTAAGACCTCAGCAGCCTCTGATAGCTCCCTGGTTCTGTCCTGTGGGGTAGTTAGTTCCTCAGGTGCTGAAAAAGGAAACAATATTTAAAGAATACTTCTCCAATTTAACAGTTTGTTCTGAGTGACAAAAGATACCATTTTTATACAAAATAATTCCGCTCTCACTTGGGGTGGGGGCCTCTGTGTGTGTGTGAGTTATTGTTTAACGCCTCATCAGCACCTGAGTGGGCTATGTAGAGGCTCTCTAGGTTAAGATTGATTAACTATATTTGGTAGTAAAAACCAGAAGCATATAAAAAATCTATAATTGTCTGGGTTGGATATCTGGTAAAGAGATGTTGTAAGGTATTAGCTTGAAACAAAGGTCTTCTAAAGCGTTGTAAGTGGCTGCAATCTAATAAAATATGTTTGATTGTTAGGGGGCACCGACAACTCTGGCATACCGGTGCCGGTTCATTGACTAAAAGGTGTAAATGTGTAAGTCTTGAATGTCCTATGAGGCATCTGTGATATATTCCTTGATCTTTGCGAGTATTGAACCTACTAGGTATTTTATTTTGAATGCAAGGTAAGATTGAATGCAACTTGTTGTTATTACATTCATTCCATTGTCTTTGCCAGCAAGACATGATAAAAGATTTTATAGTCATTTTAAAATCAGTGTATGGAATGGTAAAATCAGTTATCTCTTTTTTAAGAGCCCTTTTTGCTGCCAGGTCTGCTTTTTCATTCCCTTCAATGCCAGCGTGTCCAGGAATCCAGCAGAATACTATGTCTTTGTATTCGTGAAGATAGAAATACTTAATCAGAACATCTAAGATCCCAGGGTTATCAAGTTGTTTATTTTGGATTGCTTGAAGAGCAGATTTTGAATCAGAACAGATAACATAAAGATCTGATTCTGAGTCCTCGATGTTCTTTAAGGCAAGGTAAATAGCTGTTAATTCTGCAGTGTATATTGAGCAGTGGTCTGGAAGACGACATTCAGCTATAACGGTTTTATAAGAAGTGACTGCACAGCCTACTCGTCTTTCCATTTTTGAGCCATCTGTGTATAGAAATTTGTACGATTCGTATTTAAACCTTATACTATAAAATAGGTTTTGATAGTCTACCGGATTGGTTTCGCTTTTCTTAAGCTCTGCCAAATCCAGTATAACTTTCGGGACTGGGAGAATCCATGGTGGAATGGGTGGTACTTCCGTCTCGGCAATGATTGTAGTATCAATTTTTGCAGCCTCAAGATAGAATTTCATGCGTAATCCCAGTGGTCGAATGGCGTTTGAACGAGATTCATAATGATGCATGTATTTTGGATGAAATATTACATCATATGTTGGATTTGTTGGAGTTGAAGCTACTTTTAGTATGTATTGCATGGATAACTTGATACGACGAAGGGAAAGTGGAGGTTCCCCTGCCAGTACATATAAGCTCTCTACAGGAGATGTACGAAAAGCTCTTAAGCTTAGTCGCAACCCTTGATGATGTACAGAATTCAGGCATTTTAGATAAGATGGTCTGGCGGAGCCATATACCACAGAACCATAATCAAGTCGAGAACGAGTAATTGCTCGATAGAGACGAAGGAGGACCGTTGTGTCCCCACCCCAATTATATTTGCTCACTACTTTAAGGAGGTTCATTGATTTCAGGCACTTTGCTTTCAGTGCTTTGATATGCGGAATGAAAGACAATTTGGAGTCAAAGAGTACACCCAAAAATTTTGTTTCATTCACCACTTTTATTTGACAGTTGTCAATTATTAGTGATGGATCTGGATGGTTTGATCGTAAATAATAGAAAGGCAGACAAACTGTCTTCTGTTTAGAGAACTTGAAGCCATTTTCAAGTGACCATTTGTGAATCCTATTCAAATTTAATTGCAGTTGTCGTTCTATGGTTGGCATATATCTGGAACGATATGCAATGAGGAAATCGTCAACATATAGGGACGACATGAGATTTTCTGAGATGGAATTTACTATACTGTTGATTTTGACGTTAAAGAGGGTGGGCGAGAGAATACTACCCTGAGGGACTCCATTCTCCTGAGAGTAGGGGCTTGACATCGTTGATCCCACTCGGACCTTAAAGAAGCGATCCTGTAGGAAGGATCCGATGAAAACTGGAAGGCGACCTCGAAGCCCTAAGTCGTGAAGATCTTTCATTATTCCATATTTCCATGTAGTGTCATAAGCTTTTTCTAGGTCAAAGAATATGGCTACTACGTGTTCTCTGTTAATGAAAGCATCTCTAACATAAGTTTCCAGTCTGACTAAATGATCTAATGTGCTCCTGTGACGGCGAAATCCAGATTGGAACTCTGTAATAAGCTGGTTCGACTCCAGGAACCAAACCAGTCTATCAGTAACAATTCGCTCCATTGTCTTACATAGACAACTGGTTAAGGCTATTGGTCGATAATTCATAGGATCACTATGATCCTTCCCCGGCTTGGGAATTGGGATGACCGTGGCTTGTTTCCACAGGGATGGAAGACATCCCTTCTCCCAAATTTGATTAAAGATATACAGTAATGTTTTTAAAGAGGATTGAGGTAGGTGTTTTAAGATTTGATAATGTATATTATCAGGGCCTGTTGCAGAGTCAGTCGCTCTTAAGATGGCCTTCTGAAGTTCTTCAAAGGTGATGTAGGAGTTATAATCTTCGCTGTTATCAGACTGTATATTTAGGGTTAATCTCTCAGCTTGAGCCTTATAACATTGAAATTCTCTCGTATAGTTCTCCGATGAGGAGTTGTACGCAAACTGTTCTCCTAACCCGTTTGATATTTGTTCTGGTGAGGAGAGATGTTCTCCATTCACTTCTAGAATGCTTACATGCGAAGCTAGGTTCTTTCCTTCAATCTTCTTAATCATTTTCCAGACTTTATTGCTAGGAGTTCTTTCAGTGAGTCTGGAGACATAGTCTCTCCAGCAACTACGTTTTTTTTGCCTGACAATTCTACGCGCTTTGGCTTTCAGGCACTTAAAATTATTCAGATTGTTGATGGTCGGCTGTGATTTAAAAATTCTGAGGGCTTTCTTACGGTTTTTAATAGCTTCTCTTACTTCGTCGTCAAACCAGGGTCTTGCACTTCGTTTAGAATTATTTTTTGTCATCGGTATTGTTTTATTGGCTATATCAGTAATATCAACAGTAAAATCTTCAACGAGATTATTACAATTCCTATAATGAGACATAGTAATTGTTTCTAAGCAGTGCTTTTCGAAGGAGGTCCAATCCGCTTTATGCAACTTCCATCGGAGTTGACCCACTTCTCTTGTACCTTCTATGTTTTGTAGGACAATAGGAAAGTGATCACTGCCGTGAGTGTCCTCTAATACTCTCCATTCAAATTCCAGAAATAACGCTGGATCACATATACTAAGGTCTATCGCTGAAAATGTTCCATGACCTGGGTGAAGATATGTAGGTGAACCATCATTGAACAAGCAAAGGGTGTGGTCATTGAGAAAATCTTCAATGGTTTTTCCTTTGTTGTTGTGGGAAGTGCTTCCCCACAATTGGTTATGGCTGTTAAAATCTCCTAGGATAAGACGCGGTTCAGGAAGTTGATTGTAAAGGTTATGCAAATCACTGGCTGTAAGGTGAAAGGGTGGAGGAATATATAAGGAACATATGGTGAATGTTTTATTCAGGTTCAGACGAACTGCTGTAGCCTGAAGGTTAGTGTTAAGAGCAATATGGGTATGAATGATGCCATTTTTAACTAAAATTGATGAGCCACCAGTGGCTCTATCGTGGGCAATATTGCCATATGTATTATACATATGATAGTTTCTCAGTTTAAAACTATTTGGAGGTTTCAGAAATGTTTCCTGTAGACAGAAAACACTAGGGTTTAAGTCTTGGACCATGCAACCTATTTCATCGAAGTTGGCTCTGAAACCTCGACAGTTCCACTGAATGATACTGTCCATGAATTAGTTAAAAGAGTTTAATATTATCATAGTAAAATCTGTAGTGCATGGTATGAATTTGTATGAATATTCACTTTTTCTTCAAAGTCGCTGCCTCTTTTGGTGTTAAGATCTTTTTGAGGGCCCCACCATGCTTAGATGGTGGTGTTATGAAGCTCAATGCACTAGATTTTTCTAGTGTTTTTCTGATGAGGGGGGGTCTTTTGGGAACAATTGATCTTTTATCAATTGCCCCCTCCCGTTGAGGCCTAGGGATGGTGGTAGTCCCTGCCTCCTCTTCCATCGGCTGGTGTATCTCTTCCGACTCAACGCCGGAAGGTGCACCCTGTGAGGGTACACTAAGTTGTGACGCACTAACCGATGGAGCTACAAGATGATCTTTTCCGACATCTATAGCATGCTGCTTTATTCTTGCGAGGTGATCGTCTGCCTGTGAAGTCTTAGATTCTGGTTTATGTTTCTGCAAGCTTTGCCCTGCCTTTGAATAATTATAATTAGGATCTAGGTCAATCCTTCGCCTGGGCGATGATCTGGGTGAAGGAGATCTAGGTCCAGCCATCTGAGACAGGACTGAGGCATAACTTGCCCCAGCAGCCTGTTCAGCTATACGGCGTGCTTGGGGAAAGGAGATATCCTTGGTGGTCTTTAACTTCAGGATCTCTTTCTCTAGCTGCCATTTGGGACAGCCACGGTGATAGGCTGGCCCATCACCTCCACAATTAACACAATATGACTGTTTCTGACATGGTGAGTCACGGGAATGAACGTGTTCCCGTGACCCACAATTGGCGCAGGTTGCTTTGGCGCGGCAGGAGCCGCTAAAATGGCCAAATCGCTGGCAGTTATAACATCGTTTTGGGTTCGGGATGTAGGGACGTACCCTACACCACTCGAACCCTATGCTGACCCTATCAGGCAACACTGTGCCATCAAAGGTCAGAGTCAGTAGCTGTCGTGAATATCTGGGGGGCTGGCGGTGAATGTGGATGACATTGTAGTCATTCAGCCAGTCCCTCAGTTCGTCATCGGAGCAGAGACTGCTCTCATGAGATGTCACAACCCCCTTGCAAGAGTTGAAGAACCGATGGGGCTCCACCTTTACAGAGGTACCCGCAAAGGCCCTCAGCTCCAGCAATTTTAACGATTGGTCCTTGTGGGCAACCTGCACCAGCAAGGATGAACTCCTGAGCCTTCTCGTATTTTCAACGAAACCAATACTTTCTTTCAACGTTCGACAAATTGTTATGGCTGAGAGACGGGAAAACCCATCGTCACTGCCAGTAACAACAAGAAACTTAGGCCATGGCGTAGATATAACATCATAAGTTGTACTTGGATTGGCATCATCTGTAGATGAGCGGAAACGTTTACTTTGTCTGGAACCAGTAGCCAATTTTTCGACCTCAGCCTGGTTTACCGCTGAGGGACGCGCACCTTGTTCACCCGGGGGACGTGCGAGCCGGTCTGAAATTGTCGATTCGGACATATTCATTTTTGTTTCCCCTGTATGGTAGGGGACACACCCTCCTGTAAAGCTGGAGCAGCTTGTGCAATGCGCACTGTCCTGTTTTAGCCACTGGGGATAGAGGACTTCACCCCAAGTGTTTCCACCCTCGCCGCGTGGAGGCCCAGGACCTTCGAGGGCTGGGGTGGGGGCCTAGCTCAGTGGTAGTGCTCTGGGCTTCCAACCACTGGGTCCTGGGTTCAATTCCCGGTCGAGCCTATGTTAGATGGCAGTTTCATCCTTCGTCTCATTGCCATAGTCCCTACCTGTCCTAATTAGCCCATCAGGTGCAGAAATACAGGACGTAAAGCCCGAATCCACCACCATCCACCACTCTTTTGAGAGTATCGCCCATTCAACCATATCGCGTGCACATTTGATACTAATCACAATAATGAACACATACAATTCCTCGCACTGTTTACAGATATTTTGAAGAAAAGTGCTTTCCTAAAAAGAAAGAGGGGGGGGGGATAGGGGCTATAACTTACCTTCCTCTATCCGGATGATGTCCATCAGATTTGCCCCTTCCAAATAAAGAACCTGCACATCAAGTTCTGACCTCTTTGTCATGGTCACTGGAATTTTTTCACCGCCATCAGCTATCAAGTTGTAAATCAGTACAAAAGGTCTTTTGCGAAAGTATGGAATTATCTTTGAGATCTTCACAAATAGCGCCGAGCAAGTCCGGTTTTGCTGATAGGGAATGAGATATGTGTTCCCTCAATAAGGCATCCTGAACATCTTTGATCATTCATTCTGGACTTCCATATTTTGGGTAATATTTGAAAAGTCAAAGCTGCAACATAAAAAACAAAAGCATATAGTGACCTGATGTCAACAGGACTCAGCGGTGTGAGTGTAAGTGTATAAGAAAACCACAACAATGAGTTGTGGTTTTTCTTTTTATTCCCCAATAACTTTCAGCCATTTAGAACTTTTAAATATATAAAATTGGACAAAAATTTATTGTTATTGAAAAAGTACACAAAGAAGGTTATATTTCATATGGGAACAAGCTAAATGCTGAACGTCTTCTATTCGCAATTTATTTTATACATAGCTCAGTCATTTTAGTCCAATTTTCAAAATGTAAAACTTTATTATGTACGTTACCTGAAGTACTATTACAATATATGGTTGGTAATATATCATCTGTAGTCACGCCGGAACTTTTTCGGCCATATGCATTTTGTCCTTATTAGGGTAAAGCAACGTTCTGGGCTTCCATTTATGGCCATTTTCGAATGTCATTCTGTGCGGTATGAAAACAGATCGCCTGGTACTTCAAGTGGTATGGCTGCAGTTGGGGAATAAAGAAATGGAGTATGTCACCAAATATGTTCTTATTCTGCCACCAAAACATCATAAATATTCACCTCGATTTCCCTCTGAAGCAGTCATGTCTTGCTCATTTTCATGAACTGGAACTATTGAGGAATCATCTGCAATGATAAAAAAAGTAACTAAAATAATGAAAATTGAGAGTTAGCAATTGAGCGACCACCTCAGTCACTTTATTGATGTGTGTAATTATCACATACATGAGATAATATGACAAATTAGGCAACCTCCAATTTCGTCATTATGGACATGACATCGAAGTTTCCACCCCCTTAATATACAATTGAACACATTTTCCATAGAGGGCTGCACTTTTCCTGTCTATGTGTAGTCTATTTAAATAGTGGAAACTATCTGCCCACACTGCAGAACTTTTGAAACAGGGTTCAATATTTGTAATGAAAAATATTTTTTACTCTTGCCCATCCTTGTCTATACGTAATTCACTCGCTGAGCGGTGTACGGATACTCGTGCTAATCCGTAGAACGCTCCTGTTAGCACTAAAACATCCCTGACCATCCATGGAGACGGAATAGTGAGTAGAAGTAGATTTAGTATATGTTTTTATGTCATTTTGATAAATGTATCATGTATGATATTACTGTCAACAAAAGTATATATGTATATAATATCATATATATATATATATATATATATATATATATGTTAGTTAGTGTTATTGTTTAACGCCTCATCAGCACCTGAGTGGGCTATGTAGAGGCTATCTAGGGTAAGATTGATTATCTATAGTTGGTAGTAGAAACCAGAAGCATGTAAAAAATCAATAATTGTCTGCGTTGGATAGCTGGAGCAGCTTGTGCAATGTGCACTGTCCTGTTTTAGCCACTGGGGATAGAGGACTTCACCCCAAGTGTTTCCACCCTCGCCGCCTGGAGGCCCAGGACCTTCGAGGGCAACAGAAATGATCTAAATAATTGTAGTTGCAGCTGTAGTAGTAGTGAATATTTTTTCAAACGCTTGTTTCATGTGCTTAGCGCTTTTGCATTTGACGGCCTGGGTGTGTGTGTGTGTGATGAGGGCTTTACGTCCTGTTTTTCTGCACCAGTTGGGCTAATTAGGACAGGCAGAGACCATGGCAATGAGACGAAGGATGAAACAGCCATCCAACTTAGGCTCGACCGAGAATCAAACCCGGGACCCAGCGGTACCTCTGAGCTAGGCCCCCGCCCTGACATGTCAATGAGTGTGTGTGTGGGTGATTAGGGCTTTACGTCCAGTATTTCTGCACCAGTTGGGCTAATTAGGACAGGCAGAGACATTGGCAGACATGTCAATGAGTATACCAAAAGGCGTCATTGGGATAAGTAAAGTGCCCATAGTGTTCTAGTGCTGGCTTGAAAAAAAAATTGGATAACCACCCACTTGTCCGGCTTATGGACATCTTTTAATTAAATTAACTACAATACCTTTGAGAAATGTAAAAGCATTGGTAACAATAAATTCAATGTATGATAAATTATAAAAAATTGATTCATGTGACCTGTAATATGCCACACAACATTACCATGGTGATTTCAAATTAAGAGGCTGTTTACAAAGACATTTATTGGTGCGATTCTTGTATAACCATGATTTAGAGCTGGGGTCAGCACCATCTGAACATGACAAGTGCCACCATTTGTGACAGCGGTCAAAATGGATCATGTTATCGAAGAAGTTCGGTTGGTCACAGGAACATGCTGTCTCGATGTCAAAAGTGTCAAACTCCATGGGACTTGAATGATCTTTGGGAAGCCATTACCATAGTTTATGGAGAAGCTTTCTGCTGATGGCACTGTAAGAGATTGTCTCTTGCTCTCTCCATGTCAAAGTCCCACTTCCTTGTTTTTATCCACTCATCAGTCTTCCTGCAGCCAACCAAACAAAATTCAAGAAGATTTGCTATTGCAAAGGCTCCACAATTATTACTGCCGGTCTTTTGCTGCTGCCTTTCGGGCACATAGACTTTTATTGAATTAAAATTTCGTCCATATAGGCAGCCCAACTGTAGTTGTGTGTGTGCGATTAGGGCTTTATGTCCTGTTTTTCTGCACCAGTTGGGCTAATTAGGACAGGCAGGGACCATGGCAATAAGACAAAGGAGGAAACGGCCATCCAACTTAGGCTCGACTGAGAATCGAAACCGGGACCCAGCGGTTGAACTTTCTCTCATGAATTCAGAAGGCTACTGGTATTGACAGCTCACTCTCAAAAAGAATATGTCTGTAACATAAAGGAGAAACATAGTAGTCACCCAAATTAAATTTTAGTGTCATAAAAGAGACATACCTGCCTGTCCCTCTTCAAAACGCAAACTTATCTAACTCTGCTGTCATTGATTTGGATCCCACACACACAACTAAATCAGGGATGAAAATAATATGCCATACAAAATCACTGAGGTGGAACCCTATTTCTTGCAAATTATACAAGTCATCCCTGCTTAGTCTGTTCCGGGCATGCTCCCGATATTTCACGTTGGTGACCTGTTTCAAGTCCTGGGGGTTCATAACCCCTTGATCAGAAACTTTAATAGGAAGTGTGTGTGTGTGTTATTGTTTAACGCCTCATCAGCACCTGAGTGGGCTATGTAGAGGCTCTCTAAGTTAAGATTGATTATCTATATTTGGCAGTAGAAACCAGAAGCATATAAAAAATCAATAATTGTCTGGGTTGGATATCTGGTAAAGAGATGTTGTAAGGTATTAGCTTGAAACAAAGGTCTTCTAAAGCGTTGTAAGTGGCTGCAATCTAATAAAATATGTTTGATTGTTAGGGGGCACCGACAACTCTGGCATACCGGTGCCGGTTCATTGACTAAAAGGTGTAAGTCTTGAATGTCCTATGAGGCATCTGTGATATATTCCTTGATCTTTGCGAGTATTGAACCTACTAGGTATTTTATTTTGAATGCAAGGTAAGATTGAATGCAACTTGTTGTTATTACATTCATTCCATTGTCTTTGCCAGCAAGACATGATAAAAGATTTTATAGTCATTTTAAAATCAGTGTATGGAATGGTAAAATCAGTTATCTCTTTAGTAAGAGCCCTTTTTGCTGCCAGGTCTGCTTTTTCATTCCCTTCAATGCCAGCGTGTCCAGGAATCCAGCAGAATACTATGTCTTTGTATTCGTGAAGATAGAAATACTTAATCAGAACATCTAAGATCCCAGGGTTGTCAAGTTGTTTATTTTGGATTGCTTGAAGAGCAGATTTTGAATCAGAACAGATAACATAACGATCTGATTCTGAGTCCTCGATGTTCTTTAAGGCAAGGTAAATAGCTGTTAATTCTGCAGTGTATATTGAGCAGTGGTCTGGAAGACGACATTCAGCTATAACGGTTTTATAAGAAGTGACTGCACAGCCTACTCGTCTTTCCATTTTTGAGCCATCTGTGTATAGAAATTTGTACGATTCGTATTTAAACCTTATACTATAAAATAGGTTTTGATAGTCTACCGGATTGGTTTCGCTTTTCTTAAGCTCTGCCAAATCCAGTATAACTTTCGGGACTGGGAGAATCCATGGCGGAATGGGTGGTACTTCCGTCTCGGCAATGATTGTAGTATCAATTTTTGCAGCCTCAAGATAGAATTTCATGCGTAATCCCAGTGGTCGAATGGGGTTTTTAGAGATTCATAATGATGCATGTATTTTGGATGAAATATTACATCATATGTTGGATTTGTTGGAGTTGAAGCTACTTTTAGTATGTATTGCATGGATAACTTGATACGACGAAGGGAAAGTGGAGGTTCCCCTGCCAGTACATATAAGCTCTCTACAGGAGATGTACGAAAAGCTCTTAAGCTTAGTCGCAACCCTTGATGATGTACAGAATTCAGGCATTTTAGATAAGATGGTCTGGCGGAGCCATATACCACAGAACCATAATCAAGTCGAGAACGAGTAATTGCTCGATAGAGACGAAGGAGGACCGTTGTGTCCCCACCCCAATTATATTTGCTCACTACTTTAAGGAGGTTCATTGATTTCAGGCACTTTGCTTTCAGTGCTTTGATATGCGGAATGAAAGACAATTTGGAGTCAAGAGTACACCCAAAAATTTTGTTTCATTCACCACTTTTATTTGACAGTTGTCAATTATTAGTGATGGATCTGGATGGTTTGATCGTAAATAATAGAAAGGCAGACAAACTGTCTTCTGTTTAGAGAACTTGAAGCCATTTTCAAGTGACCATTTGTGAATCCTATTCAAATTTAATTGCAGTTGTCGTTCTATGGTTGGCATATATCTGGAACGATATGCAATGAGGAAATCGTCAACATATAGGGACGACATGAGATTTTCTGAGATGGAATTTACTATACTGTTGATTTTGACGTTAAAGAGGGTGGGCGAGAGAATACTACCCTGAGGGACTCCATTCTCCTGAGAGTAGGGGCTTGACATCGTTGATCCCACTCGGACCTTAAAGAAGCGATCCTGTAGGAAGGATCCGATGAAAACTGGAAGGCGACCTCGAAGCCCTAAGTCATGAAGATCTTTCATTATTCCATATTTCCATGTAGTGTCATAAGCTTTTTCTAGGTCAAAGAATATGGCTACTACGTGTTCTCTGTTAATGAAAGCATCTCTAACATAAGTTTCCAGTCTGACTAAATGATCTAATGTGCTCCTGTGACGGCGAAATCCAGATTGGAACTCTGTAATAAGCTGGTTCGACTCCAGGAACCAAACCAGTCTATCAGTAACAATTCGTTTCATTGTCTTACATAGACAACTGGTTAAAGCTATTGGTCGATAATTCGTAGGATCACTATGATCCTTCCCCGGCTTGGGAATTGGGATGACCGTGGCTCGTTTCCACAGGGATGGAAGACATCCATTCTCCCAAATTTGATTAAAGATATACAGTAATGTTTTTATAGAGGATTGAGGTAGGTGTTTTAAGATTTGATAATGTATATTATCAGGACCTGTTGCAGAGTCAGTCGCTTTTGAGATGGCCTTCTGAAGTTCTTCTAAGGTGAAGTAGGAGTTATAATCTTCGCTGTTATCAGACTGTATATTTAGGGTTAATCTCTCAGCTTGAGCCTTATAACATTGGAATTCTCTTGTATAGTTCTCTGACGAGGAGTTGTACGCAAACTGTTCTCCTAACCCGTTTGATATTTGTTCTGGTGAGGAGAGATGTTCTCCATTCACTTCTAGAATGCTTACATGTGAAGATAGGTTCTTTCCTTCAATCTTCTTAATCATTTTCCAGACTTTATTGCTGGGAGTTCTTTCAGTGAGTCTGGAGACATAGTCTTTCCAGCAACTACGTTTTTTTTGCCTTACAATTCTACGCGCTTTGGCTTTCAGGCACTTAAAATTATTCAGATTGTTGATGGTCGGCTGTGATTTAAAAATTCTGAGGGCTTTCTTACGGTTTTTAATAGCTTCTCTTACTTCGTCGTCAAACCAGGGTCTTGCACTTCGTTTAGAATTATTTTTTGTCATCGGTATTGTTTTATTGGCTATATCAGTAATATCATCAGTAAAATCTCTAACGAGATTATTACAATTCCTATAATGAGACATAGTAATTGTTTCTAAGCAGTGCTTTTCGAAGGAGGTCCAATCCGCTTTATGCAACTTCCATCGGAGTTGACCCACTTCTCTTGTACCTTCTATGTTTTGTAGGACAATAGGAAAGTGATCACTGCCGTGAGTGTCCTCTAATACTCTCCATTCAAATTCCAGAAATAACGCTGGATCACATATACTAAGGTCTATCGCTGAAAATGTTCCATGACCTGGGTGAAGATATGTAGGTGAACCATCATTGAACAAGCAAAGGGTGTGGTCATTGAGAAAATCTTCAATGGTTTTTCCTTTGTTGTTGTGGGAAGTGCTTCCCCACAATTGGTTATGGCTGTTAAAATCTCCTAGGATAAGACGCGGTTCAGGAAGTTGATTGTAAAGGTTATGCAAATCACTGGCTGTAAGGTGAAAGGGTGGAGGAATATATAAGGAACATATGGTGAATGTTTTATTCAGGTTCAGACGAACTGCTGTAGCCTGAAGGTTAGTGTTAAGAGCAATATGGGTATGAATGATGCCATTTTTAACTAAAATTGATGAGCCACCAGTGGCTCTATCGTGGGCAATATTGCCATATGTATTATACATATGATAGTTTCTCAGTTTAAAACTATTTGGAGGTTTCAGAAATGTTTCCTGTAGACAGAAAACACTAGGGTTTAAGTCTTGGACCATGCAACCTATTTCATCGAAGTTGGCTCTGAAACCTCGACAGTTCCACTGAATGATACTGTCCATGAATTAGTAAAATCTGTAGTGCATGGTATGAATTTGTATGAATATTCACTTTTTCTTCAAAGTCGCTGCCTCTTTTGGTGTTAAGATCTTTTTGGGGACCCCACCATGCTTAGATGGTGGTCTTATGATACTCAGTGCACTAGATTTTTCTAGTGTTTTTCTGATGAGGGGGGGTCTTTTGGGAACAATTGATCTTTTATCAATTGCCCCCTCCCGTTGAGGCCTAGGGATGGTGGTAGTCCCTGCCTCCTCTTCCATCGGCTGGTGTATCTCTTCCGACTCAACGCCGGAAGGTGCACCCTGTGAGGGTACACTAAGTTGTGAAGCACTAACTGATGGAGCTACAAGATGTCCTTTTCCGACATCTATAGCATGCTGCTTTATTCTTGCGAGGAGATCGTCTGACTGTGAAGTCTTAGTTTCTGGTTTATCTTTCTGCGTGCTTTGGCCTGCCTTTGAATATTTAAAATTAGGAGCTAGGTCAATCCTTCGCCTGGGCGATGATCTGGGTGAAGGAGATCTAGGTCCAGCCATCTGAGACAGGACTGAGGCATAGCTTGCCCCAGCAGCCTGTTCAGCTATACGGCGTGCTTGGGGAAAGGAGATATCCTTGGTGGTCTTTAACTTCAGGATCTCTTTCTCTAGCTGCCATTTGGGACAGCCACGGTGATAGGCTGGCCCATCACCTCCACAATTAACACAATATGATGTATTCGTACATGGTGAGCCACGGGAATGGGTGTGTTCCCGTGACCCACAATTGGCGCAGGTTGGTTTGGCGCGGCAAGAGCCGCTAAAATGGCCAAATCGCTGGCAATTATAACATCGTTTTGGGTTCGGGATGTAGGGACGTACCCTACACCACTCGAACCCAATGCTGACCCTGTCAGGCAAAACTGTGCCATCAAAGGTCAGTGTGAGAAGCTGTCGTGAATATCTGGGGGGCTGGCGATGAATGTGGATGACATTGTATTCATCCAGCCAGTCCCTCAGTTCCTCATCAGAGCAGAGACTGCTCTCGTGCGATGTTATAATGCCTTTGCAGGAGTTGAAGAACCGATGGGGCTCCACCCTAATGGGCACCCGCAAAGACCCTCAACTCAAGCAGCTTCAAAGATTGGTCCTTGTGTGCAACCTGCACCAGCAAGGAAGAATTCTTTAATCTCCTTGTATTTTCAATATAACCTACGTTTTCTTTCAAGGTCCTGCAAATTGTAATGGCTGAGAGACGGGAAAACCCATCATCACAGCCAGTAATTACAAGAAACTTGGGCCATGTCTGAGATAGAGAGGCAGATTGGGAGCTTTGATTTGCGTCATCTAATGATGGACGCAAACGTTTACCAAGTCTGGAACCAGTAGCCAATTTTTCGACCTCAGCCTGATTTACCGCTGAGGGACGCGCACCTTGTTCACCCGGGGGACGTGCGAGCCGGTCTGAAATTGTCGATTCGGACATATTCATTTTTGTTTCCCCTGTATGGTAGGGGACACACCCTCCTGTAAAGCTGGAGCAGCTTGTGCAATGCGCACTGTCCTGTTTTAGCCACTGGGGATAGAGGACTTCACCCCAAGTGTTTCCACCCTCGCCGCGTGGAGGCCCAGGACCTTCGAGGGCACTTTAATAGGAAGAACCACCATGGTCTTATAAACAGTAGCAGGGTTAGGATCTGCAACAGAGGCTTTAATGGAATTAATTACAGATGGAGCAGTCCTCTTGAAGATCTTGGTATTGTTTGTACTGTTGCCATGACTTCAAATGTCTTCTCATCACCTAGGTAATGCACAAGAAGTCTGTTTCAGTTTTTTTAAAGGGATATAGACAATCTTTATGAAATTTCGGTTAATAATTATTTGCCTGCCTCATCTCTATTGGTGCTATAAAAATACACTGTTTGCAGTTGTTTGATCTCCACATGTAACCATCTCCAGTCATCACCCAAAGCATCTGTATCAAAAACATACATCTATCCTCCCTTCGGCATATCCACTCTTACCTGGTTAATGTTGTCTCTGCTGCCTGTGATCTCAAGCACCTTCACGGATAGTGCCAAGTCTGTACAGCTTTGGAAGACAACAGCTTCGTCACTGTTGCCACCCTCCTAAGGTCTGGTGGGGTTTGCCTCCAACATTTGGTCCAACCAGCTGGTGTTATCCAAGAAATATGAAGGGCGATCAGGACATTGCAAACTACAAGCCTTGTGGCCAGCATCCTTACTAAGAGGAGTGACTGAAACAAAACAAAAAGTTGTATATATATATATATATTTATACACAATATTTTATTGACATTTTGTATATCTATATTATGTATATATAAAAAAAAGTGTGTTAGAGACAAGTTAATTAGTTAGTGTTTTGTTTAATGCCTCATCAGCACCTGAGTGGGCTATGTAGAGGCTCTCTAGGGTAAGATTGATTATCTATAGTTGGTAGTAGAAACCAGAAGCATGTAAAAAAAATCAATAATTGTCTGCGTTGGATAGCTGGAGCAGCTTGTGCAATGAGCACTGTCCTGTTTTAGCCACTGGGGATAGAGGACTTCACCCCAAGTGTTTCCACCCTCGCCCTGTGGAGGCCCAGGACCTTCGAGGGCGTGTTAGAGACAAACCCCTCAGTGAATCCCACATAGCACAAAGGTATCATTAAGATTGTTAAGTGTTCGTCTGACAGCCAGGAGGGCGGGCGTTACACTCATTTAAACACCCATTTAAAGAAGTGTGTGTGTGTGAGTTATTGTTTAATGCCTCATCAGCACCTGAGTGGGCTATGTAGAGGCTCTCTAGGTTAAGAATGATTATCTATATTTGGTAGTAGAAACCAGAAGCATATAAAAAATCAATAATTGTTTGGGTTGGATATCTAGTAAAGAGATGTTGTAAGGTAGTAGCTTGAAACAGAGGTCTTCTAATGCGTTGTAAAATATGTTTGATTGTTAGGGGGCACCGACAACTTTGGCATACCGGTGCCGGTTCATTGACTAAAAGGTGTAAATGTGTAAGTCTTGAATGTCCTATGAGGCATCTGTGATATATTCCTTGATCTTTGCGAGTATTGAACCTACTAGGTATTTTATTTTGAATGCAAGGTAAGATTGAATGCAACTTGTTGTTATTACATTCATTCCATTGTCTTTGCCAGCAAGACATGATAAAAGATTTTATAGTCATTTTAAAATCAGTGTATGGAATGGTAAAATCAGTTATTTCTTTTGTAAGAGCCCTTTTTGCTGCCAGGTCTGCTTTTTCATTCCCTTCTATGCCAGCGTGTCCAGGAATCCAGCAGAATACTATGTCTTTGTATTCGTGAAGATAGAAATACTTAATAAGAACATCTAAGATCCCAGGGTTGTCAAGTTGTTTATTTTGGATTGCTTGAAGAGCAGATTTGGAATCAGAAAGATAACATAACGATCTGATTCTGAGTCCTCGATGTTCTTTAAGGCAAGGTAAATAGCTGTTAATTCTGCAGTATATATTGAGCAGTGGTCTGGAAGACGACATTCAGCTATAACGGTTTTATAAGAAGTGACTGCACAGCCTACTCGTCTTTCCATTTTTGAGCCATCTGTGTATAGAAATTTGTACGATTCGTATTTAAACCTTATACTATAAAATAGGTTTTGATAGTCTACCGGATTAGTTTGGCTTTTCTTAAGCTCTGCTAAATCCAGTATAACTTTCGGGACTGGGAGAATCCATGGTGGAATGGGTGGTACTTCCGTCTCGGCAATGATTGTAGTATCAATTTTTGCAGCCTCAAGATAGAATTTCATGCGTAATCCCAGTGCATCATATGTAGGATTTGTTGGAGTTGAAGCTACTTTAAGTAGGTATTGCATGGACAACTTGATACGACGAAGGGAAAGTGGAGGTTCCCCTGCCAGTACATACAAGCTCTCTACAGGAGATGTGTGTGTGTGTGTTATGGTTTAACGCCTCATCAGCACCTGAGTGGGCTATGTAGAGGCTCTCTAGGTTAAGATTATCTATATTTGGTAGTAGAAACCAGAAGCATATAAAAAATCAATAATTGTCTGGGTTGGATATCTAGTATGTGTGTGTGTGAGTTATTGTTTAACGCCTCATCAGCACCTGAGTGGGCTATGTAGAGGCTCTCTAGGTTAAGATTGATTATCTATACTTGTGTGTGTGTGTGAGTTATTGTTTAACGCCTCATCAGCACCTGAGTGGGCTATGTAGAGGCTCTCTAGGTTAAGATTGATTATCTATAGTTGGTAGTGTGTGTGTGTGTGTGTGTTAATGTTTAACGCCTCATCAGCACCTGAGTGGGCTATGTAGAGGCTCTCTAGGTTAAGATTGATTAACTATATTTGGTAGTAGAAACCAGAAGCATATAAAAAATCTATAATTGTCTGGGTTGGATATCTGGTAAAGAGATGTTGTAAGGTATTAGCTTGAAACAAAGGTCTTCTAAAGCGTTGTAAGTGGCTGCAATCTAATAAAATATGTTTGATTGTTAGGGGGCACCGACAACTCTGGCATACCGGTGCCGGTTCATTGACTAAAAGATGTAAATGTGTAAGTCTTGAATGTCCTATGAGGCATCTGTGATATATTCCTTGATCTTTGCGAGTATTGAACCTACTAGGTATTTTATTTTGAATGCAAGGTAAGATTGAATGCAACTTGTTGTTATTACATTCATTCCATTGTCTTTGCCAGCAAGACATGATAAAAGATTTTATAGTCATTTTAAAATCAGTGTATGGAATGGTAAAATCAGTTATCTCTTTAGTAAGAGCCCTTTTTGCTGCCAGGTCTGCTTTTTCATTCCCTTCAATGCCAGCGTGTCCAGTAATCCAGCAGAATACTATGTCTTTGTATTCGTGAAGATAGAAATACTTAATCAGAACATCTAAGATCCCAGGGTTGTCAAGTTGTTTATTTTGGATTGCTTGAAGAGCAGATTTTGAATCAGAACAGATAACATAACGATCTGATTCTGAGTCCTCGATGTTCTTTAAGGCAAGGTAAATAGCTGTTAATTCTGCAGTGTATATTGAGCAGTGGTCTGGAAGACGACATTCAGCTATAACGGTTTTATAAGAAGTGATTGCACAGCCTACTCGTCTTTCCATTTTTGAGCCATCTGTGTATAGAAATTTGTACGATTCGTATTTAAACCTTATACTATAAAATAGGTTTTGATAGTCTACCGGATTGGTTTCGCTTTTCTTAAGCTCTGCCAAATCCAGTATAACTTTCGGGACTGGGAGAATCCATGGCGGAATGGGTGGTACTTCCGTCTCGGCAATGATTGTAGTATCAATTTTTGCAGCCTCAAGATAGAATTTCATGCGTAATCCCAGTGGTCGAATGGCGTTTGAACGAGATTCATAATGATGCATGTATTTTGGATGAAATATTACATCATATGTTGGATTTGTTGGAGTTGAAGCTACTTTTAGTATGTATTGCATGGATAACCTGATACGACGAAGGGAAAGTGGAGGTTCCCCTGCCAGTACATATAAGCTCTCTACAGGAGATGTACGAAAAGCTCTTAAGCTTAGTCGCAACCCTTGATGATGTACAGAATTCAGGCATTTTAGATAAGATGGTCTGGCGGAGCCATATACCACAGAACCATAATCAAGTCGAGAACGAGTAATTGCTCGATAGAGACGAAGGAGGACCGTTGTGTCCCCACCCCAATTATATTTGCTCACTACTTTAAGGAGGTTCATTGATTTCAGGCACTTTGCTTTCAGTGCTTTGATATGCGGAATGAAAGACAATTTGGAGTCAAAGAGTACACCCAAAAATTTTGTTTCATTCACCACTTTTATTTGACAGTTGTCAATTATTAGTGATGGATCTGGATGGTTTGATCGTAAATAATAGAAAGGCAGACAAACTGTCTTCTGTTTAGAGAACTTGAAGCCATTTTCAAGTGACCATTTGTGAATCCTATTCAAATTTAATTGCAGTTGTCGTTCTATGGTTGGCATATATCTGGAACGATATGCAATGAGGAAATCGTCAACATATAGGGACGACATGAGATTTTCTGAGATGGAATTTACTATACTGTTGATTTTGACGTTAAAGAGGGTGGGCGAGAGAATACTACCCTGAGGGACTCCATTCTCCTGAGAGTAGGGGCTTGACATCGTTGATCCCACTCGGACCTTAAAGAAGCGATCCTGTAGGAAGGATCCGATGAAAACTGGAAGGCGACCTCGAAGCCCTAAGTCATGAAGATCTTTCATTATTCCATATTTCCATGTAGTGTCATAAGCTTTTTCTAGGTCAAAGAATATGGCTACTACGTGTTCTCTGTTAATGAAAGCATCTCTAACATAAGTTTCCAGTCTGACTAAATGATCTAATGTGCTCCTGTGACGGCGAAATCCAGATTGGAACTCTGTAATAAGCTGGTTCGACTCCAGGAACCAAACCAGTCTATCAGTAACAATTCGTTCCATTGTCTTACATAGACAACTGGTTAAAGCTATTGGTCGATAATTCGTAGGATCACTATGATCCTTCCCCGGCTTGGGAATTGGGATGACCGTGGCTCGTTTCCACAGGGATGGAAGACATCCATTCTCCCAAATTTGATTAAAGATATACAGTAATGTTTTTATAGAGGATTGAGGTAGGTGTTTTAAGATTTGATAATGTATATTATCAGGACCTGTTGCAGAGTCAGTCGCTTTTGAGATGGCCTTCTGAAGTTCTTCTAAGGTGAAGTAGGAGTTATAATCTTCGCTGTTATCAGACTGTATATTTAGGGTTAATCTCTCAGCTTGAGCCTTATAACATTGGAATTCTCTTGTATAGTTCTCTGACGAGGAGTTGTACGCAAACTGTTCTCCTAACCCGTTTGATATTTGTTCTGGTGAGGAGAGATGTTCTCCATTCACTTCTAGAATGCTTACATGTGAAGATAGGTTCTTTCCTTCAATCTTCTTAATCATTTTCCAGACTTTATTGCTGGGAGTTCTTTCAGTGAGTCTGGAGACATAGTCTTTCCAGCAACTACGTTTTTTTTGCCTTACAATTCTACGCGCTTTGGCTTTCAGGCACTTAAAATTATTCAGATTGTTGATGGTCGGCTGTGATTTAAAAATTCTGAGGGCTTTCTTACGGTTTTTAATAGCTTCTCTTACTTCGTCGTCAAACCAGGGTCTTGCACTTCGTTTAGAATTATTTTTTGTCATCGGTATTGTTTTATTGGCTATATCAGTAATATCATCAGTAAAATCTTCAACGAGATTATTACAATTCCTATAATGAGACATAGTAATTGTTTCTAAGCAGTGCTTTTCGAAGGAGGTCCAATCCGCTTTATGCAACTTCCATCGGAGTTGACCCACTTCTCTTGTACCTTCTACGTTTTGTAGGACAATAGGAAAGTGATCACTGCCGTGAGTGTCCTCTAATACTCTCCATTCAAATTCCAGAAATAACGCTGGATCACATATACTAAGGTCTATCGCTGAAAATGTTCCATGACCTGGGTGAAGATATGTAGGTGAACCATCATTGAACAAGCAAAGGGTGTGGTCATTGAGAAAATCTTCAATGGTTTTTCCTTTGTTGTTGTGGGAAGTGCTTCCCCACAATTGGTTATGGCTGTTAAAATCTCCTAGGATAAGACGCGGTTCAGGAAGTTGATTGTAAAGGTTATGCAAATCACTGGCTGTAAGGTGAAAGGGTGGAGGAATATATAAGGAACATATGGTGAATGTTTTATTCAGGTTCAGACGAACTGCTGTAGCCTGAAGGTTAGTGTTAAGAGCAATATGGGTATGAATGATGCCATTTTTAACTAAAATTGATGAGCCACCAGTGGCTCTATCGTGGGCAATATTGCCATATGTATTATACATATGATAGTTTCTCAGTTTAAAACTATTTGGAGGTTTCAGAAATGTTTCCTGTAGACAGAAAACACTAGGGTTTAAGTCTTGGACCATGCAACCTATTTCATCGAAGTTGGCTCTGAAACCTCGACAGTTCCACTGAATGATACTGTCCATGAATTAGTAAAAAGAGTTTAATATTATCATAGTAAAATCTGTAGTGCATGGTATGAATTTGTATGAATATTCACTTTTTCTTCAAAGTCGCTGCCTCTTTTGGTGTTAAGATCTTTTTGGGGACCCCACCATGCTTAGATGGTGGTCTTATGATACTCAGTGCACTAGATTTTTCTAGTGTTTTTCTGATGAGGGGGGGTCTTTTGGGAACAATTGATCTTTTATCAATTGCCCCCTCCCGTTGTGTGTGTGTGTGAGTTATTGTTTAACGCCTCATCAGCACCTGAGTGGGCTATGTAGAGGCTCTCTAGGTTAAGATTGATTATCTATATTTGGTAGTAGAAACCAGAAGCATATAAAAAATCAATAATTGTCTGGGTTGGATATCTAGTAAAGAGATGTTGTAAGGTAGTAGCTTGAAACAGAGGTCTTCTAATGCGTTGTAAGTGGATGCAATCTAATAAAATATGTTTGATTGTTAGGGGGCGCCGACAACTCTGGCATACCGGTGCCGGTTCATTGACTAAAAGGTGTAAATGTGTAAGTCTTGAATGTCCTATGAGGCATCTGTGATATATTCCTTGATCTTTGCGAGTATTGAACCTACTCGGTATTTTATTTTGAATGCAAGGTAAGATTGAATGCAACTTGTTGTTATTACATTCATTCCATTGTCTTTGCCAGCAAGACATGATAAAAGATTTTATAGTCATTTTAAAATCAGTGTATGGAATGGTAAAATCAGTTATCTCTTTTGTAAGAGCCCTTTTTGCTGCCAGGTCTGCTTTTTCATTCCCTTCAATGCCAGCGTGTCCAGGAATCCAGCAGAATACTATGTCTTTGTATTCGTGAAGATAGAAATACTTAATAAGAACATCTAAGATCCCAGGGTTATCAAGTTGTTTATTTTGGATTGCTTGAAGAGCAGATTTGGAATCAGAACAGATAACATAACGATCTGATTCTGAGTCCTCGATGTTCTTTAAGGCAAGGTAAATAGCTGTTAATTCTGCAGTGTATATTGAGCAGTGGTCTGGAAGACGACATTCAGCTATAACGGTTTTATAAGAAGTGACAGCACAGCCTACTCGTCTTTCCATTTTTGAGCCATCTGTGTATAGAAATTTGTACGATTCGTATTTAAACCTTATACTATAAAATAGGTTTTGATAGTCTACCGGATTGGTTTCGCTTTTCTTAAGCTCTGCCAAATCCAGTATAACTTTCGGGACTGGGAGAATCCATGGCGGAATGGGTGGTACTTCCGTCTCGGCAATGATTGTAGTATCAATTTTTGCAGCCTCAAGATAGAATTTCATGCGTAATCCCAGTGGTCGAATGGCGTTTGAACGAGATTCATAATGATGCATGTATTTTGGATGAAATATTACATCATATGTTGGATTTGTTGGAGTTGAAGCTACTTTTAGTATGTATTGCATGGATAACTTGATACGACGAAGGGAAAGTGGAGGTTCCCCTGCCAGTACATATAAGCTCTCTACAGGAGATGTACGAAAAGCTCTTAAGCTTAGTCGCAACCCTTGATGATGTACAGAATTCAGGCATTTTAGATAAGATGGTCTGGCGGAGCCATATACCACAGAACCATAATCAAGTCGAGAACGAGTAATTGCTCGATAGAGACGAAGGAGGACCGTTGTGTCCCCACCCCAATTATATTTGCTCACTACTTTAAGGAGGTTCATTGATTTCAGGCACTTTGCTTTCAGTGCTTTGATATGCGGAATGAAAGACAATTTGGAGTCAAAGAGTACACCCAAAAATTTTGTTTCATTCACCACTTTTATTTGACAGTTGTCAATTATTAGTGATGGATCTGGATGGTTTGATCGTAAGTAATAGAAAGGCAGACAAACTGTCTTCTGTTTAGAGAACTTGAAGCCATTTTCGAGTGACCATTTGTGAATCCTATTCAAATTTAATTGCAGTTGTCGTTCTATGGTTGGCATATATCTGGAACGATATGCAATGAGGAAATCGTCAACATATAGGGACGACATGAGATTTTCTGCGATGGAATTTACTATACTGTTGATTTTGACGTTAAAGAGGGTGGGCGAGAGAATACTACCCTGAGGGACTCCATTCTCCTGAGAGTAGGGGCTTGACATCGTTGATCCCACTCGGACCTTAAAGAAGCGATCCTGTAGGAAGGATCCGATGAAAACTGGAAGGCGACCTCGAAGCCCTAAGTCGTGGAGATCTTTCATTATTCCATATTTCCATGTAGTGTCATAAGCTTTTTCTAGGTCAAAGAATATGGCTACTACGTGTTCTCTGTTAATGTGTGTGTGTGTGTGAGTTATTGTTTAACGCCTCATCAGCACCTGAGTGGGCTATGTAGAGGCTCTCTAGGTTAAGATTGATTATCTATATTTGGTAGTAGAAACCAGAAGCATATAAAAAATCAATAATTGTCTGGGTTGGATATCTAGTAAAGAGATGTTGTAAGGTAGTAGCTTGAAACAGAGGTCTTCTAATGCGTTGTAAGTGGATGCAATCTAATAAAATATGTTTGATTGTTAGGGGGCGCCGACAACTCTGGCATACCGGTGCCGGTTCATTGACTAAAAGGTGTAAATGTGTAAGTCTTGAATGTCCTATGAGGCATCTGTGATATATTCCTTGATCTTTGCGAGTATTGAACCTACTCGGTATTTTATTTTGAATGCAAGGTAAGATTGAATGCAACTTGTTGTTATTTCATTCATTCCATTGTCTTTGCCAGCAAGACATGATAAAAGATTTTATAGTCATTTTAAAATCAGTGTATGGAATGGTAAAATCAGTTATCTCTTTTGTAAGAGCCCTTTTTGCTGCCAGGTCTGCTTTTTCATTCCCTTCAATGCCAGCGTGTCCAGGAATCCAGCAGAATACTATGTCTTTGTATTCGTGAAGATAGAAATACTTAATCAGAACATCTAAGATCCCAGGGTTATCAAGTTGTTTATTTTGGATTGCTTGAAGAGCAGATTTGGAATCAGAACAGATAACATAACGATCTGATTCTGAGTCCTCGATGTTCTTTAAGGCAAGGTAAATAGCTGTTAATTCTGCAGTATATATTGAGCAGTGGTCTGGAAGACGACATTCTGCTATAACGGTTTTATAAGAAGTGACAGCACAGCCTACTCGTCTTTCCATTTTTGAGCCATCTGTGTATAGAAATTTGTACGATTCGTATTTAAACCTTATACTATAAAATAGGTTTTGATAGTCTACCGGATTGGTTTCGCTTTTCTTAAGCTCTGCCAAATCCAGTATAACTTTCGGGACTGGGAGAATCCATGGCGGAATGGGTGGTACTTCCGTCTCGGCAATGATTGTAGTATCAATTTTTGCAGCCTCAAGATAGAATTTCATGCGTAATCCCAGTGGTCGAATGGTGTTTGAACGAGATTCATAATGATGCATGTATTTTGGATGAAATATTACATCATATGTTGGATTTGTTGGAGTTGAAGCTACTTTTAGTATGTATTGCATGGATAACTTGATACGACGAAGGGAAAGTGGAGGTTCCCCTGCCAGTACATATAAGCTCTCTACAGGAGATGTACGAAAAGCTCTTAAGCTTAGTCGCAACCCTTGATGATGTACAGAATTCAGGCATTTTAGATAAGATGGTCTGGCGGAGCCATATACCACAGAACCATAATCAAGTCGAGAACGAGTAATTGCTCGATAGAGACGAAGGAGGACCGTTGTGTCCCCACCCCAATTATATTTGCTCACTACTTTAAGGAGGTTCATTGATTTCAGGCACTTTGCTTTCAGTGCTTTGATATGCGGAATGAAAGACAATTTGGAGTCAAAGAGTACACCCAAAAATTTTGTTTCATTCACCACTTTTATTTGACAGTTGTCAATTATTAGTGATGGATCTGGATGGTTTGATCGTAAGTAATAGAAAGGCAGACAAACTGTCTTCTGTTTAGAGAACTTGAAGCCATTTTCGAGTGACCATTTGTGAATCCTATTCAAATTTAATTGCAGTTGTCGTTCTATGGTTGGCATATATCTGGAACGATATGCAATGAGGAAATCGTCAACATATAGGGACGACATGAGATTTTCTGCGATGGAATTTACTATACTGTTGATTTTGACGTTAAAGAGGGTGGGCGAGAGAATACTACCCTGAGGGACTCCATTCTCCTGAGAGTAGGGGCTTGACATCGTTGATCCCACTCGGACCTTAAAGAAGCGATCCTGTAGGAAGGATCCGATGAAAACTGGAAGGCGACCTCGAAGCCCTAAGTCGTGGAGATCTTTCATTATTCCATATTTCCATGTAGTGTCATAAGCTTTTTCTAGGTCAAAGAATATGGCTACTACGTGTTCTCTGTTAATGTGTGTGTGTGTGTGAGTTATTGTTTAACGCCTCATCAGCACCTGAGTGGGCTATGTAGAGGCTCTCTAGGTTAAGATTGATTATCTATATTTGGTAGTAGAAACCAGAAGCATATAAAAAATCAATAATTGTCTGGGTTGGATATCTAGTAAAGAGATGTTGTAAGGTAGTAGCTTGAAACAGAGGTCTTCTAATGCGTTGTAAGTGGATGCAATCTAATAAAATATGTTTGATTGTTAGGGGGCGCCGACAACTCTGGCATACCGGTGCCGGTTCATTGACTAAAAGGTGTAAATGTGTAAGTCTTGAATGTCCTATGAGGCATCTGTGATATATTCCTTGATCTTTGCGAGTATTGAACCTACTCGGTATTTTATTTTGAATGCAAGGTAAGATTGAATGCAACTTGTTGTTATTTCATTCATTCCATTGTCTTTGCCAGCAAGACATGATAAAAGATTTTATAGTCATTTTAAAATCAGTGTATGGAATGGTAAAATCAGTTATCTCTTTTGTAAGAGCCCTTTTTGCTGCCAGGTCTGCTTTTTCATTCCCTTCAATGCCAGCGTGTCCAGGAATCCAGCAGAATACTATGTCTTTGTATTCGTGAAGATAGAAATACTTAATCAGAACATCTAAGATCCCAGGGTTATCAAGTTGTTTATTTTGGATTGCTTGAAGAGCAGATTTGGAATCAGAACAGATAACATAACGATCTGATTCTGAGTCCTCGATGTTCTTTAAGGCAAGGTAAATAGCTGTTAATTCTGCAGTATATATTGAGCAGTGGTCTGGAAGACGACATTCTGCTATAACGGTTTTATAAGAAGTGACAGCACAGCCTACTCGTCTTTCCATTTTTGAGCCATCTGTGTATAGAAATTTGTACGATTCGTATTTAAACCTTATACTATAAAATAGGTTTTGATAGTCTACCGGATTGGTTTCGCTTTTCTTAAGCTCTGCCAAATCCAGTATAACTTTCGGGACTGGGAGAATCCATGGCGGAATGGGTGGTACTTCCGTCTCGGCAATGATTGTAGTATCAATTTTTGCAGCCTCAAGATAGAATTTCATGCGTAATCCCAGTGGTCGAATGGCGTTTGAACGAGATTCATAATGATGCATGTATTTTGGATGAAATATAACATCATATGTTGGATTTGTTGGAGTTGAAGCTACTTTTAGTATGTATTGCATGGATAACTTGATACGACGAAGGGAAAGTGGAGGTTCCCCTGCCAGTACATATAAGCTCTCTACAGGAGATGTACGAAAAGCTCTTAAGCTTAGTCGCAACCCTTGATGATGTACAGAATTCAGGCATTTTAGATAAGATGGTCTGGCGGAGCCATATACCAAAGAACCATAATCAAGTCGAGAACGAGTAATTGCTCGATAGAGACGAAGGAGGACCGTTGTGTCCCCACCCCAATTATATTTGCTCACTACTTTAAGAAGGTTCATTGATTTCAGGCACTTTGCTTTCAGTGCTTTGATATGCGGAATGAAAGACAATTTGGAGTCAAAGAGTACACCCAAAACTTTTGTTTCATTCACCACTTTTATTTGACAGTTGTCAATTATTAGTGATGGATCTGGATGGTTTGATCGTAAATAATAGAAAGGCAGACAAACTGTCTTCTGTTTAGAGAACTTGAAGCCATTTTCGAGTGACCATTTGTGAATCCTATTCAAATTTAATTGCAGTTGTCGTTCTATGGTTGGCATATATCTGGAACGATATGCAATGAGGAAATCGTCAACATATAGGGACGACATGAGATTTTCTGAGATGGAATTTACTATACTGTTGATTTTGACGTTAAAGAGGGTGGGCGAGAGAATACTACCCTGAGGGACTCCATTCTCCTGAGAGTAGGGGCTTGACATCGTTGATCCCACTCGGACCTTAAAGAAGCGATCCTGTAGGAAGGATCCGATGAAAACTGGAAGGCGACCTCGAAGCCCTAAGTCGTGGAGATCTTTCATTATTCCATATTTCCATGTAGTGTCATAAGCTTTTTCTAGGTCAAAGAATATGGCTACTACGTGTTCTCTGTTAATGAAAGCATCTCTAACATAAGTTTCCAGTCTGACTAAATGATCTAATGTGCTCCTGTGACGGCGAAATCCAGATTGGAACTCTGTAATAAGCTGGTTCGACTCCAGGAACCAAACCAGTCTATCAGTAACAATTCGCTCCATTGTCTTACATAGACAACTGGTTAAGGCTATTGGTCGATAATTCATAGGATCACTATGATCCTTCCCCGGCTTGGGAATTGGGATGACCGTGGCTTGTTTCCACAGGGATGGAAGACATCCCTTCTCCCAAATTTGATTAAAGATATACAGTAATGTTTTTAAAGAGGATTGAGGTAGGTGTTTTAAGATTTGATAATGTATATTATCAGGGCCTGTTGCAGAGTCAGTCGCTTTTAAGATGACCTTCTGAAGTTCTTCTAAGTTGATGTAGGAGTTATAATCTTCGCTGTTATCAGACTGTATATTTAGGGTTAATCTCTCAGCTTGAGCCTTATAACATTGAAATTCTCTCGTATAGTTCTCCGATGAGGAGTTGTATGCAAACTGTTCTCCTAACCCGTTTGATATTTGTTCTGGTGAGGAGAGATGTTCTCCATTCACTTCTAGAATGCTTACATGCGAAGCTAGGTTCTTTCCTTCAATCTTCTTAATCATTTTCCAGACTTTATTGCTGGGAGTTCTTTCAGTGAGTCTGGAGACATAGTCTCTCCAGCAACTACGTTTTTTTTGCCTGACAATTCTACGCGCTTTGGCTTTCAGGCACTTAAAATTATTCAGATTGTTGATGGTCGGCTGTGATTTAAAAATTCTGAGGGCTTTCTTACGGTTTTTAATAGCTTCTCTTACTTCGTCATCAAACCAAGGTCTTGCACTACGTTTAGAATTATTTTTTTTCATCGGTATTGTTTTATTGGCTATATCAGTAATATCATCAGTAAAATCTTCAACGAGATTATTACAATTCCTATAATGAGACATAGTAATTGTTTCTAAGCAGTGCTTTTCGAAGGAGGTCCAATCCGCTTTATGCAACTTCCATCGGAGTTGACCCACTTCTCTTGTACCTTCTACGTTTTGTAGGACAATAGGAAAGTGATCACTGCCGTGAGTGTCCTCTAATACTCTCCATTCAAATTCCAGAAATAACGCTGGATCACATATACTAAGGTCTATCGCTGAAAATGTTCCATGACCTGGGTGAAGATATGTAGGTGAACCATCATTGAACAAGCAAAGGGTGTGGTCATTGAGAAAATCTTCAATGGTTTTTCCTTTGTTGTTGTGGGAAGTGCTTCCCCACAATTGGTTATGGCTGTTAAAATCTCCTAGGATAAGACGCGGTTCAGGCAGTTGATTGTAAAGGTTATGCAAATCACTGGCTGTAAGGTGAAAGGGTGGAGGAATATATAAGGAACATATGGTGAATGTTTTATTCAGGTTCAGACGAACTGCTGTAGCCTGAAGGTTAGTGTTAAGAGCAATATGGGTATGAATGATGCCATTTTTAACTAAAATTGATGAGCCACCAGTGGCTCTATCGTGGGCAATATTGCCATATGTATTATACATATGATAGTTTCTCAGTTTAAAACTATTTGGAGGTTTCAGAAATGTTTCCTGTAGACAGAAAACACTAGGGTTTAAGTCTTGGACCATGCAACCTATTTCATCGAAGTTGGCTCTGAAACCTCGACAGTTCCACTGAATGATACTGTCCATGAATTAGTTAAAAGAGTTTAATATTATCATAGTAAAATCTGTAGTGCATGGTATGAATTTGTATGAATATTCACTTTTTTTTCAAAGTCGCTGCCTCTTTTGGTGTTAAGATCTTTTTGAGGGCCCCACCATGCTTAGATGGTGGTGATATGAAGCTCAGTGCACTAGATTTTTCTAGTGTTTTTCTGATGAGGGGGGGTCTTTTGGGAACAATTGATCTTTTATCAATTGCCCCCTCCCGTTGAGGCCTAGGGATGGTGGTAGTCCCTGCCTCCTCTTCCATCGGCTGGTGTATCTCTTCCGACTCAACGCCGGAAGGTGCACCCTGTGAGGGTACACTAAGTTGCGACGCACTAACTGATGGAGCTACAAGATGTCCTTTTCCGACATCTATAGCATGCTGCTTTATTCTTGCGAGGTGATCGTCTGCCTGTGAAGTCTTAGATTCTGGTTTCTCTTTCTGCGTGCTTTGCCCTGCCTTTGAATATTTATAATTAGGATCTAGGTCAATCCTTCGCCTGGGCGATGATCTGGGTGAAGGAGATCTAGGTCCAGCCATCTGAGACAGGACTGAGGCATAGCTTGCCCCAGCAGCCTGTTCAGCTATACGGCGTGCTTGGGGAAAGGAGATATCCTTGGTGGTCTTTAACTTCAGGATCTCTTTCTCTAGCTGCCATTTGGGACAGCCACGGTGATAGGCTGGCCCATCACCTCCACAATTAACACAATATGACTGTTTCTGACATGGTGAGTCACGGGAATGAACGTGTTCCCGTGACCCACAATTGGCGCAGGTTGCTTTGGCGCGGCAGGAGCCGCTAAAATGGCCAAATCGCTGGCAATTATAACATCGTTTTGGGTTCGGGATGTAGGGACGTACCCTACACCACTCGAACCCTATGCTGACCCTATCAGGCAACACTGTGCCATCAAAGGTCAGAGTCAGTAGCTGTCGTGAATATCTGGGGGGCTGGCGGTGAATGTGGATGACATTGTAGTCATTCAGCCAGTCCCTCAGTTCGTCATCGGAGCAGAGACTGCTCTCATGAGATGTCACAACCCCCTTGCAAGAGTTGAAGAACCGATGGGGCTCCACCTTTACAGGGGTACCCGCAAAGGCCCTCAGCTCCAGCAATTTTAACGATTGGTCCTTGTGGGCAACCTGCACCAGCAAGGATGAACTCCTGAGCCTTCTCGTATTTTCAACGAAACCAATACTTTCTTTCAACGTTCGACAAATTGTTATGGCTGAGAGACGGGAAAACCCATCGTCACTGCCAGTAACAACAAGAAACTTAGGCCATGGCGTAGATATAACATCATAAGTTGTACTTGGATTGGCATCATCTGTAGATGAGCGGAAACGTTTACTTTGTCTGGAACCAGTAGCCAATTTTTCGACCTCAGCCTGGTTTACCGCTGAGGGACGCGCACCTTGTTCACCCGGGGGACGTGCGAGCCGGTCTGAAATTGTCGATTCGGACATATTCATTTTTGTTTCCCCTGTATGGTAGGGGACACACCCTCCTGTAAAGCTGGAGCAGCTTGTGCAATGCGCACGGTCCTGTTTTAGCCACTGGGGATAGAGGACTTCACCCCAAGTGTTTCCACCCTCGCCGCGTGGAGGCCCAGGACCTTCGAGGGCTCTCTGTTAATGAAAGCATCTCTAACATAAGTTTCCAGTCTGACTAAATGATCTAATGTGCTCCTGTGACGGCGAAATCCAGATTGGAACTCTGTAATAAGCTGGTTCGACTCCAGGAACCAAACCAGTCTATCAGTAACAATTCGCTCCATTGTCTTACATAGACAACTGGTTAAGGCTATTGGTCGATAATTCATAGGATCACTATGATCCTTCCCCGGCTTGGGAATTGGGATGACCGTGGCTTGTTTCCACAGGGATGGAAGACATCCCTTCTCCCAAATTTGATTAAAGATATACAGTAATGTTTTTAAAGAGGATTGAGGTAGGTGTTTTAAGATTTGATAATGTATATTATCAGGGCCTGTTGCAGAGTCAGTCGCTTTTAAGATGACCTTCTGAAGTTCTTCTAAGGTGATGTAGGAGTTATAATCTTCGCTGTTATCAGACTGTATATTTAGGGTTAATCTCTCAGCTTGAGCCTTATAACATTGAAATTCTCTCGTTTAGTTCTCCGATGAGGAGTTGTATGCAAACTGTTCTCCTAACCCGTTTGATATTTGTTCTGGTGAGGAGAGATGTTCTCCATTCACTTCTAGAATGCTTACATGCGAAGCTAGGTTCTTTCCTTCAATCTTCTTAATCATTTTCCAGACTTTATTGCTAGGAGTTCTTTCAGTGAGTCTGGAGACATAGTCTCTCCAGCAACTACGTTTTTTTTGCCTGACAATTCTACGCGCTTTGGCTTTCAGGCACTTAAAATTATTCAGATTGTTGATGGTCGGCTGTGATTTAAAAATTCTGAGGGCTTTCTTACGGTTTTTAATAGCTTCTCTTACTTCGTCATCAAACCAAGGTCTTGCACTACGTTTAGAATTATTTTTTGTCATCGGTATTGTTTTATTGGCTATATCAGTAATATCATCAGTAAAATCTTCAACGAGATTATTACAATTCCTATAATGAGACATAGTAATTGTTTCTAAGCAGTGCTTTTCGAAGGAGGTCCAATCCGCTTTATGCAACTTCCATCGGAGTTGACCCACTTCTCTTGTACCTTCTACGTTTTGTAGGACAATAGGAAAGTGATCACTGCCGTGAGTGTCCTCTAATACTCTCCATTCAAATTCCAGAAATAACGCTGGATCACATATACTAAGGTCTATCGCTGAAAATGTTCCATGACCTGGGTGAAGATATGTAGGTGAACCATCATTGAACAAGCAAAGGGTGTGGTCATTGACCCCTCCCGTTGAGGCCTAGGGATGGTGGTAGTCCCTGCCTCCTCTTCCATCGGCTGGTGTATCTCTTCCGACTCAACGCCGGAAGGTGCACCCTGTGAGGGTACACTAAGTTGTGAAGCACTAACTGATGGAGCTACAAGATGTCCTTTTCCGACATCTATAGCATGCTGCTTTATTCTTGCGAGGAGATCGTCTGACTGTGAAGTCTTAGTTTCTGGTTTATCTTTCTGCGTGCTTTGGCCTGCCTTTGAATATTTATAATTAGGATCTAGGTCAATCCTTCGCCTGGGCGATGATCTGGGTGAAGGAGATCTAGGTCCAGCCATCTGAGACAGGACTGAGGCATAGCTTGCCCCAGCAGCCTGTTCAGCTATACGGCGTGCTTGGGGAAAGGAGATATCCTTGGTGGTCTTTAACTTCAGGATCTCTTTCTCTAGCTGCCATTTGGGACAGCCACGGTGATAGGCTGGCCCATCACCTCCACAATTAACACAATACGATGTGGGTGGGGGTGATTCGGGCTTTACGTCCTGTATTTCTGCACCAGTTGGGCTAATTAGGACAGGCAGAGACCATGGCAATGAGACGAAGGATGAAACAGCCATCCAACTTAGGCTCGACCGGGAATCGAACCTGGGACCCAGCGGTTGGAAGCCCAGAGCGCTACCTCTGAGCTAGGCCCCCGCCCTACACAATACGATGTATTCGTACATGGTGAGCCACGGGAATGGGTGTGTTCCCGTGACCCACAATTGGCGCAGGTTGGTTTGGCGCGGCAGGAGCCGCTAAAATGGCCAAATCGCTGGCAATTATAACATCGTTTTGGGTTCGGGATGTGTGTGTGTGTGTGTGAGTTATTGTTTAACGCCTCATCAGCACCTGAGTGGGCTATGTAGAGGCTCTCTAGGTTAAGATTGATTAACTATATTTGGTAGTAAAAACCAGAAGCATATAAAAAATCTATAATTGTCTGGGTTGGATATCTGGTAAAGAGATATTGTAAGGTATTAGCTTGAAACAAAGGTCTTCTAAAGCGTTGTAAGTGGCTGCAATCTAATAAAATATGTTTGATTGTTAGGGGGCACCGACAACTCTGGCATACCGGTGCCGGTTCATTGACTAAAAGGTGTAAATGTGTAAGTCTTGAATGTCCTATGAGGCATCTGTGATATATTCCTTGATCTTTGCGAGTATTGAACCTACTAGGTATTTTATTTTGAATGCAAGGTAAGATTGAATGCAACTTGTTGTTATTACATTCATTCCATTGTCTTTGCCAGCAAGACATGATAAAAGATTTTATAGTCATTTTAAAATCAGTGTATGGAATGGTAAAATCAGTTATCTCTTTTGTAAGAGCCCTTTTTGCTGCCAGGTCTGCTTTTTCATTCCCTTCAATGCCAGCGTGTCCAGGAATCCAGCAGAATACTATGTCTTTGTATTCGTGAAGATAAAAATACTTAATCAGAACATCTAAGATCCCAGGGTTATCAAGTTGTTTATTTTGGATTGCTTGAAGAGCAGATTTTGAATCAGAACAGATAACATAACGATCTGATTCTGAGTCCTCGATATTCTTTAAGGCAAGGTAAATAGCTGTTAATTCTGCAGTGTATATTGAGCAGTGGTCTGGAAGACGACATTCAGCTATAACGGTTTTATAAGAAGTGACTGCACAGCCTACTCGTCTTTCCATTTTTGAGCCATCTGTGTATAGAAATTTGTACGATTCGTATTTAAACCTTATACTATAAAATAGGTTTTGATAGTCTACCGGATTGGTTTCGCTTTTCCTAAGCTCTGCCAAATCCAGGATAACTTTCGGGACTGGGAGAATCCATGGCGGAATGGGTGGTACTTCCGTCTCGGCAATGATTGTAGTATCAATTTTTGCAGCCTCAAGATAGAATTTCATGCGTAATCCCAGTGGTCGAATGGCGTTTGAACGAGATTCATAATGATGCATGTATTTTGGATGAAATATTACATCATATGTTGGATTTGTTGGAGTTGAAGCTACTTTTAGTATGTATTGCATGGATAACTTGATACGACGAAGGGAAAGTGGAGGTTCCCCTGCCAGTACATATAAGCTCTCTACAGGAGATGTACGAAAAGCTCTTAAGCTTAGTCGCAACCCTTGATGATGTACAGAATTCAGGCATTTTAGATAAGATGGTCTGGCAGAGCCATATACCACAGAACCATAATCAAGTCGAGAACGAGTAATTGCTCGATAGAGACGAAGGAGGACCGTTGTGTCCCCACCCCAATTATATTTGCTCACTACTTTAAGGAGGTTCATTGATTTCAGGCACTTTGCTTTCAGTGCTTTGATATGCGGAATGAAAGACAATTTGGAGTCAAAGAGTACACCCAAAAATTTTGTTTCATTCACCACTTTTATTTGACAGTTGTCAATTATTAGTGATGGATCTGGATGGTTTGATCGTAAATAATAGAAAGGCAGACAAACTGTCTTCTGTTTAGAGTGTGTGTGTGTGTGTGTGAGTTATTGTTTAACGCCTCATCAGCACCTGAGTGGGCTATGTAGAGGCTCTCTAGGTTAAGATTGATTATCTATATTTGGTAGTAGAAACCAGAAGCATAAAAAAAATCAATAATTGTCTGGGTTGGATATCTAGTAAAGAGATGTTGTAAGGTAGTAGCTTGAAACAGAGGTCTTCTAATGCGTTGTAAGTGGATGCAATCTAATAAAATATGTTTGATTGTTAGGGGGCGCCGACAACTCTGGCATACCGGTGCCGGTTCATTGACTAAAAGGTGTAAATGTGTAAGTCTTGAATGTCCTATGAGGCATCTGTGATATATTCCTTGATCTTTGCGAGTATTGAACCTACTCGGTATTTTATTTTGAATGCAAGGTAAGATTGAATGCAACTTGTTGTTATTACATTCATTCCATTGTCTTTGCCAGCAAGACATGATAAAAGATTTTATAGTCATTTTAAAATCAGTGTATGGAATGGTAAAATCAGTTATCTCTTTTGTAAGAGCCCTTTTTGCTGCCAGGTCTGCTTTTTCATTCCCTTCAATGCCAGCGTGTCCAGGAATCCAGCAGAATACTATGTCTTTGTATTCGTGAAGATAGAAATACTTAATAAGAACATCTAAGATCCCAGGGTTATCAAGTTGTTTATTTTGGATTGCTTGAAGAGCAGATTTGGAATCAGAACAGATAACATAACGATCTGATTCTGAGTCCTCGATATTCTTTAAGGCAAGGTAAATAGCTGTTAATTCTGCAGTGTATATTGAGCAGTGGTCTGGAAGACGACATTCAGCTATAACGGTTTTATAAGAAGTGACAGCACAGCCTACTCGTCTTTCCATTTTTGAGCCATCTGTGTATAGAAATTTGTACGATTCGTATTTAAACCTTATACTATAAAATAGGTTTTGATAGTCTACCGGATTGGTTTCGCTTTTCTTAAGCTCTGCCAAATCCAGTATAACTTTCGGGACTGGGAGAATCCATGGCGGAATGGGTGGTACTTCCGTCTCGGCAATGATTGTAGTATCAATTTTTGCAGCCTCAAGATAGAATTTCATGCGTAATCCCAGTGGTCGAATGGCGTTTGAACGAGATTCATAATGATGCATGTATTTTGGATGAAATATTACATCATATGTTGGATTTGTTGGAGTTGAAGCTACCTTTAGTATGTATTGCATGGATAACTTGATACGACGAAGGGAAAGTGGAGGTTCCCCTGCCAGTACATATAAGCTCTCTACAGGAGATGTACGAAAAGCTCTTAAGCTTAGTCGCAACCCTTGATGATGTACAGAATTCAGGCATTTTAGATAAGATGGTCTGGCGGAGCCATATACCACAGAACCATAATCAAGTCGAGAACGAGTAATTGCTCGATAGAGACGAAGGAGGACCGTTGTGTCCCCACCCCAATTATATTTGCTCACTACTTTAAGGAGGTTCATTGATTTCAGGCACTTTGCTTTCAGTGCTTTGATATGCGGAATGAAAGACAATTTGGAGTCAAAGAGTACACCCAAAAATTTTGTTTCATTCACCACTTTTATTTGACAGTTGTCAATTATTAGTGATGGATCTGGATGGTTTGATCGTAAATAATAGAAAGGCAGACAAACTGTCTTCTGTTTAGAGAACTTGAAGCCATTTTCAAGTGACCATTTGTGAATCCTATTCAAATTTAATTGCAGTTGTCGTTCTATGGTTGGCATATATCTGGAACGATATGCAATGAGGAAATCGTCAACATATAGGGACGACATGAGATTTTCTGAGATGGAATTTACTATACTGTTGATTTTGACGTTAAAGAGGGTGGGCGAGAGAATACTACCCTGAGGGACTCCATTCTCCTGAGAGTAGGGGCTTGACATCGTTGATCCCACTCGGACCTTAAAGAAGCGATCCTGTAGGAAGGATCCGATGAAAACTGGAAGGCGACCTCGAAGCCCTAAGTCATGAAGATCTTTCATTATTCCATATTTCCATGTAGTGTCATAAGCTTTTTCTAGGTCAAAGAATATGGCTACTACGTGTTCTCTGTTAATGAAAGCATCTCTAACATAAGTTTCCAGTCTGACTAAATGATCTAATGTGCTCCTGTGACGGCGAAATCCAGATTGGAACTCTGTAATAAGCTGGTTCGACTCCAGGAACCAAACCAGTCTATCAGTAACAATTCGTTTCATTGTCTTACATAGACAACTGGTTAAAGCTATTGGTCGATAATTCGTAGGATCACTATGATCCTTCCCCGGCTTGGGAATTGGGATGACCGTGGCTCGTTTCCACAGGGATGGAAGACATCCATTCTCCCAAATTTGATTAAAGATATACAGTAATGTTTTTATAGAGGATTGAGGTAGGTGTTTTAAGATTTGATAATGTATATTATCAGGACCTGTTGCAGAGTCAGTCGCTTTTGAGATGGCCTTCTGAAGTTCTTCTAAGGTGAAGTAGGAGTTATAATCTTCGCTGTTATCAGACTGTATATTTAGGGTTAATCTCTCAGCTTGAGCCTTATAACATTGGAATTCTCTTGTATAGTTCTCTGACGAGGAGTTGTACGCAAACTGTTCTCCTAACCCGTTTGATATTTGTTCTGGTGAGGAGAGATGTTCTCCATTCACTTCTAGAATGCTTACATGTGAAGATAGGTTCTTTCCTTCAATCTTCTTAATCATTTTCCAGACTTTATTGCTGGGAGTTCTTTCAGTGAGTCTGGAGACATAGTCTTTCCAGCAACTACGTTTTTTTTGCCTTACAATTCTACGCGCTTTGGCTTTCAGGCACTTAAAATTATTCAGATTGTTGATGGTCGGCTGTGATTTAAAAATTCTGAGGGCTTTCTTACGGTTTTTAATAGCTTCTCTTACTTCGTCGTCAAACCAGGGTCTTGCACTTCGTTTAGAATTATTTTTTGTCATCGGTATTGTTTTATTGGCTATATCAGTAATATCATCAGTAAAATCTCTAACGAGATTATTACAATTCCTATAATGAGACATAGTAATTGTTTCTAAGCAGTGCTTTTCGAAGGAGGTCCAATCCGCTTTATGCAACTTCCATCGGAGTTGACCCACTTCTCTTGTACCTTCTACGTTTTGTAGGACAATAGGAAAGTGATCACTGCCGTGAGTGTCCTCTAATACTCTCCATTCAAATTCCAGAAATAACGCTGGATCACATATACTAAGGTCTATCGCTGAAAATGTTCCATGACCTGGGTGAAGATATGTAGGTGAACCATCATTGAACAAGCAAAGGGTGTGGTCATTGAGAAAATCTTCAATGGTTTTTCCTTTGTTGTTGTGGGAAGTGCTTCCCCACAATTGGTTATGGCTGTTAAAATCTCCTAGGATAAGACGCGGTTCAGGAAGTTGATTGTAAAGGTTATGCAAATCACTGGCTGTAAGGTGAAAGGGTGGAGGAATATATAAGGAACATATGGTGAATGTTTTATTCAGGTTCAGACGAACTGCTGTAGCCTGAAGGTTAGTGTTAAGAGCAATATGGGTATGAATGATGCCATTTTTAACTAAAATTGATGAGCCACCAGTGGCTCTATCGTGGGCAATATTGCCATATGTATTATACATATGATAGTTTCTCAGTTTAAAACTATTTGGAGGTTTCAGAAATGTTTCCTGTAGACAGAAAACACTAGGGTTTAAGTCTTGGACCATGCAACCTATTTCATCGAAGTTGGCTCTGAAACCTCGACAGTTCCACTGAATGATACTGTCCATGAATTAGTAAAAAGAGTTTAATATTATCATAGTAAAATCTGTAGTGCATGGTATGAATTTGTATGAATATTCACTTTTTCTTCAAAGTCGCTGCCTCTTTTGGTGTTAAGATCTTTTTGGGGACCCCACCATGCTTAGATGGTGGTCTTATGATACTCAGTGCACTAGATTTTTCTAGTGTTTTTCTGATGAGGGGGGGTCTTTTGGGAACAATTGATCTTTTATCAATTGCCCCCTCCCGTTGAGGCCTAGGGATGGTGGTAGTCCCTGCCTCCTCTTCCATCGGCTGGTGTATCTCTTCCGACTCAACGCCGGAAGGTGCACCCTGTGAGGGTACACTAAGTTGTGAAGCACTAACTGATGGAGCTACAAGATGTCCTTTTCCGACATCTATAGCATGCTGCTTTATTCTTGCGAGGAGATCGTCTGACTGTGAAGTCTTAGTTTCTGGTTTATCTTTCTGCGTGCTTTGGCCTGCCTTTGAATATTTATAATTAGGATCTAGGTCAATCCTTCGCCTGGGCGATGATCTGGGTGAAGGAGATCTAGGTCCAGCCATCTGAGACAGGACTGAGGCATAGCTTGCCCCAGCAGCCTGTTCAGCTATACGGCGTGCTTGGGGAAAGGAGATATCCTTGGTGGTCTTTAACTTCAGGATCTCTTTCTCTAGCTGCCATTTGGGACAGCCACGGTGATAGGCTGGCCCATCACCTCCACAATTAACACAATACGATGTATTCGTACATGGTGAGCCACGGGAATGGGTGTGTTCCCGTGACCCACAATTGGCGCAGGTTGGTTTGGCGCGGCAGGAGCCGCTAAAATGGCCAAATCGCTGGCAATTATAACATCGTTTTGGGTTCGGGATGTGTGTGTGTGTGTGTGAGTTATTGTTTAACGCCTCATCAGCACCTGAGTGGGCTATGTAGAGGCTCTCTAGGTTAAGATTGATTAACTATATTTGGTAGTAAAAACCAGAAGCATATAAAAAATCTATAATTGTCTGGGTTGGATATCTGGTAAAGAGATATTGTAAGGTATTAGCTTGAAACAAAGGTCTTCTAAAGCGTTGTAAGTGGCTGCAATCTAATAAAATATGTTTGATTGTTAGGGGGCACCGACAACTCTGGCATACCGGTGCCGGTTCATTGACTAAAAGGTGTAAATGTGTAAGTCTTGAATGTCCTATGAGGCATCTGTGATATATTCCTTGATCTTTGCGAGTATTGAACCTACTAGGTATTTTATTTTGAATGCAAGGTAAGATTGAATGCAACTTGTTGTTATTACATTCATTCCATTGTCTTTGCCAGCAAGACATGATAAAAGATTTTATAGTCATTTTAAAATCAGTGTATGGAATGGTAAAATCAGTTATCTCTTTTGTAAGAGCCCTTTTTGCTGCCAGGTCTGCTTTTTCATTCCCTTCAATGCCAGCGTGTCCAGGAATCCAGCAGAATACTATGTCTTTGTATTCGTGAAGATAAAAATACTTAATCAGAACATCTAAGATCCTAGGGTTATCAAGTTGTTTATTTTGGATTGCTTGAAGAGCAGATTTTGAATCAGAACAGATAACATAACGATCTGATTCTGAGTCCTCGATGTTCTTTAAGGCAAGGTAAATAGCTGTTAATTCTGCAGTGTATATTGAGCAGTGGTCTGGAAGACGACATTCAGCTATAACGGTTTTATAAGAAGTGACTGCACAGCCTACTCGTCTTTCCATTTTTGAGCCATCTGTGTATAGAAATTTGTACGATTCGTATTTAAACCTTATACTATAAAATAGGTTTTGATAGTCTACCGGATTGGTTTCGCTTTTCTTAAGCTCTGCCAAATCCAGGATAACTTTCGGGACTGGGAGAATCCATGGCGGAATGGGTGGTACTTCCGTCTCGGCAATGATTGTAGTATCAATTTTTGCAGCCTCAAGATAGAATTTCATGCGTAATCCCAGTGGTCGAATGGCGTTTGAACGAGATTCATAATGATGCATGTATTTTGGATGAAATATTACATCATATGTTGGATTTGTTGGAGTTGAAGCTACTTTTAGTATGTATTGCATGGATAACTTGATACGACGAAGGGAAAGTGGAGGTTCCCCTGCCAGTACATATAAGCTCTCTACAGGAGATGTACGAAAAGCTCTTAAGCTTAGTCGCAACCCTTGATGATGTACAGAATTCAGGCATTTTAGATAAGATGGTCTGGCAGAGCCATATACCACAGAACCATAATCAAGTCGAGAACGAGTAATTGCTCGATAGAGACGAAGGAGGACCGTTGTGTCCCCACCCCAATTATATTTGCTCACTACTTTAAGGAGGTTCATTGATTTCAGGCACTTTGCTTTCAGTGCTTTGATATGCGGAATGAAAGACAATTTGGAGTCAAAGAGTACACCCAAAAATTTTGTTTCATTCACCACTTTTATTTGACAGTTGTCAATTATTAGTGATGGATCTGGATGGTTTGATCGTAAATAATAGAAAGGCAGACAAACTGTCTTCTGTTTAGAGTGTGTGTGTGTGTGTGTGAGTTATTGTTTAACGCCTCATCAGCACCTGAGTGGGCTATGTAGAGGCTCTCTAGGTTAAGATTGATTATCTATATTTGGTAGTAGAAACCAGAAGCATATAAAAAATCAATAATTTTCTGGGTTGGATATCTAGTAAAGAGATGTTGTAAGGTAGTAGCTTGAAACAGAGGTCTTCTAATGCGTTGTAAGTGGATGCAATCTAATAAAATATGTTTGATTGTTAGGGGGCGCCGACAACTCTGGCATACCGGTGCCGGTTCATTGACTAAAAGGTGTAAATGTGTAAGTCTTGAATGTCCTATGAGGCATCTGTGATATATTCCTTGATCTTTGCGAGTATTGAACCTACTCGGTATTTTATTTTGAATGCAAGGTAAGATTGAATGCAACTTGTTGTTATTACATTCATTCCATTGTCTTTGCCAGCAAGACATGATAAAAGATTTTATAGTCATTTTAAAATCAGTGTATGGAATGGTAAAATCAGTTATCTCTTTTGTAAGAGCCCTTTTTGCTGCCAGGTCTGCTTTTTCATTCCCTTCAATGCCAGCGTGTCCAGGAATCCAGCAGAATACTATGTCTTTGTATTCGTGAAGATAGAAATACTTAATAAGAACATCTAAGATCCCAGGGTTATCAAGTTGTTTATTTTGGATTGCTTGAAGAGCAGATTTGGAATCAGAACAGATAACATAACGATCTGATTCTGAGTCCTCGATATTCTTTAAGGCAAGGTAAATAGCTGTTAATTCTGCAGTGTATATTGAGCAGTGGTCTGGAAGACGACATTCAGCTATAACGGTTTTATAAGAAGTGACAGCACAGCCTACTCGTCTTTCCATTTTTGAGCCATCTGTGTATAGAAATTTGTACGATTCGTATTTAAACCTTATACTATAAAATAGGTTTTGATAGTCTACCGGATTGGTTTCGCTTTTCTTAAGCTCTGCCAAATCCAGTATAACTTTCGGGACTGGGAGAATCCATGGCGGAATGGGTGGTACTTCCGTCTCGGCAATGATTGTAGTATCAATTTTTGCAGCCTCAAGATAGAATTTCATGCGTAATCCCAGTGGTCGAATGGCGTTTGAACGAGATTCATAATGATGCATGTATTTTGGATGAAATATTACATCATATGTTGGATTTGTTGGAGTTGAAGCTACCTTTAGTATGTATTGCATGGATAACTTGATACGACGAAGGGAAAGTGGAGGTTCCCCTGCCAGTACATATAAGCTCTCTACAGGAGATGTACGAAAAGCTCTTAAGCTTAGTCGCAACCCTTGATGATGTACAGAATTCAGGCATTTTAGATAAGATGGTCTGGCGGAGCCATATACCACAGAACCATAATCAAGTCGAGAACGAGTAATTGCTCGATAGAGACGAAGGAGGACCGTTGTGTCCCCACCCCAATTATATTTGCTCACTACTTTAAGGAGGTTCATTGATTTCAGGCACTTTGCTTTCAGTGCTTTGATATGCGGAATGAAAGACAATTTGGAGTCAAAGAGTACACCCAAAAATTTTGTTTCATTCACCACTTTTATTTGACAGTTGTCAATTATTAGTGATGGATCTGGATGGTTTGATCGTAAATAATAGAAAGGCAGACAAACTGTCTTCTGTTTAGAGAACTTGAAGCCATTTTCAAGTGACCATTTGTGAATCCTATTCAAATTTAATTGCAGTTGTCGTTCTATGGTTGGCATATATCTGGAACGATATGCAATGAGGAAATCGTCAACATATAGGGACGACATGAGATTTTCTGAGATGGAATTTACTATACTGTTGATTTTGACGTTAAAGAGGGTGGGCGAGAGAATACTACCCTGAGGGACTCCATTCTCCTGAGAGTAGGGGCTTGACATCGTTGATCCCACTCGGACCTTAAAGAAGCGATCCTGTAGGAAGGATCCGATGAAAACTGGAAGGCGACCTCGAAGCCCTAAGTCATGAAGATCTTTCATTATTCCATATTTCCATGTAGTGTCATAAGCTTTTTCTAGGTCAAAGAATATGGCTACTACGTGTTCTCTGTTAATGAAAGCATCTCTAACATAAGTTTCCAGTCTGACTAAATGATCTAATGTGCTCCTGTGACGGCGAAATCCAGATTGGAACTCTGTAATAAGCTGGTTCGACTCCAGGAACCAAACCAGTCTATCAGTAACAATTCGTTTCATTGTCTTACATAGACAACTGGTTAAAGCTATTGGTCGATAATTCGTAGGATCACTATGATCCTTCCCCGGCTTGGGAATTGGGATGACCGTGGCTCGTTTCCACAGGGATGGAAGACATCCATTCTCCCAAATTTGATTAAAGATATACAGTAATGTTTTTATAGAGGATTGAGGTAGGTGTTTTAAGATTTGATAATGTATATTATCAGGACCTGTTGCAGAGTCAGTCGCTTTTGAGATGGCCTTCTGAAGTTCTTCTAAGGTGAAGTAGGAGTTATAATCTTCGCTGTTATCAGACTGTATATTTAGGGTTAATCTCTCAGCTTGAGCCTTATAACATTGGAATTCTCTTGTATAGTTCTCTGACGAGGAGTTGTACGCAAACTGTTCTCCTAACCCGTTTGATATTTGTTCTGGTGAGGAGAGATGTTCTCCATTCACTTCTAGAATGCTTACATGTGAAGATAGGTTCTTTCCTTCAATCTTCTTAATCATTTTCCAGACTTTATTGCTGGGAGTTCTTTCAGTGAGTCTGGAGACATAGTCTTTCCAGCAACTACGTTTTTTTTGCCTTACAATTCTACGCGCTTTGGCTTTCAGGCACTTAAAATTATTCAGATTGTTGATGGTCGGCTGTGATTTAAAAATTCTGAGGGCTTTCTTACGGTTTTTAATAGCTTCTCTTACTTCGTCGTCAAACCAGGGTCTTGCACTTCGTTTAGAATTATTTTTTGTCATCGGTATTGTTTTATTGGCTATATCAGTAATATCATCAGTAAAATCTCTAACGAGATTATTACAATTCCTATAATGAGACATAGTAATTGTTTCTAAGCAGTGCTTTTCGAAGGAGGTCCAATCCGCTTTATGCAACTTCCATCGGAGTTGACCCACTTCTCTTGTACCTTCTACGTTTTGTAGGACAATAGGAAAGTGATCACTGCCGTGAGTGTCCTCTAATACTCTCCATTCAAATTCCAGAAATAACGCTGGATCACATATACTAAGGTCTATCGCTGAAAATGTTCCATGACCTGGGTGAAGATATGTAGGTGAACCATCATTGAACAAGCAAAGGGTGTGGTCATTGAGAAAATCTTCAATGGTTTTTCCTTTGTTGTTGTGGGAAGTGCTTCCCCACAATTGGTTATGGCTGTTAAAATCTCCTAGGATAAGACGCGGTTCAGGAAGTTGATTGTAAAGGTTATGCAAATCACTGGCTGTAAGGTGAAAGGGTGGAGGAATATATAAGGAACATATGGTGAATGTTTTATTCAGGTTCAGACGAACTGCTGTAGCCTGAAGGTTAGTGTTAAGAGCAATATGGGTATGAATGATGCCATTTTTAACTAAAATTGATGAGCCACCAGTGGCTCTATCGTGGGCAATATTGCCATATGTATTATACATATGATAGTTTCTCAGTTTAAAACTATTTGGAGGTTTCAGAAATGTTTCCTGTAGACAGAAAACACTAGGGTTTAAGTCTTGGACCATGCAACCTATTTCATCGAAGTTGGCTCTGAAACCTCGACAGTTCCACTGAATGATACTGTCCATGAATTAGTAAAAAGAGTTTAATATTATCATAGTAAAATCTGTAGTGCATGGTATGAATTTGTATGAATATTCACTTTTTCTTCAAAGTCGCTGCCTCTTTTGGTGTTAAGATCTTTTTGGGGACCCCCACCATGCTTAGATGGTGGTCTTATGATACTCAGTGCACTAGATTTTTCTAGTGTTTTTCTGATGAGGGGGGGTCTTTTGGGAACAATTGATCTTTTATCAATTGCCCCCTCCCGTTGAGGCCTAGGGATGGTGGTAGTCCCTGCCTCCTCTTCCATCGGCTGGTGTATCTCTTCCGACTCAACGCCGGAAGGTGCACCCTGTGAGGGTACACTAAGTTGTGAAGCACTAACTGATGGAGCTACAAGATGTCCTTTTCCGACATCTATAGCATGCTGCTTTATTCTTGCGAGGAGATCGTCTGACTGTGAAGTCTTAGTTTCTGGTTTATCTTTCTGCGTGCTTTGGCCTGCCTTTGAATATTTATAATTAGGATCTAGGTCAATCCTTCGCCTGGGCGATGATCTGGGTGAAGGAGATCTAGGTCCAGCCATCTGAGACAGGACTGAGGCATAGCTTGCCCCAGCAGCCTGTTCAGCTATACGGCGTGCTTGGGGAAAGGAGATATCCTTGGTGGTCTTTAACTTCAGGATCTCTTTCTCTAGCTGCCATTTGGGACAGCCACGGTGATAGGCTGGCCCATCACCTCCACAATTAACACAATACGATGTATTCGTACATGGTGAGCCACGGGAATGGGTGTGTTCCCGTGACCCACAATTGGCGCAGGTTGGTTTGGCGCGGCAGGAGCCGCTAAAATGGCCAAATCGCTGGCAATTATAACATCGTTTTGGGTTCGGGATGTGTGTGTGTGTGTGTGAGTTATTGTTTAACGCCTCATCAGCACCTGAGTGGGCTATGTAGAGGCTCTCTAGGTTAAGATTGATTAACTATATTTGGTAGTAAAAACCAGAAGCATATAAAAAATCTATAATTGTCTGGGTTGGATATCTGGTAAAGAGATATTGTAAGGTATTAGCTTGAAACAAAGGTCTTCTAAAGCGTTGTAAGTGGCTGCAATCTAATAAAATATGTTTGATTGTTAGGGGGCACCGACAACTCTGGCATACCGGTGCCGGTTCATTGACTAAAAGGTGTAAATGTGTAAGTCTTGAATGTCCTATGAGGCATCTGTGATATATTCCTTGATCTTTGCGAGTATTGAACCTACTAGGTATTTTATTTTGAATGCAAGGTAAGATTGAATGCAACTTGTTGTTATTACATTCATTCCATTGTCTTTGCCAGCAAGACATGATAAAAGATTTTATAGTCATTTTAAAATCAGTGTATGGAATGGTAAAATCAGTTATCTCTTTTGTAAGAGCCCTTTTTGCTGCCAGGTCTGCTTTTTCATTCCCTTCAATGCCAGCGTGTCCAGGAATCCAGCAGAATACTATGTCTTTGTATTCGTGAAGATAAAAATACTTAATCAGAACATCTAAGATCCTAGGGTTATCAAGTTGTTTATTTTGGATTGCTTGAAGAGCAGATTTTGAATCAGAACAGATAACATAACGATCTGATTCTGAGTCCTCGATGTTCTTTAAGGCAAGGTAAATAGCTGTTAATTCTGCAGTGTATATTGAGCAGTGGTCTGGAAGACGACATTCAGCTATAACGGTTTTATAAGAAGTGACTGCACAGCCTACTCGTCTTTCCATTTTTGAGCCATCTGTGTATAGAAATTTGTACGATTCGTATTTAAACCTTATACTATAAAATAGGTTTTGATAGTCTACCGGATTGGTTTCGCTTTTCTTAAGCTCTGCCAAATCCAGGATAACTTTCGGGACTGGGAGAATCCATGGCGGAATGGGTGGTACTTCCGTCTCGGCAATGATTGTAGTATCAATTTTTGCAGCCTCAAGATAGAATTTCATGCGTAATCCCAGTGGTCGAATGGCGTTTGAACGAGATTCATAATGATGCATGTATTTTGGATGAAATATTACATCATATGTTGGATTTGTTGGAGTTGAAGCTACTTTTAGTATGTATTGCATGGATAACTTGATACGACGAAGGGAAAGTGGAGGTTCCCCTGCCAGTACATATAAGCTCTCTACAGGAGATGTACGAAAAGCTCTTAAGCTTAGTCGCAACCCTTGATGATGTACAGAATTCAGGCATTTTAGATAAGATGGTCTGGCAGAGCCATATACCACAGAACCATAATCAAGTCGAGAACGAGTAATTGCTCGATAGAGACGAAGGAGGACCGTTGTGTCCCCACCCCAATTATATTTGCTCACTACTTTAAGGAGGTTCATTGATTTCAGGCACTTTGCTTTCAGTGCTTTGATATGCGGAATGAAAGACAATTTGGAGTCAAAGAGTACACCCAAAAATTTTGTTTCATTCACCACTTTTATTTGACAGTTGTCAATTATTAGTGATGGATCTGGATGGTTTGATCGTAAATAATAGAAAGGCAGACAAACTGTCTTCTGTTTAGAGTGTGTGTGTGTGTGTGTGAGTTATTGTTTAACGCCTCATCAGCACCTGAGTGGGCTATGTAGAGGCTCTCTAGGTTAAGATTGATTATCTATATTTGGTAGTAGAAACCAGAAGCATATAAAAAATCAATAATTTTCTGGGTTGGATATCTAGTAAAGAGATGTTGTAAGGTAGTAGCTTGAAACAGAGGTCTTCTAATGCGTTGTAAGTGGATGCAATCTAATAAAATATGTTTGATTGTTAGGGGGCGCCGACAACTCTGGCATACCGGTGCCGGTTCATTGACTAAAAGGTGTAAATGTGTAAGTCTTGAATGTCCTATGAGGCATCTGTGATATATTCCTTGATCTTTGCGAGTATTGAACCTACTCGGTATTTTATTTTGAATGCAAGGTAAGATTGAATGCAACTTGTTGTTATTACATTCATTCCATTGTCTTTGCCAGCAAGACATGATAAAAGATTTTATAGTCATTTTAAAATCAGTGTATGGAATGGTAAAATCAGTTATCTCTTTTGTAAGAGCCCTTTTTGCTGCCAGGTCTGCTTTTTCATTCCCTTCAATGCCAGCGTGTCCAGGAATCCAGCAGAATACTATGTCTTTGTATTCGTGAAGATAGAAATACTTAATAAGAACATCTAAGATCCCAGGGTTATCAAGTTGTTTATTTTGGATTGCTTGAAGAGCAGATTTGGAATCAGAACAGATAACATAACGATCTGATTCTGAGTCCTCGATATTCTTTAAGGCAAGGTAAATAGCTGTTAATTCTGCAGTGTATATTGAGCAGTGGTCTGGAAGACGACATTCAGCTATAACGGTTTTATAAGAAGTGACAGCACAGCCTACTCGTCTTTCCATTTTTGAGCCATCTGTGTATAGAAATTTGTACGATTCGTATTTAAACCTTATACTATAAAATAGGTTTTGATAGTCTACCGGATTGGTTTCGCTTTTCTTAAGCTCTGCCAAATCCAGTATAACTTTCGGGACTGGGAGAATCCATGGCGGAATGGGTGGTACTTCCGTCTCGGCAATGATTGTAGTATCAATTTTTGCAGCCTCAAGATAGAATTTCATGCGTAATCCCAGTGGTCGAATGGCGTTTGAACGAGATTCATAATGATGCATGTATTTTGGATGAAATATTACATCATATGTTGGATTTGTTGGAGTTGAAGCTACCTTTAGTATGTATTGCATGGATAACTTGATACGACGAAGGGAAAGTGGAGGTTCCCCTGCCAGTACATATAAGCTCTCTACAGGAGATGTACGAAAAGCTCTTAAGCTTAGTCGCAACCCTTGATGATGTACAGAATTCAGGCATTTTAGATAAGATGGTCTGGCGGAGCCATATACCACAGAACCATAATCAAGTCGAGAACGAGTAATTGCTCGATAGAGACGAAGGAGGACCGTTGTGTCCCCACCCCAATTATATTTGCTCACTACTTTAAGGAGGTTCATTGATTTCAGGCACTTTGCTTTCAGTGCTTTGATATGCGGAATGAAAGACAATTTGGAGTCAAAGAGTACACCCAAAAATTTTGTTTCATTCACCACTTTTATTTGACAGTTGTCAATTATTAGTGATGGATCTGGATGGTTTGATCGTAAATAATAGAAAGGCAGACAAACTGTCTTCTGTTTAGAGAACTTGAAGCCATTTTCAAGTGACCATTTGTGAATCCTATTCAAATTTAATTGCAGTTGTCGTTCTATGGTTGGCATATATCTGGAACGATATGCAATGAGGAAATCGTCAACATATAGGGACGACATGAGATTTTCTGAGATGGAATTTACTATACTGTTGATTTTGACGTTAAAGAGGGTGGGCGAGAGAATACTACCCTGAGGGACTCCATTCTCCTGAGAGTAGGGGCTTGACATCGTTGATCCCACTCGGACCTTAAAGAAGCGATCCTGTAGGAAGGATCCGATGAAAACTGGAAGGCGACCTCGAAGCCCTAAGTCATGAAGATCTTTCATTATTCCATATTTCCATGTAGTGTCATAAGCTTTTTCTAGGTCAAAGAATATGGCTACTACGTGTTCTCTGTTAATGAAAGCATCTCTAACATAAGTTTCCAGTCTGACTAAATGATCTAATGTGCTCCTGTGACGGCGAAATCCAGATTGGAACTCTGTAATAAGCTGGTTCGACTCCAGGAACCAAACCAGTCTATCAGTAACAATTCGTTTCATTGTCTTACATAGACAACTGGTTAAAGCTATTGGTCGATAATTCGTAGGATCACTATGATCCTTCCCCGGCTTGGGAATTGGGATGACCGTGGCTCGTTTCCACAGGGATGGAAGACATCCATTCTCCCAAATTTGATTAAAGATATACAGTAATGTTTTTATAGAGGATTGAGGTAGGTGTTTTAAGATTTGATAATGTATATTATCAGGACCTGTTGCAGAGTCAGTCGCTTTTGAGATGGCCTTCTGAAGTTCTTCTAAGGTGAAGTAGGAGTTATAATCTTCGCTGTTATCAGACTGTATATTTAGGGTTAATCTCTCAGCTTGAGCCTTATAACATTGGAATTCTCTTGTATAGTTCTCTGACGAGGAGTTGTACGCAAACTGTTCTCCTAACCCGTTTGATATTTGTTCTGGTGAGGAGAGATGTTCTCCATTCACTTCTAGAATGCTTACATGTGAAGATAGGTTCTTTCCTTCAATCTTCTTAATCATTTTCCAGACTTTATTGCTGGGAGTTCTTTCAGTGAGTCTGGAGACATAGTCTTTCCAGCAACTACGTTTTTTTTGCCTTACAATTCTACGCGCTTTGGCTTTCAGGCACTTAAAATTATTCAGATTGTTGATGGTCGGCTGTGATTTAAAAATTCTGAGGGCTTTCTTACGGTTTTTAATAGCTTCTCTTACTTCGTCGTCAAACCAGGGTCTTGCACTTCGTTTAGAATTATTTTTTGTCATCGGTATTGTTTTATTGGCTATATCAGTAATATCATCAGTAAAATCTCTAACGAGATTATTACAATTCCTATAATGAGACATAGTAATTGTTTCTAAGCAGTGCTTTTCGAAGGAGGTCCAATCCGCTTTATGCAACTTCCATCGGAGTTGACCCACTTCTCTTGTACCTTCTACGTTTTGTAGGACAATAGGAAAGTGATCACTGCCGTGAGTGTCCTCTAATACTCTCCATTCAAATTCCAGAAATAACGCTGGATCACATATACTAAGGTCTATCGCTGAAAATGTTCCATGACCTGGGTGAAGATATGTAGGTGAACCATCATTGAACAAGCAAAGGGTGTGGTCATTGAGAAAATCTTCAATGGTTTTTCCTTTGTTGTTGTGGGAAGTGCTTCCCCACAATTGGTTATGGCTGTTAAAATCTCCTAGGATAAGACGCGGTTCAGGAAGTTGATTGTAAAGGTTATGCAAATCACTGGCTGTAAGGTGAAAGGGTGGAGGAATATATAAGGAACATATGGTGAATGTTTTATTCAGGTTCAGACGAACTGCTGTAGCCTGAAGGTTAGTGTTAAGAGCAATATGGGTATGAATGATGCCATTTTTAACTAAAATTGATGAGCCACCAGTGGCTCTATCGTGGGCAATATTGCCATATGTATTATACATATGATAGTTTCTCAGTTTAAAACTATTTGGAGGTTTCAGAAATGTTTCCTGTAGACAGAAAACACTAGGGTTTAAGTCTTGGACCATGCAACCTATTTCATCGAAGTTGGCTCTGAAACCTCGACAGTTCCACTGAATGATACTGTCCATGAATTAGTAAAAAGAGTTTAATATTATCATAGTAAAATCTGTAGTGCATGGTATGAATTTGTATGAATATTCACTTTTTCTTCAAAGTCGCTGCCTCTTTTGGTGTTAAGATCTTTTTGGGGACCCCCACCATGCTTAGATGGTGGTCTTATGATACTCAGTGCACTAGATTTTTCTAGTGTTTTTCTGATGAGGGGGGGTCTTTTGGGAACAATTGATCTTTTATCAATTGCCCCCTCCCGTTGAGGCCTAGGGATGGTGGTAGTCCCTGCCTCCTCTTCCATCGGCTGGTGTATCTCTTCCGACTCAACGCCGGAAGGTGCACCCTGTGAGGGTACACTAAGTTGTGAAGCACTAACTGATGGAGCTACAAGATGTCCTTTTCCGACATCTATAGCATGCTGCTTTATTCTTGCGAGGAGATCGTCTGACTGTGAAGTCTTAGTTTCTGGTTTATCTTTCTGCGTGCTTTGGCCTGCCTTTGAATATTTATAATTAGGATCTAGGTCAATCCTTCGCCTGGGCGATGATCTGGGTGAAGGAGATCTAGGTCCAGCCATCTGAGACAGGACTGAGGCATAGCTTGCCCCAGCAGCCTGTTCAGCTATACGGCGTGCTTGGGGAAAGGAGATATCCTTGGTGGTCTTTAACTTCAGGATCTCTTTCTCTAGCTGCCATTTGGGACAGCCACGGTGATAGGCTGGCCCATCACCTCCACAATTAACACAATACGATGTATTCGTACATGGTGAGCCACGGGAATGGGTGTGTTCCCGTGACCCACAATTGGCGCAGGTTGGTTTGGCGCGGCAAGAGCCGCTAAAATGGCCAAATCGCTGGCAATTATAACATCGTTTTGGGTTCGGGATGTAGGGACGTACCCTACACCACTCGAACCCAATGCTGACCCTGTCAGGCAAAACTGTGCCATCAAAGGTCAGTGTGAGAAGCTGTCGTGAATATCTGGGGGGCTGGCGATGAATGTGGATGACATTGTATTCATCCAGCCAGTCCCTCAGTTCCTCATCAGAGCAGAGACTGCTCTCGTGCGATGTTATAATGCCTTTGCAGGAGTTGAAGAACCGATGGGGCTCCACCCTAACGGGCACCCGCAAAGACCCTCAACTCAAGCAGCTTCAAAGATTGGTCCTTGTGTGCAACCTGCACCAGCAAGGAAGAATTCTTTAATCTCCTTGTATTTTCAATATAACCTACGTTTTCTTTCAAGGTCCTGCAAATTGTAATGGCTGAGAGACGGGAAAACCCATCATCACAGCCAGTAATTACAAGAAACTTGGGCCATGTCTGAGATAGAGAGGCAGATTGGGAGCTTTGATTTGCGTCATCTAATGATGGACGCAAACGTTTACCAAGTCTGGAACCAGTAGCCAATTTTTCGACCTCAGCCTGATTTACCGCTGAGGGACGCGCACCTTGTTCACCCGGGGGACGTGCGAGCCGGTCTGAAATTGTCGATTCGGACATATTCATTTTTGTTTCCCCTGTATGGTAGGGGACACACCCTCCTGTAAAGCTGGAGCAGCTTGTGCAATGCGCACTGTCCTGTTTTAGCCACTGGGGATAGAGGACTTCACCCCAAGTGTTTCCACCCTCGCCGCGTGGAGGCCCAGGACCTTCGAGGGCACTTTAATAGGAAGAACCACCATGGTCTTATAAACAGTATCAGGGTTAGGATCTGCAACAGAGGCTTTAATGGAATTAATTACAGATGGAGCAGTCCTCTTGAAGATCTTGGTATTGTTTGTACTGTTGCCATGACTTCAAATGTCTTCTCATCACCTAGGTAATGCACAAGAAGTCTGTTTCAGTTTTTTTAAAGGGATATAGACAATCTTTATGAAATTTCGGTTAATAATTATTTGCCTGCCTCATCTCTATTGGTGCTATAAAAATACACTGTTTGCAGTTGTTTGATCTCCACATGTAACCATCTCCAGTCATCACCCAAAGCATCTGTATCAAAAACATACATCTATCCTCCCTTCGGCATATCCACTCTTACCTGGTTAATGTTGTCTCTGCTGCCTGTGATCTCAAGCACCTTCACGGATAGTGCCAAGTCTGTACAGCTTTGGAAGACAACAGCTTCGTCACTGTTGCCACCCTCCTAAGGTCTGGTGGGGTTTGCCTCCAACATTTGGTCCAACCAGCTGGTGTTATCCAAGAAATATGAAGGGCGATCAGGACATTGCAAACTACAAGCCTTGTGGCCAGCATCCTTACTAAGAGGAGTGACTGAAACAAAACAAAAAGTTGTATATATATATATATATTTATACACAATATTTTATTGACATTTTGTATATCTATATTATGTATATATAAAAAAAAGTGTGTTAGAGACAAGTTAATTAGTTAGTGTTTTGTTTAATGCCTCATCAGCACCTGAGTGGGCTATGTAGAGGCTCTCTAGGGTAAGATTGATTATCTATAGTTGGTAGTAGAAACCAGAAGCATGTAAAAAAAATCAATAATTGTCTGCGTTGGATAGCTGGAGCAGCTTGTGCAATGAGCACTGTCCTGTTTTAGCCACTGGGGATAGAGGACTTCACCCCAAGTGTTTCCACCCTCGCCCTGTGGAGGCCCAGGACCTTCGAGGGCGTGTTAGAGACAAACCCCTCAGTGAATCCCACATAGCACAAAGGTATCATTAAGATTGTTAAGTGTTCGTCTGACAGCCAGGAGGGCGGGCGTTACACTCATTTAAACACCCATTTAAAGAAGTGTGTGTGTGTGAGTTATTGTTTAATGCCTCATCAGCACCTGAGTGGGCTATGTAGAGGCTCTCTAGGTTAAGAATGATTATCTATATTTGGTAGTAGAAACCAGAAGCATATAAAAAATCAATAATTGTTTGGGTTGGATATCTAGTAAAGAGATGTTGTAAGGTAGTAGCTTGAAACAGAGGTCTTCTAATGCGTTGTAAAATATGTTTGATTGTTAGGGGGCACCGACAACTTTGGCATACCGGTGCCGGTTCATTGACTAAAAGGTGTAAATGTGTAAGTCTTGAATGTCCTATGAGGCATCTGTGATATATTCCTTGATCTTTGCGAGTATTGAACCTACTAGGTATTTTATTTTGAATGCAAGGTAAGATTGAATGCAACTTGTTGTTATTACATTCATTCCATTGTCTTTGCCAGCAAGACATGATAAAAGATTTTATAGTCATTTTAAAATCAGTGTATGGAATGGTAAAATCAGTTATTTCTTTTGTAAGAGCCCTTTTTGCTGCCAGGTCTGCTTTTTCATTCCCTTCTATGCCAGCGTGTCCAGGAATCCAGCAGAATACTATGTCTTTGTATTCGTGAAGATAGAAATACTTAATAAGAACATCTAAGATCCCAGGGTTGTCAAGTTGTTTATTTTGGATTGCTTGAAGAGCAGATTTGGAATCAGAAAGATAACATAACGATCTGATTCTGAGTCCTCGATGTTCTTTAAGGCAAGGTAAATAGCTGTTAATTCTGCAGTATATATTGAGCAGTGGTCTGGAAGACGACATTCAGCTATAACGGTTTTATAAGAAGTGACTGCACAGCCTACTCGTCTTTCCATTTTTGAGCCATCTGTGTATAGAAATTTGTACGATTCGTATTTAAACCTTATACTATAAAATAGGTTTTGATAGTCTACCGGATTAGTTTGGCTTTTCTTAAGCTCTGCTAAATCCAGTATAACTTTCGGGACTGGGAGAATCCATGGTGGAATGGGTGGTACTTCCGTCTCGGCAATGATTGTAGTATCAATTTTTGCAGCCTCAAGATAGAATTTCATGCGTAATCCCAGTGCATCATATGTAGGATTTGTTGGAGTTGAAGCTACTTTAAGTAGGTATTGCATGGACAACTTGATACGACGAAGGGAAAGTGGAGGTTCCCCTGCCAGTACATACAAGCTCTCTACAGGAGATGTGTGTGTGTGTGTTATGGTTTAACGCCTCATCAGCACCTGAGTGGGCTATGTAGAGGCTCTCTAGGTTAAGATTATCTATATTTGGTAGTAGAAACCAGAAGCATATGTGTGTGTGTGTGTGAGTTATTGTTTAACGCCTCATCAGCACCTGAGTGGGCTATGTAGAGGCTCTCTAGGTTAAGATTGATTATCTATATTTGGTAGTAGAAACCAGAAGCATATAAAAAATCAATAATTGTCTGGGTTGGATATCCAGTAAAGAGATGTTGTAAGGTAGTAGCTTGAAACAGAGGTCTTCTAATGCCTTGTAAGTGGATGCAATCTAATGTGTGTGTGTGTGTGAGTTATTGTTTAACGCCTCATCAGCACCTGAGTGGGCTATGTAGAGGCTCTCTAGGTTAAGATTGATTATCTATATTTGGTAGTAGAAACCAGAAGCATATAAAAAATCAATAATTGTCTGGGTTGGATATCTAGTAAAGAGATGTTGTAAGGTAGTAGCTTGAAACAGAGGTCTTCTAATGCGTTGTAAGTGGATGCAATCTAATAAAATATGTTTGATTGTTAGGGAGCGCCGACAACTCTGGCATACTGGTGCCGGTTCATTGACTAAAAGGTGTAAATGTGTAAGTCTTGAATGTCCTATGAGGCATCTGTGATATATTCCTTGATCTTTGCGAGTATTGAACCTACTCGGTATTTTATTTTGAATGCAAGGTAAGATTGAATGCAACTTGTTGTTATTACATTCATTCCATTGTCTTTGCCAGCAAGACATGATAAAAGATTTTATAGTCATTTTAAAATCAGTGTATGGAATGGTAAAATCAGTTATCTCTTTTGTAAGAGCCCTTTTTGCTGCCAGGTCTGCTTTTTCATTCCCTTCAATGCCAGCGTGTCCAGGAATCCAGCAGAATACTATGTCTTTGTATTCGTGAAGATAGAAATACTTAATAAGAACATCTAAGATCCCAGGGTTATCAAGTTGTTTATTTTGGATTGCTTGAAGAGCAGATTTGGAATCAGAACAGATAACATAACGATCTGATTCTGAGTCCTCGATGTTCTTTAAGGCAAGGTAAATAGCTGTTAATTCTGCAGTGTATATTGAGCAGTGGTCTGGAAGACGACATTCAGCTATAACGGTTTTATAAGAAGTGACAGCACAGCCTACTCGTCTTTCCATTTTTGAGCCATCTGTGTATAGAAATTTGTACGATTCGTATTTAAACCTTATACTATAAAATAGATTTTGATAGTCTACCGGATTGGTTTCGCTTTTCTTAAGCTCTGCCAAATCCAGTATAACTTTCGGGACTGGGAGAATCCATGGCGGAATGGGTGGTACTTCCGTCTCGGCAATGATTGTAGTATCAATTTTTGCAGCCTCAAGATAGAATTTCATGCGTAATCCCAGTGGTCGAATGGCGTTTGAACGAGATTCATAATGATGCATGTATTTTGGATGAAATATCACATCATATGTTGGATTTGTTGGAGTTGAAGCTACCTTTAGTATGTATTGCATGGATAACTTGATACGACGAAGGGAAAGTGGAGGTTCCCCTGCCAGTACATATAAGCTCTCTACAGGAGATGTACGAAAAGCTCTTAAGCTTAGTCGCAACCCTTGATGATGTACAGAATTCAGGCATTTTAGATAAGATGGTCTGGCGGAGCCATATACCACAGAACCATAATCAAGTCGAGAACGAGTAATTGCTCGATAGAGACGAAGGAGGACCGTTGTGTCCCCACCCCAATTATATTTGCTCACTACTTTAAGGAGGTTCATTGATTTCAGGCACTTTGCTTTCAGTGCTTTGATATGCGGAATGAAAGACAATTTGGAGTCAAAGAGTACACCCAAAAATTTTGTTTCATTCACCACTTTTATTTGACAGTTGTCAATTATTAGTGATGGATCTGGATGGTTTGATCGTAAGTAATAGAAAGGCAGACAAACTGTCTTCTGTTTAGAGAACTTGAAGCCATTTTCGAGTGACCATTTGTGAATCCTATTCAAATTTAATTGCAGTTGTCGTTCTATGGTTGGCATATATCTGGAACGATATGCAATGAGGAAATCGTCAACATATAGGGACGACATGAGATTTTCTGAGATGGAATTTACTATACTGTTGATTTTGACGTTAAAGAGGGTGGGCGAGAGAATACTACCCTGAGGGACTCCATTCTCCTGAGAGTAGGGGCTTGACATCGTTGATCCCACTCGGACCTTAAAGAAGCGATCCTGTAGGAAGGATCCGATGAAAACTGGAAGGCGACCTCGAAGCCCTAAGTCGTGGAGATCTTTCATTATTCCATATTTCCATGTAGTGTCATAAGCTTTTTCTAGGTCAAAGAATATGGCTACTACGTGTTCTCTGTTAATGAAAGCATCTCTAACATAAGTTTCCAGTCTGACTAAATGATCTAATGTGCTCCTGTGACGGCGAAATCCAGATTGGAACTCTGTAATAAGCTGGTTCGACTCCAGGAACCAAACCAGTCTATCAGTAACAATTCGCTCCATTGTCTTACATAGACAACTGGTTAAGGCTATTGGTCGATAATTCATAGGATCACTATGATCCTTCCCCGGCTTGGGAATTGGGATGACCGTGGCTTGTTTCCACAGGGATGGAAGACATCCCTTCTCCCAAATTTGATTAAAGATATACAGTAATGTTTTTAAAGAGGATTGAGGTAGGTGTTTTAAGATTTGATAATGTATATTATCAGGGCCTGTTGCAGAGTCAGTCGCTTTTAAGATGACCTTCTGAAGTTCTTCTAAGGTGATGTAGGAGTTATAATCTTCGCTGTTATCAGACTGTATATTTAGGGTTAATCTCTCAGCTTGAGCCTTATAACATTGAAATTCTCTCGTATAGTTCTCCGATGAGGAGTTGTATGCAAACTGTTCTCCTAACCCGTTTGATATTTGTTCTGGTGAGGAGAGATGTTCTCCATTCACTTCTAGAATGCTTACATGCGAAGCTAGGTTCTTTCCTTCAATCTTCTTAATCATTTTCCAGACTTTATTGCTAGGAGTTCTTTCAGTGAGTCTGGAGACATAGTCTCTCCAGCAACTACGTTTTTTTTGCCTGACAATTCTACGCGCTTTGGCTTTCAGGCACTTAAAATTATTCAGATTGTTGATGGTCGGCTGTGATTTAAAAATTCTGAGGGCTTTCTTACGGTTTTTAATAGCTTCTCTTACTTCGTCATCAAACCAAGGTCTTGCACTACGTTTAGAATTATTTTTTGTCATCGGTATAGTTTTATTGGCTATATCAGTAATATCATCAGTAAAATCTTCAACGAGATTATTACTATTCCTATAATGAGACATAGTAATTGTTTCTAAGCAGTGCTTTTCGAAGGAGGTCCAATCCGCTTTATGCAACTTCCATCGGAGTTGACCCACTTCTCTTGTACCTTCTACGTTTTGTAGGACAATAGGAAAGTGATCACTGCCGTGAGTGTCCTCTAATACTCTCCATTCAAATTCCAGAAATAACGCTGGATCACATATACTAAGGTCTATCGCTGAAAATGATCCATGACCTGGGTGAAGATATGTAGGTGAACCATCATTGAACAAGCAAAGGGTGTGGTCATTGAGAAAATCTTCAATGGTTTTTCCTTTGTTGTTGTGGGAAGTGCTTCCCCACAATTGGTTATGGCTGTTAAAATCTCCTAGGATAAGACGCGGTTCAGGCAGTTGATTGTAAAGGTTATGCAAATCACTGGCTGTAAGGTGAAAGGGTGGAGGAATATATATGGAACATATGGTGAATGTTTTATTCAGGTTCAGACGAACTGCTGTAGCCTGAAGGTTAGTGTTAAGAGCAATATGGGTATGAATGATGCCATTTTTAACTAAAATTGATGAGCCACCAGTGGCTCTATCGTGGGCAATATTGCCATATGTATTATACATATGATAGTTTCTCAGTTTAAAACTATTTGGAGGTTTCAGAAATGTTTCCTGTAGACAGAAAACACTAGGGTTTAAGTCTTGGACCATGCAACCTATTTCATCGAAGTTGGCTCTGAAACCTCGACAGTTCCACTGAATGATACTGTCCATGAATTAGTTAAAAGAGTTTAATATTATCATAGTAAAATCTGTAGTGCATGATATGAATTTGTATGAATATTCACTTTTTCTTCAAAGTCGCTGCCTCTTTTGGTGTTAAGATCTTTTTGAGGGCCCCACCATGCTTAGATGGTGGTGTTATGAAGCTCAGTGCACTAGATTTTTCTAGTGTTTTTCTGATGAGGGGGGGTCTTTTGGGAACAATTGATCTTTTATCAATTGCCCCCTCCCGTTGAGGCCTAGGGATGGTGGTAGTCCCTGCCTCCTCTTCCATCGGCTGGTGTATCTCTTCCGACTCAATGCCGGAAGGTGCACCCTGTGAGGGTACACTAAGTTGTGACGCACTAACCGATGGAGCTACAAGATGTCCTTTTCCGACATCTATAGCATGCTGCTTTATTCTTGCGAGGTGATCGTCTGCCTGTGAAGTCTTAGATTCTGGTTTATGTTTCTGCAAGCTTTGCCCTGCCTTGGAATAATTATAATTAGGATCTAGGTCAATCCTTCGCCTGGGCGATGATCTGGGCGAAGGAGATCTAGGTCCAGCCATCTGAGACAGGACTGAGGCATAACTTGCCCCAGCAGCCTGTTCAGCTATACGGCGTGCTTGGGGAAAGGAGATATCCTTGGTGGTCTTTAACTTCAGGATCTCTTTCTCTAGCTGCCATTTGGGACAGCCACGGTGATAGGCTGGCCCATCACCTCCACAATTAACACAATATGACTGTTTCTGACATGGTGAGTCACGGGAATGAACGTGTTCCCGTGACCCACAATTGGCGCAGGTTGCTTTGGCGCGGCAGGAGCCGCTAAAATGGCCAAATCGCTGGCAATTATAACATCGTTTTGGGTTCGGGATGTAGGGACGTACCCTACACCACTCGAACCCTATGCTGACCCTATCAGGCAACACTGTGCCATCAAAGGTCAGAGTCAGTAGCTGTCGTGAATATCTGGGGGGCTGGCGGTGAATGTGGGTGACATTGTAGTCATTCAGCCAGTCCCTCAGTTCGTCATCGGAGCAGAGACTGCTCTCATGAGATGTCACAACCCCCTTGCAAGAGTTGAAGAACCGATGGGGCTCCACCTTTACAGGGGTACCCGCAAAGGCCCTCAGCTCCAGCAATTTTAACGATTGGTCCTTGTGGGCAACCTGCACCAGCAAGGATGAACTCCTGAGCCTTCTCGTATTTTCAACGAAACCAATACTTTCTTTCAACGTTCGACAAATTGTTATGGCTGAGAGACGGGAAAACCCATCGTCACTGCCAGTAACAACAAGAAACTTAGGCCATGGCGTAGATATAACATCATAAGTTGTACTTGGATTGGCATCATCTGTAGATGAGCGGAAACGTTTACTTTGTCTGGAACCAGTAGCCAATTTTTCGACCTCAGCCTGGTTTACCGCTGAGGGACGCGCACCTTGTTCACCCGGGGGACGTGCGAGCCGGTCTGAAATTGTCGATTCGGACATATTCATTTTTGTTTCCCCTGTATGGTAGGGGACACACCCTCCTGTAAAGCTGGAGCAGCTTGTGCAATGCGCACAGTCCTGTTTTAGCCACTGGGGATAGAGGACTTCACCCCAAGTGTTTCCACCCTCGCCGCGTGGAGGCCCAGGACCTTCGAGGGCACCAGAAGCATATAAAAAAAAAAAAAAAAAAAAAAAAAAAAAAAAAAAAAAAAAAAAAAAAAAAAAAAATCAATAATTGTCTGGGTTGGATATCTAGTATGTGTGTGTGTGAGTTATTGTTTAACGCCTCATCAGCACCTGAGTGGGCTATGTAGAGGCTCTCTAGGTTAAGATTGATTATCTATATTTGTGTGTGTGTGTGAGTTATTGTTTAACGCCTCATCAGCACCTGAGTGGGCTATGTAGAGGCTCTCTAGGTTAAGATTGATTATCTATAGTTGGTAGTGTGTGTGTGTGTGTGTGTTATTGTTTAACGCCTCATCAGCACCTGAGTGGGCTATGTAGAGGCTCTCTAGGTTAAGATTGATTAACTATATTTGGTAGTAGAAACCAGAAGCATATAAAAAATCTATAATTGTCTGGGTTGGATATCTGGTAAAGAGATGTTGTAAGGTATTAGCTTGAAACAAAGGTCTTCTAAAGCGTTGTAAGTGGCTGCAATCTAATAAAATATGTTTGATTGTTAGGGGGCACCGACAACTCTGGCATACCGGTGCCGGTTCATTGACTAAAAGGTGTAAATGTGTAAGTCTTGAATGTCCTATGAGGCATCTGTGATATATTCCTTGATCTTTGCGAGTATTGAACCTACTAGGTATTTTATTTTGAATGCAAGGTAAGATTGAATGCAACTTGTTGTTATTACATTCATTCCATTGTCTTTGCCAGCAAGACATGATAAAAGATTTTATAGTCATTTTAAAATCAGTGTATGGAATGGTAAAATCAGTTATCTCTTTAGTAAGAGCCCTTTTTGCTGCCAGGTCTGCTTTTTCATTCCCTTCAATGCCAGCGTGTCCAGTAATCCAGCAGAATACTATGTCTTTGTATTCGTGAAGATAGAAATACTTAATCAGAACATCTAAGATCCCAGGGTTGTCAAGTTGTTTATTTTGGATTGCTTGAAGAGCAGATTTTGAATCAGAACAGATAACATAACGATCTGATTCTGAGTCCTCGATGTTCTTTAAGGCAAGGTAAATAGCTGTTAAATCTGCAGTGTATATTGAGCAGTGGTCTGGAAGACGACATTCAGCTATAACGGTTTTATAAGAAGTGATTGCACAGCCTACTCGTCTTTCCATTTTTGAGTCATCTGTATATAGAAATTTGTACGATTCGTATTTAAACCTTATACTATAAAATAGGTTTTGATAGTCTACCGGATTGGTTTCGCTTTTCTTAAGCTCTGCCAAATCCAGTATAACTTTCGGGACTGGGAGAATCCATGGCGGAATGGGTGGTACTTCCGTCTCGGCAATGATTGTAGTATCAATTTTTGCAGCCTCAAGATAGAATTTCATGCGTAATCCCAGTGGTCGAATGGCGTTTGAACGAGATTCATAATGATGCATGTATTTTGGATGAAATATTACATCATATGTTGGATTTGTTGGAGTTGAAGCTACTTTTAGTATGTATTGCATGGATAACCTGATACGACGAAGGGAAAGTGGAGGTTCCCCTGCCAGTACATATAAGCTCTCTACAGGAGATGTACGAAAAGCTCTTAAGCTTAGTCGCAACCCTTGATGATGTACAGAATTCAGGCATTTTAGATAAGATGGTCTGGCGGAGCCATATACCACAGAACCATAATCAAGTCGAGAACGAGTAATTGCTCGATAGAGACGAAGGAGGACCGTTGTGTCCCCACCCCAATTATATTTGCTCACTACTTAAGGAGGTTCATTGATTTCAGGCACTTTGCTTTCAGTGCTTTGATATGCGGAATGAAAGACAATTTGGAGTCAAAGAGTACACCCAAAAATTTTGTTTCATTCACCACTTTTATTTGACAGTTGTCAATTATTAGTGATGGATCTGGATGGTTTGATCGTAAATAATAGAAAGGCAGACAAACTGTCTTCTGTTTAGAGAACTTGAAGCCATTTTCAAGTGACCATTTGTGAATCCTATTCAAATTTAATTGCAGTTGTCGTTCTATGGTTGGCATATATCTGGAACGATATGCAATGAGGAAATCGTCAACATATAGGGACGACATGAGATTTTCTGAGATGGAATTTACTATACTGTTGATTTTGACGTTAAAGAGGGTGGGCGAGAGAATACTACCCTGAGGGACTCCATTCTCCTGAGAGTAGGGGCTTGACATCGTTGATCCCACTCGGACCTTAAAGAAGCGATCCTGTAGGAAGGATCCGATGAAAACTGGAAGGCGACCTCGAAGCCCTAAGTCATGAAGATCTTTCATTATTCCATATTTCCATGTAGTGTCATAAGCTTTTTCTAGGTCAAAGAATATGGCTACTACGTGTTCTCTGTTAATGAAAGCATCTCTAACATAAGTTTCCAGTCTGACTAAATGATCTAATGTGCTCCTGTGACGGCGAAATCCAGATTGGAACTCTGTAATAAGCTGGTTCGACTCCAGGAACCAAACCAGTCTATCAGTAACAATTCGTTCCATTGTCTTACATAGACAACTGGTTAAAGCTATTGGTCGATAATTCGTAGGATCACTATGATCCTTCCCCGGCTTGGGAATTGGGATGACCGTGGCTCGTTTCCACAGGGATGGAAGACATCCATTCTCCCAAATTTGATTAAAGATATACAGTAATGTTTTTATAGAGGATTGAGGTAGGTGTTTTAAGATTTGATAATGTATATTATCAGGACCTGTTGCAGAGTCAGTCGCTTTTGAGATGGCCTTCTGAAGTTCTTCTAAGGTGAAGTAGGAGTTATAATCTTCGCTGTTATCAGACTGTATATTTAGGGTTAATCTCTCAGCTTGAGCCTTATAACATTGGAATTCTCTTGTATAGTTCTCTGACGAGGAGTTGTACGCAAACTGTTCTCCTAACCCGTTTGATATTTGTTCTGGTGAGGAGAGATGTTCTCCATTCACTTCTAGAATGCTTACATGTGAAGATAGGTTCTTTCCTTCAATCTTCTTAATCATTTTCCAGACTTTATTGCTGGGAGTTCTTTCAGTGAGTCTGGAGACATAGTCTTTCCAGCAACTACGTTTTTTTTGCCTTACAATTCTACGCGCTTTGGCTTTCAGGCACTTAAAATTATTCAGATTGTTGATGGTCGGCTGTGATTTAAAAATTCTGAGGGATTTCTTACGGTTTTTAATAGCTTCTCTTACTTCGTCGTCAAACCAGGGTCTTGCACTTCGTTTAGAATTATTTTTTGTCATCGGTATTGTTTTATTGGCTATATCAGTAATATCATCAGTAAAATCTTCAACGAGATTATTACAATTCCTATAATGAGACATAGTAATTGTTTCTAAGCAGTGCTTTTCGAAGGAGGTCCAATCCGCTTTATGCAACTTCCATCGGAGTTGACCCACTTCTCTTGTACCTTCTACGTTTTGTAGGACAATAGGAAAGTGATCACTGCCGTGAGTGTCCTCTAATACTCTCCATTCAAATTCCAGAAATAACGCTGGATCACATATACTAAGGTCTATCGCTGAAAATGTTCCATGACCTGGGTGAAGATATGTAGGTGAACCATCATTGAACAAGCAAAGGGTGTGGTCATTGAGAAAATCTTCAATGGTTTTTCCTTTGTTGTTGTGGGAAGTGCTTCCCCACAATTGGTTATGGCTGTTAAAATCTCCTAGGATAAGACGCGGTTCAGGAAGTTGATTGTAAAGGTTATGCAAATCACTGGCTGTAAGGTGAAAGGGTGGAGGAATATATAAGGAACATATGGTGAATGTTTTATTCAGGTTCAGACGAACTGCTGTAGCCTGAAGGTTAGTGTTAAGAGCAATATGGGTATGAATGATGCCATTTTTAACTAAAATTGATGAGCCACCAGTGGCTCTATCGTGGGCAATATTGCCATATGTATTATACATATGATAGTTTCTCAGTTTAAAACTATTTGGAGGTTTCAGAAATGTTTCCTGTAGACAGAAAACACTAGGGTTTAAGTCTTGGACCATGCAACCTATTTCATCGAAGTTGGCTCTGAAACCTCGACAGTTCCACTGAATGATACTGTCCATGAATTAGTAAAAAGAGTTTAATATTATCATAGTAAAATCTGTAGTGCATGGTATGAATTTGTATGAATATTCACTTTTTCTTCAAAGTCGCTGCCTCTTTTGGTGTTAAGATCTTTTTGGGGACCCCACCATGCTTAGATGGTGGTCTTATGATACTCAGTGCACTAGATTTTTCTAGTGTTTTTCTGATGAGGGGGGGTCTTTTGGGAACAATTGATCTTTTATCAATTGCCCCCTCCCGTTGAGGCCTAGGGATGGTGGTAGTCCCTGCCTCCTCTTCCATCGACTGGTGTATCTCTTCCGACTCAACGCCGGAAGGTGCACCCTGTGAGGGTACACTAAGTTGCGACGCACTAACTGATGGAGCTACAAGATGTCCTTTTCCGACATCTATAGCATGCTGCTTTATTCTTGCGAGGTGATCGTCTGCCTGTGAAGTCTTAGATTCTGGTTTCTCTTTCTGCGTGCTTTGGCCTGCCTTTGAATATTTATAATTAGGATCTAGGTCAATCCTTCGCCTGGGCGATGATCTGGGTGAAGGAGATCTAGGTCCAGCCATCTGAGACAGGACTGAGGCATAGCTTGCCCCAGCAGCCTGTTCAGCTATACGGCGTGCTTGGGGAAAGGAGATATCCTTGGTGGTCTTTAACTTCAGGATCTCTTTCTCTAGCTGCCATTTGGGACAGCCACGGTGATAGGCTGGCCCATCACCTCCACAATTAACACAATATGACTGTTTCTGACATGGTGAGTCACGGGAATGAACGTGTTCCCGTGACCCACAATTGGCGCAGGTTGCTTTGGCGCGGCAGGAGCCGCTAAAATGGCCAAATCGCTGGCAATTATAACATCGTTTTGGGTTCGGGATGTAGGGACGTACCCTACACCACTCGAACCCAATGCTGACCTTGTCAGGCAACACTGTGCCATCAAAGGTCAGAGTTAGTAGCTGTCGTGAATATCTTGGGGGCTGGCGATGAATGTGGATGACATTGTAGTCATCCAGCCAGTCCCTCAGTTCGTCATCGGAGCAGAGACTGCTCTCATGCGATGTTACAACTCCCATGCAGGAGTTGAAAAACCGATGGGGCTCCACCTTAACAGGGGCACCCGCAAAGGCCTCCAACCCCAGCAATCTCAGGGACTGGTCCCTGTGGGCAACCTGCACCAGCAAGGACATATTACTTAAACGTCTTGTATTTTCAACAAAACCAATGCTTTCCTTAATTGTTCTGCATATTGTTATGGCTGAAAGTCGGGAAAACCCAGCATCACTGCCAGTAACAACAAGAAACTTTGGCCAAGGCTTAGATGTATCTGCATTATTTGAACTTTGATTTGCGTCATCTAATGATGGACGCAAACGTTTACCAAATCTGGAACCAGTAGCCAATTTTTCGACCTCAGCCTGGTTTACCGCTGAGGGACGCGCACCTTGTTCACCCGGGGGACGTGCGAGCCGGTCTGAAATTGTCGATTCGGACATATTCATTTTTGTTTCCCCTGTATGGTAGGGGACACACCCTCCTGTAAAGCTGGAGCAGCTTGTGCAATGCGCACGGTCCTGTTTTAGCCACTGGGGATAGAGGACTTCACCCCAAGTGTTTCCACCCTAGCCGCGTGGAGGCCCAGGACCTTCGAGGGCGATTGCTTGAAGAGCAGATTTGGAATCAGAACAGATAACATAACGATCTGAGTCCTCGATGTTCTTTAAGGCAAGGTAAATAGCTTTTAATTCTGCAGTGATGCACCTGATGGGCTAATTAGGACAGGCAGAGACCATGGCAATGACACGAAGGATTAAACAGCCATCCAACTTAGGCTCGACCGTGGTGGTGGTGGTGGTGGTGGATTAGGGCTTTACATCCTGTATTTCTGCACCAGTTGGGCTAATTAGGACAGGCAGAGACCATGATGCACCTGAAGGGCCAATTAGGACAGGTAGGGACCATGGCAATGAGACGAAGGATGAAACAACCATCCAACACCAGGAATCGAACCCGGGACCCAGCGGTTGGATGGGTGGGTGGGTGATTAGGGCTTAACGTCCTGTATTTCTGCACCAGTTGGGCTAATTAGGACAGGCAGAGACCATTGCAATGAGATGAAGGATGAAACAGCCATCCAACATAGGCTCGACCGGGAATCGAACCCGGGACCCAGCGGTTGGAAGCCCACCCAGCGGTTGGAAGCCCAGCGAGTGATTGACATAGAGACTGATGCTAGGCATGGGTGGTGAGAATATGCCAAAGACCGAAGTGTGGTTGCCCTTGGACTAAAGTCCTTTGCCATGAGCATGTCACCAAGCTGGATGACTCTGTAACACAGCGTCATGAAACAATCGGAACTCGGAAGGATATACAGCTACTTTGAGGATCAAGCTGTGTAGGTAGGTAGGTAGTGTTATTGTTTAACACCTCAGCAGCACCTGAGTGGGCTATGTAGAGGCTCTCTAGGGTGGGTGGGTGGGTGATTAGGGCTTTATGTCCTGTGTTTCTGCACCAGTCGGGCTAATTAGGACAGGCAGGGACCATGGCAATGAGACGAAGGATGAAACAGCCATCCAACTTAGGCTCGACTGGGAATCGAACCCAGGACCCAGTAGGAAGCCCAGAGCGCTACCTCTGAGCTAGGCCCCCGCCCTGGCTCTCTAGGGTAAGATTGATCATCCATAGTTGGTAGTAGAAACCAGAAGCATGCAAAAAATCAATAAGTGTCTGCGTAGGATAGCTGGAGCAGCTTGTGCAATGCGCACTGTCCTGTTTTAGCCACTGGGGATAGAGGACTTCACCCCAAGTGTTTCCACCCTCGCCGCGTGGAGGCCCAGGACCTTCAAGGGCGGATCAAGCTGTGTGAATCAGTGCTGCTTATGACTAAACACTTTAATTAATAAATTCACTTGCGAGTCAACCAGAGCTACCAGCCAGCATGCCATGAAGGACTTTGTATAAAATTTGTCGAACTGAAGGGAAGCATGAAAATAGTTGCATGCAAATCAAGTCTAAAAAGGCACAGAAAATGCTTCTGGGTGTTATTATAAGCAGCACTTTGTATAGCCAGAACTGACCTACATGGCATTAGATGCGATGTAGGGTCGGAACGAGTTGTATAGGAATTCTTGGAAGTTAATGCTTTTGTGGTAAATATATACACAAGAGGGTGCATCAGTACGATTTGGCGCTGATAGCTCTTTACACAGACTGGTTTTTGTCCACTCGGAATCTGACAGTAGAACGCCCAAGAAGTACATCAACAAGCACAAAAAAACTCTGTATTAATTTACTAAACTTTTGCCACTGCAATGCCCCCTGCAGTCACAGAAATGAGGACTTGCCAGCACTATTCTGTTTGCCACTAGGAGCGTTGAAACGTCGCCGGAACCCTCTTGTGAGTTTTGGCAGAACTAGACGGCCATGTTTCTCATAATGCTCTCATGTAATCAAGTAAACATGAGATCAAAAATAGTGCAGAAATCAATGATAATTGGAAGAAATCTGAGCACGATATAACAGAAAAAAGGTATGTCTAACCCTAGAGCAGGTGTATTTCGTGTGGCAAGCGTTTATTAAAAGGCTAGTTGCCACACAAGCCGAAAATTCAATGTTTTTTCATCCAGGACCTTGTAACCGGGGACTTGTACACGGGTGACCTCACTTCAGTCCCTGTAATCTAAATATATATCAGGGTATGAAAGAGGAAAATGGTGGCCGTTTACGAAACTCAATTCAATCCTTCCCACAAGTAAATACAGCATTACCTGTAGATTTCCTGCCAGTATTTCCATCTTTGGACTTACATTAAGTCATTCCGCGAGTTGTTTTGACGTGACAATGTCAGATCTCTTTCACAGCAGCAGTTGAACAACATGCCACCATTGGCCCAATAGGTCTCTAGACTCAGCTCATACAGGAAGTGAGTAAAATTTATTTTTTCGCTCTAACATTCTACATAGTCTGTTATAGATACTGAAACATTTAAGAGTCAGAAGATACTTTCTTTATAGTTCAACAATAAATGTGATGGAATTTTTCAGTGAAATTGCAGCAGAAACAGTTCCACTTTCACATGGTAGTTTTTCTCACAAACACTAGGTGGCCGTGGTTCTGGTGGCCCCCTGGAGGAATATATGCTTCCCGCTGAATTATTGCAAATGTCTGTTTTGTGAACCATTTGCAGCATGGATGACAAATTAAGTGGCCTGAGCAACTTGGGTCTTGCAGGGCCACCATTGCCATATCCAGGGTCATGCTGGAACAGGGAAGTCCACACTTTTGCGTCAATTAATTGACATTTTAGTTTCTTCTGGGAAGAGTGTGCAGGTACTGTCTAATAAAGCTTCTTAAGTGCAATTAAATAATTAATATATGTGTCATTAGTGATGTGAGCATTGTCAATTTTTCTACACAGAAAACATGCTCTAGAAATAGACTTGTGCTTGCTTACATAGATAAAGCTAATTTATTCCAGATATGCACACCAACTGGAGTCAGTGCCAGACATCTGCACCCAGCAGCGAAAACAATTCATTCCTTGTTCGGTTTATCCCATTTTTATGGAGACAAATATCAGCTGGTAAGTTGAACAACTTAATGCACTTGATAGTGTTATATATTCCACTTAAAAATATAGTGTCATGTTCAATGTCGACAATGAATAATATATATTTTTTCAAAATGGTTTCAGATTAATCATTACAAGCAGCAACATCGCACTCAGTACCGAGACATCGTGAAAAAAACAGAAGTGCATGTCATAGATGAGGTCTCCATGGTTAGCAGCAAGCTATTTGATGACATCGAATATATATTTAGATGAACTTAGTCTGCATAGCAACAGCATTTATCAGCAATTTCTGCTAAAACATTTATAGTGAAACAATTGGAATGTCATGTGGGATCCTTTCAAAATATGCCTTTATTTCCTGTCAATATATTTCAGCATTGGGCTATGTAGAGGCTCTCTAGGGTAAGTTTGATTATCTATAGTTGGTAGTAGAAACCAGAAGCATGTAAAAAATCAATAATTGTCTGCATTGGGATAGCTGGAGCAGCTTATGCAATGCGCACTGTCCTGTTTTAGCGACTGGGGATAGAGGTGGGTGGGTGGATTTAGGGCTTTACGTCCTGTATTTCTCTGGGGATAGAGGACGTCACCCCAAGTGTTTCCACCCTCGCCGCGTGGAGGCCCAGGACCTTCGAGGGCTTTAATAGTATGGTTGAAAATCAGGGGATCTGAACATGATATGTTTTTAGGTGGTCTGTACATACCTCCGCAAAGGAGAAGAGTTAACACATGCAGCAAAATTGTCAAGATGTTTATACTTAGATTAGAGACGATCTGGCATGTTACCTTGATAAAACCCCCTATGTATCACTTTGTGGTGATTTTAATAGTAGAACAGGTCTTCTGAGTGAAGTTGAAATGCACGTAAATGGTCAAGGGTGGTTGGGTGATTAGGGCTTTACGTCCTGTATTTCTGCATCAGTTGGGCTAATTAGGACAGGCAGAGACCATGGCAATGAGACGAAGGATGAAACAGCCATCCAACTTAGGCTCGACCGGGAATCAAACCCGGGACCCAGCGGTTGGAAGCCCAGAGCCCTACCTCTGAGCTAGGCCCTCTGCCCTAATGAGATCGATATGACTGGTACGCTATACTGCATAAAATCTAAGGCAAAAGGTGTAGATCTTCCCAGTGGGATCCATTGTAAAGATCAAGAAGCAGGTTTGTTTTTGTTTTGTTTGTTGGTTCGTTTGCTCGTTTTTTTAAAGAATAAAATTATTACATCTGAAGCAATGTATACAACACCAACCAAATCATAAGCCACAACGTCAGTCAATTCTCCTAATTACAAAACCACCTCGGCTGACACCCCTGATTTTCAAGCATCACATTGACAACAAGAAGTTCTAGAAATAAACGGAGAACAACAAGAACAACCAGAACAGCAACCGCCACAACATCAACAACAGCAGCAACAACTAAAAAAAAAAAGGAGGGATCTCATTCTGTTGCTACAGCTAGCAGTGCTTTTTTGTCAACAACAAACGACTCTGTCTAGCAATGTGAGCACTACTAAAGAGAAAACCCAAGGTGTACCCCTCTTCCAGCTTGTTTTCACACCAGACTCTGCCATGTTGGCTTTTCTGGTGCACTATGTTACGGTCAAGGTGTGTATACAAGAAAAAAAAAATATATATATATATACATATATTCTGTTCATATATTTTATGACACGCCCTGATATTTTTCTTTTCTTATGTCTAGTATTTTTTATGTTTTGTTTCTTACAGATTGAGAAGTCCTTGATTAAGTGGGTCCTAACAAAAAGAAACGACATGATGACCCTCAGGAAATGTCTTCCTTGTGGAGTAATGCCTCAAACACTACCTACGCTTTTGAGCTTGGAGAAAATGATGCACCAAATCCTCCTCAGCAACTGTCAACATTTACTTTGTAAGTTTTATTAAAAAAAATAAAAAAATTCTGCTGAGGGTGCGCCGCATGTTTTACATATATATATATATATTTTTTTTTTTTAATGTTTGAGGGTGTGCCGCTTCTTTATATATATGTTTGTTTATTTTAATTGACTATTTGTGTGTGTATGTGAGTTATTGTTTAACGCCTCATCAGCACCTGAGTGGGCTATGTAGAGGCTCTCTAGGTAAATGACTATTTAAAATAAGATTGTTTTATGCAAAATTCATATATACAGGATGAAACAGCCATCCAACTCAGGCTCGACCGGGAATCGAACACGGGACCCTTGCTGTTCAAACTGACAAACTTTTTCTTTTTTTTTATCCATTAAATTAATTCAGAGTCGTCTAATGTCGCTTTTCAAATGTCATGTAACCCCCAACAAATATTTTTAAAACCAGCCTCAATGGAACTGCAGCTAGACAAGTTGGCTGTCCCTAACCTCAGGCATAACGTCAAATATGCCCTGGAAGCCTGTTTTTATTGATATAACATATTTTGATTCTCTAAGCATTATTTCACAGACAGTTTGATGTTGAATGCAATGGCAAAATTATGACGAGTATGTACATTTTGGGCACCACTGTGTGTGTGTGTGTGTAATTGTTTAACGCCTCATCAACACCTGAGTGGGCTATGTAGGGGCACCACTGTATATTAGTGCTGGAAGTGTTAAGAATTTTATAGCCCTGTGCCATAAACCTTCTGTTTTTAGAATGTTTATATTACTTCAGAAATGAATGGACAGTAGTTAGGCTTATAAAATATAGAGTATATTTTGTATAGTGCTGCATTTTATTAGTTTATTGTGAAAATGAAATATCACAAGCTAAATAGTCAATGAAAATAATGTCAGACATGATAACTTATTGTGCCCTATCATGTAGATACATTCTGAAAAGGAAATATCACAAGTTAATTTATCATATTAAAATTAAGTATTCAGATATAATTTATTATACCTCAATTCCTTATCTGTCATGCATTCTCATGTTTTTCATCAAATTTGAATATGTATTTTGAACACATAGTATGTTATTCTGAGCAACCTCAGATATGTATTTTCAAAATAAAGATATAATTTGAATTCCAACTCATATTGTTATTAATTTTTGGCTTTGCCAAATACCATGGTAAAATTACTTGTTTGTACTTTTTCACAGTGTAATAATACCCAGAGGCGACTTTTTAGCTTTTTGCGTGTCCCTGAATGTAATCTCTGACGTGTTAATATTTCTAAGACAAATGAAGGTACCTAATGTCCTTGAAATGGAAGTAATAATGCCATTTGTGGCATTCATAAGATCATCAAAAGTTAGCATTGGAAGTAAATCTAGAATTTTGGAATTTTGAGTGTAGGGAATATTTTTTGTAATTCTTATTACTGAATCATAATGTATCTCTATGCTATTCTTATTTCTGAATTTGGAAATTTCTGGTCTTTGCAGCCCTTTGCATGTCCCTGAATGCAATCTGTAATGTGTTAATATTTCTAAGACAATTGAAGGTCCTAATGTCCTTGAAATGGAAGTAATAATGCCATTTGTGGCATTTGTATAATCATCAAAAGTTGGCCTTGGAAGTTAATTTATAATTTTAGAATTTTGAGTCTGAGGATTATTTCTTAATTCTTATTTCTGAAATATTGTGTATATATATATATATATACGATTCCTATTTCTGAATTTGGAAATTTCTGGTCTTTGTAGCCCTTTTCATGTCCCACAATGCAATCTGTAATGTGTTAATGTTTCTAAAACAATTTAAAGGTCCCTGATGTCCATGAACTTCAAGTTATAATGCCATGAGGGGCATTTGCATATTTGATTTTAATAGTTTGTGTTGTAAGTTAAGCTATATTTCAGAATTTTGAGTGTAGGTTATATTTCTTACTTCTTATTTCTGAAATATAATATATCTCATCTTTATTCTTATTTGTGAATTTGGAAATTTCAGGGGCTTTGGAGCCCTTTTCATGTCTCTGAATGCAATCTGTAATGTGTTAGTATTTCTAAAACAATTTAAAGGTCCCTGATGTCCATGAACTTCAAGTAATAATGCCATTAGGGGCATTTGCATATATGATATCAATTGTTGGCATTGGAAATTAACCTATTAATTCAAATTTTGAGACTGTGGTTTATTTCTCAATTCTTATTTACTATTATTGAAATATAATGTATTTCTATTCAATTCTTATTTCTGAATTAAAAATATTCTGGTCTTTTTAGCTCATTAGGTGTCCCTGAATGCAATCTTAAATGTGTTTATGTTTCTAAAACAAATAAAAGTTCCCTGATGTCCTTGAAATGCAAGTAATAATGCCATTTGTGGCATTTGCTTATATGCTTATCAAAAATTGGCCTTGTAAGTTAATCTATAATTTTAGAATTTCTGGTTGCGAGGTTTATTTCTTCATTCATCTTTCTTAAATATATCTCTGGTCTATTCTAATTTCGAAACTTGAAAATGTCTGGTCTTTGTAGCCCTTTGCGTGTCCCTGAATGTAATTTCTCATTTGTTTATGTTTCTTAAACAAGTAAAAGGTCCCTGATGTCCATGAACTTCAAGTAATAATGCCATTAGGGGCATTTGCATATATGGTTATCAAATGATTGGCATTGGAAATTAATCTACTATTTCAAAATTTGAGACTGTGGTTTATTTCTTAATTTTGATTTGAGAAAGATAATGTATTTCTATACTATTTTTATTTCTGAATTTGGAAATTTCTGAATTTTTTAACTCTTTGTATGTCCCTGAATGGAATATCTCACGTGTCTATGCTTTTAGAACTATTAAAAGGTCCCTGATGTCCAGGAAATTCGAGTAATAATGCCATTAGGGGAATTTGCAGATATGCTTATCAAAAGTTTGGTTGGAAGTTAAGCTATAATTTCTGAATTTTGAGTGATGGGTATATTTCTTAATTTTTTTTTTAGGTAAATGCGTTTTTTGCTTCTCAGAAAAAGCCACTTAACAAGAAGCAACGAGGTGTCCTTCAACAGAAGATATCTGACAAATGGGATAATGCAAGACCAAGTGAAAGAAAATATGTAATGACAACATTTTAATGATGTAGGATACAGTATTGAGTTCTGCTCCTGAAAGGAATTTGTTGTCCATTTTTTTTTTCCCCCTAAATTTTTCAAACATAGCTTATACATGATGAGATTATGAAAAGACACAACCTATTGCTGAACAGAGGTTTGACAATTGCATTATATGATGATCAATGAAGACAAGAGTTAAGCAAAACCATATTATACTCAAATTAAACCCCATGGCAACAACGTATAATATCCTTTTTAGGCAAAGCTAATTGATGTCAGTTGACAATCGATAGTATAATCTTAAGTATAGGCCTAGGGCCTAGGCTTAAGCTATAATGCAGCATAAATATTGAATATTTTCAACACAAAATATGAAAATTTGTATGTTAATACTTCTTTGTGATGTTTAAGTATAATTAATTAATTATAATATTTCCAGGAAACAATCCTAAATGTTGCTTGAATAATGGTTAATCAAGAGCGGTCATTGTATGAGCCCAGCAGTTGGAAGCCCAGAGCACTACCTCTGAGCTAGGCCCCTGCCCTCGCTGCTGACTGGTGTGGGTGGGTGGGTGATTAGGGCTTTATGTCCTGTATTTCTGCACCAGTTGGGCTAATTAGGACAGGCAGAGACCATGGCAATGAGACGAAGGATGAAACAGCCATCCAACTTAGGCTCGACCGGGAATCGTACCCGGGACCCAGTGGTTGGAAGCCCAGAGCGCTACCTCTGAGCTAGGCCCCCGCCCTATGCTGACTGGTGTAGACTGAAGTGTGCATTTTTTTACAGATGCTCGCTAATAATGGATATAATTAAGCTTCTTGGGATTTTTTACACCGCTTGCATAGCTGTCAACTACTGCAAACCTTATACATATCACTGCAGGGACAACGGCCGTGCTCCTTTCTGCTTGTGTGTTTTTCAAGATGACGGTCTCATGGCTGATTGCACGGCGATAAAGAACTCGTTCGCTTCCCCGTCGAACAATTTTCTGACCGGGAACGCTCCCTTCTGAAGGCCATTGACATGACAGGGACAGAATTCTGTGCAGCGAATTTCAAGTGTTTTCTTTTGCCATTGTGTGTGGTCACGTGGCTCGTGTGTGTGTGTGTGTGATTAGAGCTTTACGTCCTGTATTTCTGCACCAGTTGGGCTAATTAGGACAGGCAGAGACCATGGCAATGAGACGAAGGAGAAAACAGAAGCCCAGAGTGCTACCTCTGAGCTAGGCCCCCGCCCTACGTGGCTCATGAGCATGAGGATTTTAAAGCAGTGAACAATAACACTACGGCTGTCCAAGGATTTCTCAAGGTCGGTGATCATGCAGATTATGTGGGACCTGTGATGGGCGGCCTAGCCCTGGCTCTTGTCGCGGTCCTGTTGGTTGTTCTGGCCATCTGTGCGTATAAGGTGTGTATTTTTGCAATTTCTGTAAAAATATAAATAATATATCGTAATGGCTAAGCGTCTATCAAAAAATATAAATTCTACAAATTTTCCTGATTATGATTAATAGTCTTAATTTGAAAAAAATCCGCCCAATATTCAAGAAGTTACAGCCTTTTTTAAATTAAAAACCCCCCCCCCCCCATAACACGCCACTCCCTACGCTGCTGTTGTACTGACTTCTTTCCTTCTGTCAGCTGATGCCTAGTATGACAGCATTGCATTATTTTTTTGTTTTGCATTTTGCAGAGGGATGTACTTGTTGCATGTGTGTGTGATTTGGGCTTTACGTCCTGTATTTCTGCACTGGATGGGCTAATTAGGACAGGCAGGGACCATGGCAATGAGACGAAGGATGAAACAGCCATCCAACTTAGGCTCGACCGGGAATCGAACCCGGGACCAAGCGGTTGGAAGCCCAGAGCACTACCTCTGAGCTATGCCCCTGCCCTTGGATGTACTTGTTGCACATTATCTGCGCTCGATAGTGGAGTCCTTGGTGGATGACATCGTTGGTTACGACAACCTGAAGCTTGGTTAGTGTCTTTTCTACACCTTTTTATCAATAAAAAAAAAATTTAAAAATTAGCTGTCACGATTTATTAGCTGTTTTCAGTGTTTTCACTGCACAGACAGAAAGTCCTGATGTTCCACTTTAAACATCTTTAATTTTTCGAACAAAGAAAAATTTTAGCCTTCCTTCAGCATCATGGGGGCTTTTTGTTTTTCTACACCTTATTTGTGGTGTACTTGGGTGTGGTTTTTTCATGGTTTTACCTCTCTCCTTCCCCTTGCATAGGTACTGTGCACAAGGGACCCATAAACAATCTTAAAAACATCTTTTAAGCTTTTTTTTTCTTTGCTAGTTTTTCCAACAAGTTAAAAATAGTCCCCCTTCAGCAATATGCGACTTGTGAACATTTTCTCTTAAAAATAATATCCTAACAGATATACGGGCATATAAGATTTATTAAAAATATGCATTTCAGTTATCTGAACTTTTTTTTGTTGTTCTGCTGATAGTTCAGGACAAAGCGCCTAGGCTGGCTGTGGCTGTGTACAGTCATGGCAAAATGTGCCGCACGGCACAGTTTTGCCGGGCGATGGTCATTTTTACCGCAGTGGCCCTTTTGGCAGCAGCATGCCTGCGTGGAAGAGTGAGAGACAGAGAGATAGATAGATAGAGAAATTTGCTATTTGCGCGTTTTACCAGTAAGTGGAAGATTAATGTCAAAATCAGGATGATTCATGGGAACATCAAACTATCATATCATATAATTTTTTATTTTCGCCAGATATTTGGCTCTAAAGTTTACATTTTGATAAGTGTTCATGTATAATTTCAGCAAGTTTGTCTGTGAAAGAAGAGCAGTAGGATAGTTAGTTAGTGTTATTGTTTAATGCCTCATCAGCACCTGAGTGGGCTATGTAGAGGCTCTCTAAGGCAAGATTGATTATCTATAGTTGGTAGTAGAAACCAGAAGCATGTAAAAAATCAGTAATTGTCTGTGTTGGATAGCTTGAGCAGCTTGTGCAATGTGCACTGTCCTGTTTTAGCAACTGGGGATAGAGGACTTCACCCCAAGTGTTTCCACCCTCGCCGCGTGGAGGCCCAGGACCTTCGAGGGCAAGAGCAGTAGTTTGACGTGGTTACTGTTGATTTTGATGATGCTGATGACCAATTTCGTGATGATGATAGTGATGTGTGTGTGTGATTTGGGCTTTACATCCTGTATTTCTGCACCAGTTGAGTTAATTAGGAGGGTGGGTGATTAGGGCTTTACGTCCTGTATTTCTGCACCAATTGGGCTAATTAGGACAGGCAGAGACCATGGCAATGAGACGAAGGATGAAACAGCCATCCAACTTAGGCTCGACCGGGAATCGAACCCGGGACCCAGCGGTTGAAAGCCCAGAGCGCTACCTCTGAGCTAGGCCTCCGCCCTGAGTTAATTAGGACAGGCAGAGACCATGGCAATGAGACGAAGGATGAAACAGCCATCCAACTTAGGCTCGACCGGGAATCGAACCCGGGACCCAGCGGTTGAAAGCCCAGGGCGCTACCTCTGAGCTAGGCCCCCGCCTTTCTGTGTGTGTGTGATTAGGGCTTTACATCCTGTATTTCTGCACCAGTTGGGTTAATTAGGACAGGCAGAGACCATGGCAAGGAGACGAAGGAGGACTCCACCTTTTTGGAGTTTCCAGAAATGCTCTCTTTTTGCTAAGTACTAAAGCTATTGGGCATTGGAAAAACGTGCTCAGTGATGGGCTTGGATCGAGGATTAACAACGGTCAGAAAATTTTCTATTTTGAATATGATGGACCAGGGGATCCAGAGAAAACTCGCAAAGAGAAATTTGGGGAAAGTAACACATACAAAATGATTTGAACCACATATAACCACAAAGTTTACCCAGACGTTAATCAGGTGTGTGTGTGTGTGTGATTAGGGCTTTACGTCCTGTATTTCTGCACCAGTTGGGCTAATTAGGACAGGCAGAGACCATGGCAATGAGACGAAGGATGAAACAGCCATCCAACTTAGGCATGACCAGGAATCGAACCTGGGACTCAGCGGTTGAAAGCCCAGAGCGCTACCTCTGAGCTAGGCCCCCGCCCTTCTGTGTGTGTGATTAGGGCTTTACATCCTGTATTTCTGCACCAGTTGGGTTAATTAGGACAGGCAGAGACCATGGCAATGAGACGAAGGAGGACCCCGCCTTTCTGGAGTTTCCAGAAATGCTATCTTTTTGCTAAGTACTAAAGCTATTGGGCATTGAAAAAACATGCTCAGTGATGGGCTTGGATCAAAGATTAACAACAGTCAGAAAGTTTTCTATTTTGAATATGATGGATCAGGGGATCCAGAGAAAACTCGCAAAGAGAAATTTGGGGAAAGTAACACATACAAAATGATTTGAACCACATATAACCACAAAGTTTACCCAGACGTTAATCAGGTGTGTGTGTGTGTGTGTGTGATTAGGGCTTTACGTCCTGTATTTCTGCACCAGTTGGGCTAATTAGGACAGGCAGAGACCATGGCAATGAGACGAAGGATGAAACAGCCATCCAACTTAGGCTCGACCGGGAATCGAACCCAGGACCCAGCAGTTGGAGCTGTCCTGGGTGGGGTGGGTGGGTGATTAGGGCTTTACATCCTGTATTTCTGCACCAATTGGGCTAATTAGGACAGGCAGAGACCATGGCAATGAGACGAAGGATGAAACAGCCATCCAACTTAGGCTTGACCGGGAATCGAACCTGGGACCCAGCGGTTGGAAGCCCAGAGCGCTACCTCTGAGCCAGGCCTCGGCCCTGTTGGAGCTGTCCTAGTAATAATTCAGGGTGGCAAAGTACCTATGTGCCAAAGTTCATGCTTTGTACCAGAATGTAACGATCCAAACCTGCTCAACGTTCGGAATTTCTTTGGGTCGAGATTGATACCACAGAAGGTGTACTGCTTTTATCAAGTGACAAGATGTCCAAATTAATGTCAGACATTAATCACCTCAGCCTACACAAGTCAGCCTCCAAGAGAGAAATTCAGTCAATAGCTGGCAAATCAACCTGGTCTAGCCAGGTTTTGCATGGGGGGAGGCCTCATTTGCGTAGATTATAAGATCGGATTAATACATTAAAAGAACCATCCCACAGGACTTAGGATTACTTGGGACATGCGAAAGGATCTGTCATGGTGGATACACTTTGCCACCCACTTCAAAGGCAAGCTGCCCATGACAGACACTGACCTGTCTCCCCAGTATGGTGGATTCTAACAAGGTTCCTGGGTTAGTATTGAGTGGAGGTCCTGGCCTGGGGCGAGTGTGTGTGGGTGGGGCGGGTGATTAGGGCTTTACGTCCTGTATTTCTGCACCAGTTGGGCTAATTAGGACAGGCAGAGACCATGGCAATGAGACGAAGGAGGAAACAGCCATCCAACTTAGGCTCGACCGGGAATTGAACCCGGGACCAAGCGGTTGGAAGCCCAGAGCACTACCTCTGAGCTAGGCCTCCGCCCGGGGCGAGTGAGAAACACATCAACTATGGGGCCCCCATGTGGGCCAACAAGAGTTTATATATACTCTAACAATATTGCAGCTGTTCACATTATCAACAGCTCTTATGTTATAGACTCATTGAGGCAAATATTTTGGCTCTCAGCAACTTGGAACTTAAGTTACATGCGCTATATAAAATATGTTTAGTATTGTTTACCATTATCTTTGAATTTGTTTTATTTTTTTAGAATTCCAGAAGAGAGTATTTTCGCTTCTGCTGGACATTCGACAGAGGCTGGTAAAGTTAGAACAGCAGCAAGTGGATTTGCCCTTCGAGATTGTGTAGATGGGGAAAACGGAAGAATTCCTTCGAATGGAGCAGAGACTGACCAAGATGGAAACGAGAGACGAAATGGTGTGTATAAAATAATTTGAGTTGCATTAATAAGAGTATATTAATATAATATACTTTGTGGGTGTCGTGGCCCAGTGTATAAGGTGTTGGGACTTGTATGCGCGAGGTTGCTGGGATGGTACCACGCGACTCTGGATCGGCCAGCCAAGGGTATATATACATTGTAAAGTCGGCAGAGCAGGGCTTAATTGACCTTGATGAAGACTGTAAACCCTACATTTACATTTATATTCTTGTGTGTCTATATATATATATATATATATATATATATATATATAAATAATACATCTAATCATATTTGCAAATATATATGAATATCACGAGAACTCTGAAACTAACATTAGTAACATTACCTGAAGACTAAAAAGCACGTTACTTATGAGTTTAATTTGTATATTATGTCCTATCTCATATAACATACATTTATAATACTTCATTGTATAGGTCATTATATTATGTTCAGGCTTTACTAAATACATGTGCGAATTGTTTCAGATCAGACAATTATCGAGGATTGGTGGCGATAACCCGGCGAAGCATGTAAACAAGATCTTACACAGGTACGAATTATCAATGAAATGTGTAGTTTTTGATTTGTTTAACATCAAATGATTTAGGTTTCTCTGTCTGAGGTTATAATTGGAATGCAGAAATTTATATTGATATTGATATGAACTGTATATAATCTTAACTCTTTTTTATTTCAGGCTATTTACCAACAAATTGATGGGCCACTTCAATTTTATGGGTCGAAATCGTGCTGGCCAATTGAAAAAGTGTTCCTTCGACCAGACACATGTCTACTCTATAGTGAAATGTATGTAATGTATGTATATATGTATCATATCGATTTGGAGCAGTTTCATCATTAGTTATGATCATGCGTGTATAAGATATATATATATATATATATATATATATATATATATATTTAAAATTCTCTTCATCTTGTAGCAGCCTCTGTTCTGATGACCCACAAAGAAGCTTCTGAGGAAGTCATGAAGAAGGCCACGCAGAAATATTTGCAGAACGCCCCCATTTCGCCAGGGGGGAGGGGGCAAAATTAATTAAAATTTTTTTCATTAAATATTTGAATCATTGTCACATAAATAAACTGTAATTAACCACTATGATGTATTTATTTCCATTGATAAAACGCTGATAAATGAATGTTTTATGGACATTTGTTTGCCGATGTCTAAACGATTTTTGAATCCTGACTTCTGCACGACTTAGTGTTATTGTTTAACACCTCATCAGCACCTGAGTGGGCTATGTAGAGGCTCTCTAGGGTAAGATTGATTATCTATAGTTGGTAGTAGAAACCAGAAGCATGTAAAAAATCTATAATTGTCTGCGTTGGACAGCTGGAGCAGCTTATGCAATGCGCAGTCCTGTTTTAGCCACTGGGGATAGAGGACTTCACCCCAAGTGTTTCCAACCTCGCCGCGTGGAGGCGCAGGACCTTCGAGGGCGACTTCTGCACGACATTTTAAACCTGATTTCTATATGACATTTGAAACCCGATGTCTATAAGTGAGTGAGTGAGTGATTAGGGCTTTACGTCCTGTATTTCTGCACCAGTTGGGCTAATTAGGACAGGCAGAGACCATGGCAATGAGATGATGGATGAAACAGCCATCCAACTTAAGCTCAACCGGGAATCAAACCCGGGACCCAGCGGTTGGAAGTCCAGAGCGCTACCTCTGAGCTAGGCCCCCGCCCTGGAACCTCAGAGGAATGACCTGGAATTTTCTAAAAGCTGCCCATGGGAAGGCCCCGGTCGACGGTATTGGTGTGGCAATAAAAACTGCTGCAGATAGATTAGTTGCTATAGGAACTGATATACTTAGTTGCCTTGATACCTTGAAGTATGTAAACAAATCTGATGTGAAGCTCTATGAAATTAAAACAAAGGATCTCAATGCTTTGACAAAATGGTCAACAAACTTGGTGGAGAAACTGTCAAAGGTGTAATGATGATCCATCAACTGATTGCTCCATCGAAAGTTGAGCTTTTCCATAGGGTACATTCTTGCTTTTGTGGCGATGTGACAGACGTGTGCAGCTGTTTCTCTCCCATATGCAAGATTCAGGTTAAGGATCCACATTTAACAAAGACTATAAAGAAGACGGAGAACAGAGCTATGGCCGCCATTGAGGCAAATCTGACAATACAAATGTTCAAAACTAGACTAGAAAATTGATATGATGTTGTGCAGTTGGATTTTTCCATATTAAGTGCCAGAACACAGCAGGAGTATGCCTACTGGATATCAAAGCGAGCGTTTGTTGGATTATTCTGAAATTAAACTGACTTCCTGTCACCTGGGCTACTTTTCTTTAAAAGCCGAACAGCTTTGATGAAATCACATACTCTATGAACGAAGTACTTTGCCTGGAAAACTTCATATTAATCTGGAAAATGTCAGCAATTATAAAGTAACATTATAAAGCAAAGGTTTGTTCTTTAAACATCCCAAATATACATCAATGAAACTCACATACTCTATGGGCCAAGTATTTTCTTTTGAACTCGGATGACTGATGAAATTCACATACTCTGAGAACAAAGTATTTTGCAAGGAAATTTCATATTAATCTGGAAAAATACTATACCAACAACTTTAACTGGCACTCTCCTTGGGTTCAATATTTAAATATCTCTGATATACTTCAGTGAAACTCAGGGCAGGTCATTGCATGTGCGAAACCCAACACAGGGTCTGTGTTTATTGATATATTTATCACTGGTTTGAAACTGAAGACCCCTTTTTTCTGTCCTCAAAGTCCTCTATTACTGGTGGGGCCTAATATCTCAGTAATGCTGGGGCCTATGAGGGCCTGATGAACCTATGGACAAAGTTATTTCTTTAAAACCAAGTACTTTCATGAAATTCACATATTCTATCAACGAAGTATTTTGCCAGGAAAATTTCATATCAATCTGGAAAATACCTAACAATTATAAATAAAAAAACCTGTAACTGGCAGTTTCCTAAGGTTCGTTGATTAAACAACCCAAATATACTTCACATACTCTGTGCGGTAAGTATTTGCTTCAGAACTCAAATAAATTTGATTAAATTCATATACTCTGAACGAAGTATTTTTCATATTAAGCTAGATAATATCCAATTTCCTCAGGTTTGCTATTTTAACAACTAGAGGTTCCCCCCCCCCCCCCCGTTTCATTATTTAAACAAACCAAATACACTTCAATGAAACTAACATACTCTGTGGGCTAAGTATTTTCTTCCAAAATAACTTAGATGAAATTCACATACTCTGTGGGCGAAGTATTTTCTTACAAAATAACTTTGATGAAATTCACATACTCTGTGAACAAAGTATTTTAATACCCGATAATCATATAGTTAGGTTTTTAAATCATTGGCAATACCACCCAATGAAACATGACCCAGAAACTGTTCCACTAGGACTAATAGAGGCAATATGTGGCTTCCCTCAATCTGTCCATTAACCCGTCCATGAGAAAGATTGAAACTATTTCCACTAGGTCAGAAATACCGCGTGATTTTCGGCCTTAACAGTTAACATGGTTAAATCCTACATCCCAAAAAAAAAAGTTTTCTTAAATGGTCAAATCTTGAAGAAAGCATGAAGCCACCTTCAAGAATTTAAATTTTAAAATCTCGTGTTGTAAATACTATCTAGGTATACAGGTTATTTAGGCCAACATAAGGTGGCCTCCCGTCAAACTTGCACCTCTGCGCAGAATGAACTAGAGCACATAGAATGTGCAATTGGCGCGCAGTATGTGTTTGATACTGCTCCAAGCGTTTTGCAGTCAAAACGGCCTATTACCAGAACAGCTCCCACCAAAGCGGCCTCTAGCCTAAACGGCCTCCCCTGCTTTTAAAGTTCGTTTTTCAGCGTCCAAATCTCACATGAGACTTCTTTTCAATAGGCCTAAGTAGTGTTCTAGAGGTTGCCACCAATAAAAGTATTTGTTGCAGTTTTAAAATTTTTAGTTCCTAGTTCCTAGCCGTTTATGCTGGGGGCCGTTGTGGTAATAGGCCATTTTGACTGTAGAGCCTCCAAGCAAGGTGATCACTGATTGGCTGTTATATGTGGGAAGTACTCATTTCGACCAATCACAGCCCATAACACAAAGTAATCAAAATGGTGGTTGTCACTGATAATCACGACGATCTCAGCTACGTTTTGAAAGGAAATTGGTTTATATTTTGCATTTGAGGGACAGAATAACTGTATTTTATGGATGACCGATATACTGAGCATTTCAATTTTTAGATGTGCAACAAAGGCCGTCTGAAAACAGCAAAATTCACCGTGTTATGCGGCAATTTGCACGGCCATTTCCCCGAACATGCACGAAACTGTACAACGCACTTCTGTCATTTCCGTCGGAGTTCGCCATCTTGTGACCGAAAACAGCCGAGGAACTTGCGGAGGTAACAAACAACGATTTCAAGAAATGTATGGAACACATAAAACAAAACATGAGTGGAAAACACTCCATAGGCAGTACACTAAAGACGGACAATGTGGCAGGGCGCTATGACGTGTAGAAGTATGCTATATACACGCTTGAACGTATACCCGAACTGGCCTCATTGGATTAACATGTAAGTTCGAATTTGCCGCTCGTAAAATGGCAAACCGGACGCATTACGCGCAAACGTCTCCTCCAAGCCACTTAAGTATTGGCGCTTCGCGCCAATTATACACAAAATAGATTTGCGCAGAGGTTTCCACCAACATAAGCTCAACAATATTACATTACATTAAATCTCACTTTTGGATTTTGACCTAAAAAATGTAGTGGATTCACATACTCTCTCAACGAAGTATTTTAGCTGGAAATTTTCATAGTAATTTGGCAAATATCCCACGATCACGTAATGAGATCAATATCACACTTGTTATAAATGAAATTCACAGGCCATGGGATTGCGACCTTTTACAGAGGAATCATATCAAAATGAGCAAGTCCATACCCTTAGGTTTTAGACAGGCTAAATGGAAAACAGGAGCCTGTGTACATCAAAATTCACAGGCTGTAAAATCGCAACCATTTCAGAATTGTATAAACCTTCATTCACTAAAAATACCAGTTAAAGGGTATGAATAAGCATTTATTTAGTATTAACAGCAACGACTGGAGTACAAACGACCAAGATTATATGCAAATAAGGTTATGAACTGTTGGAAACTAATACAAAACAAAATGTGCTGTACTTAATATGATAATCACAGGTCTGCAGCTAAGTGCACGGACCCTTTCAAGAAAAGTCCAAAATCAACTTTCTCTGAACTTCGTACCAAAGGCATCGCATTCAACCGCAGCAATTCTTCACCAAAATTAGAAGTAAATGTTCGCCTCCGAGTTTATACTCGCACAGACGCTTATTCACATTCCACTGGGTACTTACACAAAATCATCATGTAGTACAAATAGTAATGGATTTCACATTTAACCAGAATCAACAGTAGCAGTATTAAAATGAACCATTCATCACTGTATAACGAACCCCTGGAGACTTTCACAAAACATCTACGCTGAACACAGAGACACCTGGTGTACTGTATCAAATGACAAATTTCAAACCTCGCCCACAATACTGATTGATATTTGCAATACATTCTCTATTCACAATTAACAGCACCAATAATTTTGAACTACTATCTGAACTGAAATAGGATATACTGCTTCAAATGACAGGACATCGCAGAACAATCAGCGTTGACACAGAAGTCATTATCTTATTAAACAATTACTGTCCCAAAATTCATCAAATTACAACAATAAAACAAACTAAAATTCAACGTGATAACTACCATTAATAAGAACCTGAAACTTTTTTAACATTCTACATTCAGACCCAATATGCCCAGCATACTGTGCGCATGCTACACAACACTAATAGCCACTAGACGACTACTTTCAACTTTCTTCATGTCAAAAACACAAAAACAGCTCCAACAACTGATCACTGTAAAGGCAGAGATTCCACTTAAAAACCTAAGATATCCATAATTTGTTCATGTCTAGTGAATAGCCACAATGATTCTAAACCTTAACGAGTGAACTTTCATTCCACAGGAGCCACCAAAGCATATTGTAGTCAATGTGACCGAACAAAATTCAATAGGAGTCATCAACTAAGTCCCCTCGAGAGTCTGTCCCATATGCTGGATGTTGTGTCTGAGGAATCCGGTTTTGTTCTCTCGGCAACGGACCCAAAAAGACCTCGTCGCATTTGAAGTACATGTTTGCAATGTATGACTTCACATCATAAGCATACAACTGAAGGGACTTCACGGCATTTCCACCCTGAATGATGCGAACAGGTACACAAAGACGCCTGGACAAGACATTGCAAACCCGACCTCTCAACTCTTGAAAAGAACAACCCACATTAGGGTCACCATGGATTAAGTCCACTTGGACATTAAAGGCATATACATCAAAGACACTGTATCTGGGCAATTTGCTCATCAAGTAGAAGTACCTGAAATAGAAATTAAACATCCTTCTTAAAGTTTTCTGTAATAAGTAAAGGACATGTTCAATGTTAATTTTATTGTTGAAGGAGTTGTACGAATCACAAGGGTCAATTTCACATACTAAAAAAAAACGGATTTCTGGAAAAAAACTGAAAAATCACATCCCTGATATTCTACTGAAGTATACTTTTCAATTTTTTGGCAGTTTAGGTTATAATAAACTCCATATATGTCCTACTGACAGTGACCCATACAAACCTCAGAAGCACAACATCATACAAATCTACATTTAAATAGGAATAAATAGGGAGGGAAAGATCAAGTATTTGTGCCCATGGCCCTTCTGTTCTCAAAGGTCTTAAAGCATCAAGCTGCATCTAACACACTGACTTACGTTTCCACCAGCAAATGAACCTCCCAATACTCCATATCTGTTGAGACCAGCAATACGTTTTTCTTTCCATCTCCGTTTGGTGGGACAAAGAGTGAGTACTTGCTTTCTGGACCGATAGCAAATGGGAATATCTTCGATGCCATTCTCACATACTTGTAATCTTTCGTCTGCATGTAAGCCTTATACAGGCAACTGAAATAAGTAGGATTCAGAAACAATTAAAATTTTAGGCAAGACAAGTAATGATAGAATCTGCCAGACTGAAGCTGTATTCACTGTTTCTGCATTCTTGCATGTATGATAAAACCCATATGAATACAATATAACTGCCATTCACTAACCACGTACACACAGGTAAATTTCATTCCAGTCTAGTTGGCTGGGTACGTCATGTTTTAACTTAATCTTACTGGCTATCTGCAGGCAAATCGTCATGCCCTTACCAATCTGAATGTGGTGCTAAATGATTAGATGTCTGGTTCCACCTCAGTGAGCTGCTTAATGTTGATCAGTCTATCATAACACAGTCAAATGCACATATGCTAATCTTCCTACCTGACTTACACAAGTGCTCTCGACCAATTACTCAGTCTGTATTGCTTATATATTAACTTGGATATCAGTGAAATTTAGCAAAGCAAGCTCTCAATGTCAATGTCTCAATGGTACTGGATCTGAAGCTTAGTCAGCTCTTATGACCAGCTGCCAGAGGCAGACGTAATGATGAGATAAGGCTTGGATTCCACACCATGTTACACATTTACCCCATGGGTAGGGTCTTTTACTTGCTTCAGCATAGACACTTGAGTACAAAGCACCTCCAATTTAACGTCTCATGCGATCGACATCCAGCTGGGATTTAGCTCATGAAGTGTGCCTAGGCCAGGGATCGTACCCTGGACCTTCAGTAGAGCTCTGTGTACGTGGTTAATGAAATGGCAGTAAAATTGCACCATTTGCATTTTTATCACATATACCCATACAGAAACCGATCACAGAGTCTGTAGCTCAACACATTCATGTCGCATATTGTTATGTTCAATTGAATCATCATAATATTATGTCATCTCATACAATGGAAAATAACTATTAATATCAATAGGTAAATTCTCTTACTGTGACACGGTGACTGCAACATCCAGATTAACTGGTAACACGGCTGGATTATTGTAGTGGCAAACGCAAAGCTTCATAAGAAATGCCGGAGTGCCAACCATCACTGTACCAGCGAGAATCATGTTGTACATGTCAGGCAGTGTTGGATCTGAAACAAAATACCAATATTGAATTGATAAGTACTTGACAAACACTGGAGATGATCAGGCTACATGGCTGTATTAGTCAAAATCAATCATAGCTGTATTAAGCAATCAAAATCTGTTACAATACCTACCCATCTCTACCAAGGTTGGATCACTCTGTGCAGCTAATTCATCTGCAACGATGCATCAAAACTTCACATACACTGTATTACAAATGCACACAATTTTTACCTCATAAATTTGTATATTTTACACAATTATAAAGCAAAGTCAACTGAATATTGAAATGATATCATGAAATAAAGTTCAAGTTACTGTACATATTTTTACAACCTGAGTGACTGTTTCGCCCAGTTATTCCAACTAAACATTGAAGAAGACATGACACAAAAATTCAGAGGAAACATTGAAGTAGATCAACAGCATAAATGATACATACCCACTTCCCGAGACAAGAAGAGGGTCTTGAAGACCTTCATCAAATTATCCACATATTTCTTTTGAACTTCACGACGTTCAATGCCCCGAACTTGGCCTGACAACTCGTTATATTGATTAGTCAAATAACACCACAAATTTTTCAAGCACTTTATCCTTAAAGTGATGATGTCCATACCAGTGGTAACTTGTGGTTTGGGCCACTTGCATTCTGAAAATTAAAAAGAAGCATTTTGAAAGGCTTGAAAAAACACACATCATTAATAGTATAGGCTGTTAATATTATAAAGGTTGTGGGGCTAACTGATAACTGTGAATAGCTCAAATCAGCAACATTTGGATGGCACCCAATAAAAGACAACAGGAAGCTTCGATTGATGCATCAGTTTGCATTTGCCTCACTTCAAACCGTGCAAGACCAAGAGACCGAGGCGGCAAATGAAAAATCTGCTCATGAAGGGACAGATGAGACAGCTTAAAAGTATCACTAGATATAGCTAGGTCAAGTATTTCCAGATTGCCCTCCATGTGCATACTTGAAGACTAGATTTCCTCACACACTGAAGAGAAAGTTGCAGACTGGAAAACAATGGCATCACAATCAAACCAATAATAATAAATATCCAGTTTTTTTGGGGGTTTTTTCTGGTCATATTTCATCATGAAAAGCTTAGAGCAGTAAGAAATGGACAGAGAGATTATTAATAAGTCAACGCCAACTTTCTAACCCATATAAATCCCTCTCAGTACCAATTAACTTCAAGTTCATTATCTTTCCAATAATAATTTTTTGCCATCTTGTCGTCACCATTATGACAATCTGTTATAATAGTAATCGAGAAGCATCAGAAATTACGATAAACAACATAGCAAACTTTAGTTACAAAGAAGTGTTTATATCAGTGAGAAAGCTGGGGTTCCACTTGTTGTAACATTTCTATACATTTTGTGCAGCTCTGTGGGATTTACGGCAAAATATCACCATAAAACAGGCTAACATTTATTTTGAATCCTATTATAGTCGTCCCAATTTCCATATGATATTGGCATCAAAAGAGTTCTTCAACACCTGGAGGACTGTTTTGGGCCATTTTAAGAACCATCTCATGTCCTGCAGAAATGCTGAAACCTCTCGGTAACCCAATGCATTCAATTTCACAACTACTACAAGAAACACAAAGTTCACACTCAGCAGCTAAATCACCACATATACTGGTACTTACCTTCTAACAATTGAATAACTGAACTCAATGGTTCTTGTAGCCGTAAATACACGTCCACTGCGATGAACACACGTTCAACAATGCTAGCAAGACTCTTGGCTTTAAGGGAGTACCAGGGCACGGAGTCCTGCAGTTGCTCCATGAGCTGAAATGATAATATTGTTTCAATGACTGACTTTTTAAGACAACAAAAACGATATTGGTAGTTTCGGCAATAACGCCTTCAGAACTCAATTTAAAGTTGTTTTTAGACCACCAGTTACGTGATATTGTTGCGGGTGAGATGAGTGAGAAAATGACCAAAAAATATCACAAAGAAATTTAAGTAATTGTTGTATGAACTTGTAAAACCAGATGAAATCTCTGATGTCATATCAGAGAAGAATGCTACTTAAAGAGAATGACCGATGATTTTACAACTGACCATTACAAACAAGCGTCCTTACAATGCTAATTCATCACTGACCTTATGACAAGCTCGGATATGCCCCATATACCTATAGGTATCAACATGAGCCTTTGCTATGGTGCTCAAGTTTATTTTGTCGTCCTCATTCAGGGTCTTATCTGCAAAAATTAGTGACAAAATTTAAGCAATTTTGGTCATAGAAAATTCATTCACACCAAATCATAGTTTATACATGACCTGTTAACATTAAACAAAACCTGAGAGCACTCATCAAGATCCGCGAATAATTCCCTAGCTAAAGTTTCAGTTCCAAGACCTTATTGAAGTAATCAATTTCATATAGTTCTATACTTATCTTTCAACTAAGAAATCAACCCTGAACTTTTCTTAATAATTAAATGGCTTAACAGTATTCAATAACTTTTACAACTGGTTGTCAGTCAACACAAAGGTTTCTCAACTTCAATAACTTGCATACAAAAAAACTAACCAATTTTGTGACTGAGTCTATATGTTTGGTTAGAGCGGAAACTGGAAACTCCTTAATTTGAACATCACTTTAAAAAAACACTGCACGACAGGCGGTCAAAGCGAAGTTGTAGTGCCAAGAAGCTGTTAATAACGACGGCCAGGGGCAGATCCACACGTTCTGAATGAAATTCGCCCCTGGCCGTTGTTATTAACGCCCACAGCTTTGCAAATGGCCGCCACTTCACTGTCGTGCAGTGTACATTGTTTACCACAGAGCCTAACAATTAAACCACAAAGCAGCTGCAACCTAACTATTGACAAATGCTCAATAGGGCTGGTCAGTTCATGTGTGACCAATGACCCTGTACAATAAATAGTACAATACATGACGTCACCATTACACAATACTAGAAGACGTCACCAATAATTGGGCTGTGGTGACGTCAGTATTTCCAGGTACAAGGTCATACCAGTTATAGTACCTCTGAGCTTCTGTAAGTGAGTGATAAAAGCTGGTAGAAGTGATCCCGCTCTTTGGATTAGGCCACCGGCAAATGCAGTCAAATGATCCTTGCCCAGATGAGGCTTTTCATCTGTAGCCAGTTTGTACAGAGACGCAATCCTTCGGATGTCATGTCTCTTGGCTGCCTCCTAATTATGACCAGAAAATTTTTTAAATTAATATCATTATTACTATCAGTAATCTTGTTTGTTAATTAATTTTTTTGGAGCACTCTTTTATGTATATCAATAAAAATATGTAGCCATCCTGTCCTCAACGGCAATCTTTTTAGTTGCTAAAAATACAGTTACCTTAAAGGTACCATGGATGCTGACAATAATCCACTTGTATAAAATTTATGTAAAAAAATATGCTAAAGTATTTCAAAAGAATAATGCTGCTAGATTCCTAACAAATTTCATCTGTTATTCAGTCATTTGCTGCTCCCAAGTTTAAGTCAAGCAATAAATGCAATTTACATGCCTGGACAATTGTAGGCCTCAGCATGCTGTAATTGTTGGAAAATTTGACTCCAATGTAAAAAGTGGCTTTAGGGCTGTCTGCTAATTAATTTAAACAACATGTATGTTTCAAATGTGCATTCCCAATTTAAGCATAATATAGGATGTTTTCATATTTAGTTGATTGACCCCACATCCAAATATGCAAAAATGACCTTTTAACCTGTAAAAAGCCACAAAGCACACAAGTATCTCCCAATAATTGAACAGAATAGTTTATAATTATAACAATACATACCTTGATCAGTTTCTTGACATTTGCTAATGCAGGGTGGCTGCCCTCGGCTGAACACAAAACAACTACAGTTACTGACTTTCCAAACTTCGTTACTTTTCTTACAGTTGGTTCCAGTAATGTGCTTACTGTCTTAGTTGTTCAGATGAAAATTGGCTATATAATATGTAAAATTTTACTCTTTTTCCTATCTGTTTCCATGCACTTGCTCAGTGACAAAATGTCCAACTGGTGAAACTGAATTATAGCTGATTATGACTCATCAAAGGTCAGCAAGATGGACTCCACTGGTCTTACATGAGTCATGATCGCAGCTGTGTGTCATAATCAAACAGCAATCTATCTCCACTATCAGCTGCAATATTGGGATTTCAACTTTGAGAGCAACAACTGATTTGTCATGGTAAATCCTACGTTGTTTATAGGGAGAACCAATGGTGTTATGACAGAGCTCTTTGTTTTTCACGTTCTGTGTAACTGCATTTTCCCATGGGAAATGATCGCTGTGCATTGCACAGTGTAACTGTGCTAATTACTGAAGTCAAGAGTTTCCTGTTGTCAGTTTACACGTTTGTTAGAGTTAACAAATAAGTAATGGCTCAGTCATTCACTGTTTGCTTGCTCTCAAATCTTGAGCAAGAAAACACCAAAAAATTAGATGGGAATCCTTGAGCTAACCTAAATTTTTTTCTTCATGAAAATGTTTGATTGGAATTTTTTTATTACTATTATGCCAAATTCAAGTTGTCTCCATTGATAGAATATGCGTTTGACAAATTATTTTTATGAAAATACCATGACAACCATATAATTTTACTAGCAGTAAAAAGCGCAAGGCTGTCCAAATGACAGATCTCATAATCCATTTGCAAAATTAAAACCCCAGTGATAGCTCAATGAGCTCATGACCCTCTGGTACATCAGTGCTGGCTATTCAGCGGCCTAAGATGAAACAAACACATTAGTAAACACTTCACCGGAACCAACTGTAACCACCAAAACTATTGGTAGCGGCCACACCAAACTTTCATAACTAATTTTAGGTTATTCTGAACTAAGCACTGAATTCAGTTATTCATAAATACTATATCTCACACTTATTTGACATTATCATCTGCATGATTACTGACTGGTAGCTCCACTGACTGGTAGCTCCACTAACTCGTTCGTGTTTAAACAGACACGAAAATATACACAAGCTTTTTTTTTTAATTTAAAAAGATACGAAAATCTATGAGCTTTTGGCATAAAACTGACGAATGAATAGAATCATATTTCTTATGACTTACCATTGGCAGTAAATCTCTGCGGTCTTTCCGCTTTGTTGTCACGAGAAGAACAGCTTTGGTTGTCGCTGAGAATTGAATTTGCCCTTGAATTTCGACCCAAGCCAAGGTCACTTCCTCCATCAGACACAGTGATCTTGAGACCCATGGATGGGTTTCGATCATCAGTTTCTCCAATAACATCACGTTGAACAATGCGCTGTGCGGCAAAAGCATCACTTTCTGCAACAGCATTTTGCAATGCTGCAATGTCGACTTCTGATGTCTCCCAGTCCATTACAGCATCCTGACTATCAAGTAAAGCAGCTGACAGTCGCTGCTCATTATTATCCGAAGATGCTATACTTGGCGATCGGTCTCTACCATAATCAGACACTGACTCCGGAGGGATGTTTGCTTCATCTTCATCACTCTCAGGAGGAGGGGGAGAGAATGTAGCTGATGGTGCATCAGGATCAGCATCTTCCAGCAGATCTGACTCATCTGACTCCACTTGTGATGGTGGGAAATCGTTACTCATACTGATCATCAATTCTGGAGCGGTTCTATCTTCGCTTACGTTAGTCCTATCTTCTAATTTATCCTTTTCCTGAGTTACAACTTCTTCATTTTTAGGCTTACGTTCCTGTACAATCTTTCCTTTCACTGTACCGGTGCCTCTGATACTTGCTTTCGGAGGCCTATCTCGAGGCTTATCTCGAGTCCTGTCTAGAGACCGTTCCGGAGACAAACTTTCAGACTTTTCCAAATAACGTCGCCTTCTCGGATCCATATCATCCTCATCCCTAAAAATATTTTTTTTAAAGAATATATATCCCAAGTCATCGAACCCACTTCAGTGCAACTAGAATTCACTATATGATTCACATTTCCTAATTACAATACCAGGTTTAATTTATAATATAAATCCTATTGGATTCCAAGGAAAATATTTCCAAGTTAACATTTAATCATTCATCAGTTATAAATATATTTAAATTCGCTTTTTGGTGAATCAAATTCTTCACAATTTTTTTTTTTAAACTTGGATTCCAATAAAAAAAAAAACACGTTTAAATAAAAAAATATTATTTCTGGTAATTTCAACCATACATCCAACTCGTGTATGACGTAAATAAAACTATATGTATATATCTGTTCTTCAGAAGTAACAAAGACTTCCCCAAACTTTATTTTTTAAAGAATTCTTTAAAGAATTCTTTAAAGAATTAAAACTTACAACTCATCCTCCGAATCAGACGGCACAACAACACTTGGCACATCATCATCATCCTCCTCATCACGAGATTCCTGACTTAAGGGCCGATCCTCCTTCTCAAAAGAAAAGTAATAAATAACCATGAATGATGTGATCATATTGTCTTTTTATCGTTACAGTTGTAGTGCCCTCTGTAGGTAGGCACTGTTACTATTTCTCCCCATTGTCTTGCATAACTGACCAAGTGACCATGGAACCAGTTTTCACAACTAACATACACTATCTAAACAATGCTGTGTGTCAGAGGTCAGTTTCTGACAGAATTAGGCCTCCTGACAGGCTTCTGTGATCAACAGAGTGTGACAATTTGTGATTAGGCCAATGCACTAAGCTCATACTAGGTGGACAGCACTGGAGCACTTCATCACATCAAATAATAACACAGGTTGGAAATGTATACTCAAATAGAATTCTACCTTATCAAATAAATATTATCTACTGGACACTATTCTGGAGTCAAACCATGACCTTCAGCAGTACATAGTTTCTATTCACTTCCAAAATCATGATAAGTTCTAGCAATAAGTATAGTAGGTCAGCCTGGTCTGGATTTGTGTCACTTCTAATTCAAAATGAAAAATAAATCCTCAAGCACCAAGCTTATCAGGACAAAGTTCAACCACTACAAATTAAACATCCTAACCCATATGTGAGATAGTAACATGGGCGTTTGTTCTATGAATATCCAACCATAACTAGATACTTAAAATAGTGAAAACACAAAAAGTGAAAACCTTCGTGCTGTTGATCAATTGTATTAAGACTAGCTTGATGGTGTAACGGCTAAAAGTTATGAAATGCTTTTATGAAACATCTCTTCTTATATTCTTCTTGTCTTTAAGTGATTACTGTCTCTCTTGATGTGCTAAATAACAGGTCACTGGTATCAAGACTAAATGCTTAAAAGAAATAATCTTACATGTATGTGAAATTCAGATCAGTCTTTGAAACTTACTTTGGATGGAGAAGATGTTAAATGCGTCTTGGTACTGTCCGACTCATCAGTTGGTTGGTTAGGTAGTGACATCGGTTCCTTGTTGCCTTCCTCTGCCACATCAGCCTCACTATCTTGGCTGAATGATTGGTCGAGCACTTTGGACGCGGGACTATCCGAGCCATCCTCCTCTATGCAACCACTGAGGAATTTCAGCAGTGCTGGCTGAAGATTAGACCCTTCATCTTCATCAATTATAGTTTGGTTCGGATCTCTAGATGGTACATTATCATTATCAGATTTCCGGGATGCCTTGTCATCTTCATCCATTTCATCATCATCCATAAGTGTTAAGATCATCAGGGAATCTCCACCGTCCCCATCTTCCTCCTCTGCATCTGGACTGTTTCTGCTCGAACCAACTTCATTCAGACCATCACCACCACCTAAAGACTCCATACCATCATCAAAGAGTCCCTTTTCTGTTTGTTCATGATGTACATTTCCCTTATCTTCAGCTATGTTACATTGCTTATGATCAGTCTTAGGACTACCCCGACGACCACCAATTTGTGAGTCACTCATTGAAGGACTACGCTCACTTGAACTGTCTCGGATCTCTTTGTAGAAACTTGGAGTATAACTGCTGCTTAAGTTTTTCTTGTGATCTGGTATGCCCTTTAATCCAAAGATCACATCTTTATCTAACTCTGACTCAGATGCACTACCTACATCCTCACTGCCAACATCTTCATTTCCAACACTCTGAAAAAGTAGAATGCAACTATGTTGTAATTGCCATTTATAACAAAGATAAGAAGACATAATGACTCATAAAATAAACTTCACTCACTGAAACTTGACTTGCAATTTGCAGTCTTCGAAGTCTTGGGTCTCTGGAGTTACTCATGCAACTCAGCCTGGAGATGGGTGTGGGAACATAGCTTGCCTTGTTACCAGCATCAGCCTTCTGATCACTTTTATCAGGACTACAGTGGCTTTCTTTAGAGTCCTGCATCATTTTCCCCTGTGCACCACCTCCACCACTTCCTGACGTTGAAGGCCAAGCAGTTGCTAAATCATCACTGAATTGCTGAATCAGTTTTGCAAATTGGACTTCATGGGGTCTTACTGTATGTTCCTTCTCACCAAACACATTAATGTTCTTCCTGGGCAGACTGGATTTACCTGGTGAAATTTGTCCAAAAACTGGCATGGATTGCGCCGGTTCTGGTAACGCCAGGGCTGAACTGTCATACTGCCCCTGAGCAGAATCTACATTTTGAGCACAACCAAATTGAGGAACTGAGTTCTGATTAGGGAATGCAAATCTAATATTTTGCTGCTGTTGTCTTCCAAAGGGGCCACCTTTAAACCGTTGTCTTTCAAGAAGGCCCATCGTGTGCTGTTGTTGCCTGGAGAAGGATTCCACCGGACACTGTTGTTTTGTACCAAATGATGTCCTTACCATGTGCAGCATGGGAAGGACAAATCTATTAGCCATAAACTGTTGTACTTTCAATTGATTAAGCATAAACTGTTGTCCTTCGGGTTGACCAGCCATAAACTGCTGTCTTTCAAATCGATTATCCATATTATGTGGTCTTTCAAATCGACTATCCATAAACTGTTGTCGCTTAAATCGATTGTCCATGCTCTGTGGTCTTTCAAATTGAACATCCTTTACCTGTTGTCTTTTAAACTGACTATCCATGCACTGTTGTTGATCGAATCGTAATCCTATGTTTCGCTGTTGACTGTTTGAAGAACTGGCCATACCCTGTTGCTGATTTGTCATGGGACCACCACTACATCCTTGTTTATCGGAAGGATAGTTCAAGCGCTGTCCTTTTTCAAATCTGCCACCTCTGTGTCGTTCTTTATCATACACTTCATCGATGTCCCCATCTTGAACAAAGGAATCATCTGAACGATTTTCTTGCTCTAATGAGCCATGTGTGTGCTGTTCTTTTTCCAGTCTTTCAAGGGGTTTAACCACATCACGATGACTAACAGGAGGACTGACAGAACGTTTTGCCCTAGACTGCGGTCCTCTTGAGCTTGTAGCGCTTGGAACAGGGGCGTTTCTGAGATAAGGAGGAATCTTGGGCTTCGAATAAGATGAACCAGATTCATTATGGGAACTGTCACTCGAAAATTTCTCTAGTGGGCTGGTAAATTTGGGAATCCTTCCATCAGTAGCTCTGTTGCCAGAAATCTTACTAATCTTCTTAATCGGAGCAGAAGCAGTTGATTTTTTCACTTTCTGATTTTGATTGAACACAAAATCAGCAAGGTTGAATTCACTTGATTTGGCATTTGTGTTGCTACCACTGGAAATCTCTTTATGCTTTTGTTTCTTGTGAAATTTCATAGCATCTTTTTTGTCAGGCTTTGGACCTGCGGGTCCTTCATTAGACTTCTCTTTGGCACTTTTATGTTTGTGATTTACTTTTTCATGTCCTGGAGAGATGTCACGTTTTTCTCTCTTGGATTTCTTATGGGATTTGTGAGCCTTTTTTTCTGTTTCTTCAGAAATATTATCACCAGAGTTTGAGACTTTTTCACTGCCTAACACAGATTCACTGGCTTCAGCTGATGTGCCAGTAACAGTTTCGGAAACATTACATTTCACTTCCTCTGGCGAGACACTGGCAGCAGGCACTCGAGAGCTAGGCTTCTCTAAATCAGTACTTTCTTTACTGGATTTCGCCATTGGAGAGCTCGGTCTCTCTGAGTTGAAACTTTCTTTGCTTAATTTTGCTTTAGATTCCTCACATTTGTGCTTCTTATGTTTCTTCTCAATTTCGGAAGAGTTATCATGTTTTCTCTTCTTGGCTTTCTTGTGTGATTTGTGATCTTTCTTTTGACGACTAATTTCTTGTGAATCCATATTTGTATCAATATCTTCTACAGTTGGTGATACAGGAGAAGAATTAAAGGCATCCTTCCCTGATAATGTGCTAGTGATTGGCACAGAAGAACTAGAACTATCCAAGTGTCTTAGTGAAACGCTAATTACAGTTTTATTTGTTTCTTCATTACACACTGGTTCCGACATATGAATATCAGTCTCGTCATGTGGTATTTGCACTATTTGGTCCTCATCTGCTCCTGCATCTAGTCCAGAATAGGCAAAATATTCATCCATGTCTACTTCTTGTACTGTGCCAAGTATGATACAGTCTTCTCCAGAAAAGGGAGAATTTTCATCATCATCTAAACATTTTCCTGAATCTGCATGCTCAGTATCATGTGGCACTACTCCTGAAGACAAAGCAACGTCAATTTGCGAGTCACTACATTGGTCTGACCCCTTCAATTTAGAGGTATTTTTCTTAGAACTGTTGTGTAGTATGCTTGGCACATCCAGATGGGTGGTTCTATCAGTTTTCTTCGACTTTTTAGCGGTTGCCTTTGAATCTTCCAGTGCCGAGTCCTTGACAGGAGAAAAGATCTTGAAAAGAGGTACATCATCATCATCACTTTCAGCAAATGATGTATCCATGGCAGGTTCAGCAGGGTCATCTTCTCTGCTCATTGTTTTACCATAATTCAAGTGATCACTTTCCAGATATGCCAGTGTCTTTTCACCACTATCATTTTCATTCAATCTGCAATGCAATCCTTTGCTAAGATGTCGGTTGAGCTCATCAGACGTCAATCTAGGCAACCTGAGAACCAACTTCTTTGAAATGTCAAATTCAGGCTGCTGTTCAACGATTTCATCACAAGAATCTGACTGCAAATCTAACTGACAGTCCACCGCAGCAGAACAATTATCAGATATCATGTTTCTATCACAGTCAACTGATGTTAACTGATTAACTTTGCACATATTCAGTTCATCCAATTTCTTTTCACGGTCATTCGAAGGTTTGTTTTCTTGGCTTTCATGGTTCATCCTTTTTGAAATCGGATTGTCTTTGACAGCCATCTCCACCTTGGCTTTTTTTGAGTTATGAAGATTCCTACTCATTTTTGACACATTTTTAGGAATTCCTGTTAATTCACCAGCAGAACTGCAAGCCACTGTCAACGATGGCTCTTTTCTGAGCGATACAAAACAAGCTGCCATCTCTGAAGCAACAGGCTTATTATCAGGAATGCATTCATTAGGTTGTACATTGGTCGCAACTATCCCAGGTTTGCCAGACTTTCCATCCCTTGAAGATGGACTCCTCTTGGGACTGGTCATCTCTTTTGTTAGCACAACACCTGCGACACTACTTTCACTTTCACTTTCTGTACGATCAGTATCATCTTGAGACAAAATATCACTTTCTTCATCAGGAGAAATACTAACGATGTTTATGTCAGTCTTTGTTAGCATCCTTCCACCTGAGCTAGATCTGGATTCCTCCTTTAATGACTTGTCAGGAATAGAAGAGGACACTAGCTGACACTTGACATAATCAATATCAGACTCACTACTTTGTGGTGCGCAGCTATCACTGTCTAACATTCCAGTATCGTCAGCATCTATAAAGCTACCCGCGTCCATTTTTACTGCTTGGGGCCTCTTAAAATCTTCACTTTTCCATTGTCTCCGTTTCATTTTTCGTGACCTTCTGGAAGCCCTTAATCTTTTGTGAGAGGATATGACGGCTTCGTCACATTCAGGACTTTCAACTTCTACAGGGCAATCTTTCGTTGGGCTTCCACTACATTCCACTTCCTCTGGTGACCGAGCAGTTTTGCCTTTCCTCAATGGTCTGCTAATCCTAGACTTAACTTTCTCAGCTGTATAGTGAGGATCTTCATTCTCAGTTGATTCCATATCCTCATCTGTTTCGGTCATGTTTCCCTTATTCTGAATGTTCACAAGATTTTCTTGGTTTGAGTCAAAACTGCTTTCTCTTCCTCTTGACTGTGATCTCATACTTCTCTGTCTACCACTTCTGAGAGCAACCCCAGTGCTAGGTGCCTTCAATTTGCCAAGATGGACAACAGCTTTATATCCGAACATGTTTTCACTCAAGGATGACTCATGCTTGGGTTCATCTGGTAAACTGAGGCGCTTCCTTCGAAGTTGTTGAGAAGGTCTTGCAACATGTTTCACGCTCTGCGGGGACACTCTGAACGAAATCTCTTCATCCACATTAAATGACAACTTTGAGGCACTTACTGGAGTATCTGGAGATGACGGCCTAGCCCTGGTTGATGGCCTTGGGCTGGCCTTTGTATCTGGAGATGACGGCCTAGCCCTGGTTGATGGCCTTGGGCTGGCCTTTGTATCTGGAGATGACGGCCTAGCCCTGGTTGATGGCCTTGGGCTGGCCTTTGTATCTGGAGATGACGGCCTAGCCCTGGTTGATGGCCTTGGGCTGGCCTTTGTACCTGGAGATGACGGCCTAGCCCGGGTTGATGGCCTTGGGCTGGCCTTTGTATCTGGAGATGACGGCCTAGCCCGGATTGATGGCCTTGGGCTGGCCTTTGTATCTGGAGATGACTGCCTAGCCCGGGTTGATGGCCTTGGGCTGGCCTTTGTATCTGGAGATGACGGCCTAGCCCCGGTTGATGGCCTTGGGCTAGCCCTTGGTTTACTTTGCTCAATCATACGAGACACTTTCTCAGGTGATGTCACGTCAGAAAAACCGGTGTCTGATGTAGAGTCATCGTTGAAGACTCTCCTTCCTGACCTTAACTTCCTAGAATTTGGGGCAGCCATTTGTCCCTGCAACATAGAAGAATCCCACCATGTACATGACAAAACAGAAGGCACCAATACATAAGTAAACACACTCTGTCTAGACTCTAAACACACACGTATTCAATCTGCTCTAAAGAGGTACAGAACACTTCACAGGAATCAACAGTCTAAATTTAAAATGTCATGCTTCTAGATAAGACTTTTGAAATTCTTTGCCTTAACACAAAATTAATCACTGTATATACAATTGATCATGGTGAGTCATGTTCCTGTATCATTCATTGTGTCACATACTATGCTTAAAGGTACCATGGACATTTGTATAGTGTTTTCCCCGTCTACACTATGTCGCATGCAGTAATCTTGCACCAACAACTCAGTTAAAGCAATTAGTTAGTCTTGAGCGTAGTTCTTAAATTTGCCACCACTGCAATCAAGATCAAAATCACACTAACTTCAGCAACACATCCCAATTTTTGCCAATTTTGCCGTTTTCTCAAGAAATGGTGGTTATCTCTAAAATCCACCCAGTATTCGGCAATCTACATGCCTAGCGGTTCATTACTTAACCATTCTGGAGACTCTGCAGTGTCTCTGAACAGTGGCTGAACTTCAAAATCATTGAAACAGTCATCTCATGACCGTCAAGTGCTTATACAGAAAACCCCTGTGGGTTTTTCTGTCAAAAACCATTTGTCTGGAACCCCTTTGTAAGTTGAACTATGCATTTTTCTTTCTGGTTCAATTTCAGTGGGTCTTTTCCTGATAAAAAGACACTTGTATCGTCTGCAAACATGTTAATGTTTCATGCTGCTTCTTCTTTTTTTTTTCAATCATTACAGACGAGCAAAAGAAGTGGGCCTAAGACTGACCCTTGTGGTATGCCCTTCTTAACAGTTGTTAAGTCAGATTTTCATTTATTTGTTCACTAACAATATTGTTTGATACATCACTCAAAAGTATACTGTTGTCTATTATTAAGATAAGATTCTATCAATTCAATGGTCCTATTACACCATATTTTTTCTAATTCTGTAAATCATATTTCATGATTCACAAGATCAAATGCTTTTTTTGATGTCCAGGAATATTCGTATTGTAATTTCTTTATTTTCTATTCAATGACTACCAGTAGACCTGTTCAAGCAGAAGTCTTTCTCTACAGCTAAGGTACACAGCCCATTAAATGACAAATGAAAGTTCTGCAAATCATAAAAAGGCTGCTGCATCACTGAAAACCAGTAATGACTACCAGATTCTCACCCTATTTATTACTGGATTCTTGAACGATTTGTCACTGGTCAGCTCAAACCACATCGAACTTCAAGTTCTGACAATTCATATATTGTGGTCTCAATCCATTGCTCTTAGTTTATAGAACCATAAAGATTGAGATACAAATCATGGACACCCTTCAGAGGAATAGCTGATTTCAGCAGTGCATTCAGCACTATTTAACCTCACATACTCATGCAGAAATTGAATACCATGAATGTCAACTCTCGTATTATCTTATGGATTCATGACTTTTTGTAAAATAGACCTTGGTATGTCAAAATAAGCAATCATTGTTCCAGCACAATTGCAACAAATACAGGTGCTCCAAAAGGCTGTGTTTTGTCACCAATTTTATTCACTCTCTATGCTAGTGATTGTGTAACTATTGTTGTAAACAGCAGATTATTCATATATGCCGACAATACGGCCTAAATAAATTTGTGTGTGAATGATGATATGTGGTACAGACAAGAAGTCAAAAACTTCACTACATGGTGCAATGATAACTACCTGGTCCTAAATGTGAAAAAAACATAAGAAATGATTGTGGACTTCAGTAAAAATCCAAACCATGCACCTCTTTAAATGGGAAATGAATAGGTAGAAGTAGTCAGAGAATATATATATCTTGAGGTTACCATCAATGAAAATTTCAATTTCAATAGCCATGTAACAAACATGTACAAAAAATGTAACAAAAGAATGTATTTCATGAGACAACTGAGCAAGTTACACGTTGACCAACGAATACTGACTTAGTTTTATAGCTCGGTCATGCAATCTGTCCTCACTTTTGCTATATAATATGCTGGTTTAGCAGCAGCACAGCAGATTAGAAAGAGCAAGGTAAACTGAGTCATCAAAATATGGATGTTAACAATATAGAATGCCTAGAAACCTTATATCAAAATGCCACTGTACAACGATGTGATGTTTTCTTAAATGATGAACACCATCTGCTACATGTAAAATACAGATTCTTGCATTAGACGAATGGTGGGCTGACCTGACACTGGGCACGGAATTGGTCGACTTTGGGTTGACTAGAGAGTAGGCGAATTTGACAGTGGGCCTACACAACATTAGGTCAACCAAGTAATGGCACAACGAGCTAAAATAGGATGGACATGACAGTGTCTGACATGGCCAGTACATTAGGCCGACCTGCCATTGGACATAACAGTGATCAAAAATTGGCTGACCCCAATAGTATGCTGCTCTGACAGTGCAATGGTAAGAGGGCCAACAGGTACCCAAATCTGCATTGGTCCAACCATTCCATTGGGTCGATTGGCCCACTCAATAGTAAATTCAGCCAAAAGCTGGCAATGAGCAGCAGTGCTTCCAATGGGCCTTTATTGGAGGTTTGTGCTCTCAGTCCTTGGCTGTTACTGCTTGTTCAATCAAACTGACTACACGGAGTCCAAGCACCGACCACAACTGATTATGTGACATGTGCAAGTATGGGCTCAAAACAAGCAGCGACCTCGAACCCTAGTGGCCAATACAGGGCTTAACATTATTCATCTTCATGATAGAGAACAGTTCAGCTTGTGCTGGTCTAGAAAGATAGATAGATATAGATAGATAATACTTTATTTCCAGATGTTGGAATTCGTTGTGCATTTCAAATACAGAAAAATATCACACACACAGACATACGTACATGTATCACAAACGTGAGCATACATATCACAGACACAAAATGCATAATCATGCAAACAATCACAGACATTCATATCACAGATAAAGTGTGGTGGTTTAGTCTTAGAGTTGCCTCACACTGGCAGGAACAAATGATCTCAGATAGCGAGATGTCCTGCACTTAATGGATTTGAGACGGGCCTTGAGTAAAGTCAGCCCAATGTTTTCCAAGTTGAACACAACGCCATGCCAGCCCGCATTGGGTTGACCCATGCCATGGTCTACCTGATGTCTAGTTGGTCCGCAGTTGGCTGAAAAAAGTTAAGTCGGTCCACTGTCAGGTTGGCATGTCCATTATCAGTAACATTTGGGTAAACTTTTCCTGGGGCACGGTCTAGTCAACCCATTGTCAACCCAGTGCAAGGTGGGCCCAATGTTGGCCAAAATATACCGGCTAAACTTCAAATCGGCCTCAGTCCAATGCTGGCCTACCACCAGGCCATATTGGCCTGAGCAAAATCACGAATCAGCCCCTCCCAAATCCATTACAATGTCATGTCAGCCAACTGTGAAGTTAAGTCCAATGTCTGTTCAGTCCCATGCAAGCACTGTCCACCTTGTCAGTCCAGTCCGCTGTCTAGCCAATCCAATGTTGATCCATTGAATGTGTCATGTCAACTCCGCCCACTGTTGGCCAAAATGTCATATCGGCCCTATTCAAGTCTGCCCTGTTCGACCCCCATGCAAGCACCTTTGACCTAAGGCATGACCAATGTCATGTCGACCCACAGGCTTTTCACCCAATGTTGACCCAATGCGCAGTGTCAAACAGATCCACTGTTGGTCAAAATATCAATATCGGCCCAAATTCAAGCCCACTGCCTGCTTGTTCAATGTGGGACCTATGTCAGGTTAGCCCATTGTCTGTTCGGCCCCACATAAAACACTGTTGACCCAACGTCAGGTAGGTAGGCCCAATGTTGGCAAATGTTGTTAGTATACAGCCTTCTTTCAAAATAATAGGACTGCTATCCAGCCATTCCTTACTTCAAACAATTGTCCTGAACATTTACGAACACATTAAAGCGTATTGGAGAGGTGTGTTATGTCAGAAGGCAGGTCATATACTTAAATTCCCTCAAAAGCCTTGCAGGTGTGGATTTGGAATCCAGTTTAAATTTCAGAAATCAGAATGTAATCCAGATCACATTCTTGACGTTGGATGCAGAGCAACTAGGTGCCTTTGTTTGGATTTTCCAATGACACGTTCGACTGATAAACCCAAGGACCTCAAACTGAACTGTAAGTTAGATTTACCAGCTATTCTTATCTACAAAATGTTAACGAGCAGTAAATTCAATAAGAAAACCCGAAGATGCAACCACCCAAACGGAATTTATTACCCCCATCACCTTTTTTGCTATCTTAACTCACAGAAGTTTAGATTTTTTCTCAACCACGTTCTAAACTATAACACTGGTGTAAGTACCTCCATACAAGAGCAGAAAAAAAGACATTAACCCTGGTGGTGCTTGCACAGCTACCGAAGCTGAACAAGTGATGACAATAGCTCATTTGTTCGACAAACAGTTTGAAACAGAAGAGCCAAAAATTTTCCAATTACAAAACTGACCTGCAGGAAACTGAGAAGTGACCAAAACACTAATCCAATAAATCAAGCGCATTACTTCACCTCCCAGTCATTCATATATATGAAAATCACAAGTCCAATGGACCTTTTCTTGAGCACTCAAAGATAAAATCCTGAGTAAGACTAAAATCTCGAATTTTTCCTTAGAATGTAACTGATTAGGCACACTCAACACTATCCAGGTCTTTAGCCCATAGAATCTGGTTGTGAATATCACATTACAAACAAGCGCACAACAAGTATATACCCAGCACATTTGACCTATGGTCTTCGATTCAAAATTGTTCAATATCATATGGAGAAGACCAAATTGCAAAAAATTTGGACAGGAGAAGCCTTTCAGCAACACAGACTGTACATAGAACTAATCAGCAATAAGTTGCCCATGTGTAACGATACGGAAATGTAGGTCAGTGCAGTTTCCAGGGCCCATCAACATTCAAGGGTCCCGAGAAAAATTTCTATAGCCCCGTTTTCAGCATTATTCGGTAACTTTCACGCAAAAGTTACATCAGACCAAGCAAAAAGTGTTCATTATATACATAAAATAATGTTCTGTCCCAATAGATATCTACTTCAGATCAAACCTAGGTGATGCCTTAATTGTCAAGACTATAAACCACTCTCCACCGAGCAAGAAACACAGGACCTTGACCAAATTGTAGTACCTCAAATACTGAGTCAAAGACAACCACAGACTTTGAGTGTAAGGCAGAGAGAGCTCCATTTTTATCAATTATGTGACAATTTGTCCACAAACATCAAACACAGCACATTCAGCTTCTGATAATCAGATCCAGGAAATGGAAAGAGTCACTGAATAACAAGAGCACATTTGTCACCTCAAATCAATAGCCTATAGCAACCCAAAAGCTATTACAATTTAGTCACACCTAGGATGTCAAGAGTAAGAATATTAGGAAGATTTTATTTTGAATTACATATTCCCAGGAAATAATGCCAATATAATACCACACTTAAAAGCACAAACTGTCAATAAGATGGACCAAGAAAAATAAACCTCTTCCACGAATCATGGACTTAACCACTCATAGCAGTAATGATTAGGGCTGTTGCATTAAAAAGTGTGGGGTGGACAGGAAGATTTAGAAAAAGCAGGGAGGAGGGGTTCTTCAAAAAGCAAAAAGCAGGGGTGTCTGGAAATCTTCAGGTCCACCCCAACCCACACTTTTTAATGGAACACCAACCTTATATCCAAACATTGAGAAAAACCATGGCATATCTATGAAGCGGAATTGGCGTCATTTCTTGATTCGAATTTTTGTAGCTGAACTTCGTAATTTATATTCGTGATTTTGTATTTTCGTCCAAGAAATTCACAGTGTGTAACCTTGGTCTTCTAGCTTCGCCATCGAACTCATTTTGTTACATTCGTAATTTCTTTCAAGAAATTTGTAAAGGGAAAAATTCACCTTCTTTGTACTGCCATTCTTTACTGATAGAAGCAATAACTTCCTATTTGTAATTGTGAATGACAATTAAGACCATGACACCACTCTTTTGATTATTTAATGACACGTTTACTAAAGCGAAAATAAGAATAAAAATTGCAAAGTTCTTAGGCGAAGATACAAAAATTCGAATATAAATTGCGAAGTTCAGGACGAAAATAAGAAGCAAGAAATAATGAAGTTCGGGAGCGAAGCCAGAAGACGAAGGCTACACTTCGCAAAGTTTGTAGGCGAAAATACAAATGTATATTGCAAAGTTCTTGGGCGAAAATACAAAGCAAGAAATGATGCCAATTCCGCTTCATACATATCAGTACATATGGTTGTTGCAACCATTCCTAACCAATCATGGTCCACAATTCACATGAACATGAGAATCACAGGCTGTAAATAAATACAATGCCTTTTCACTGCATACCCTGAATAAAAACAACATTTACTCAATGTAAAGCAGTACTTCCCAGCAAAATGTTTTAGTCAAGTTTACGCAATGATATTAAAACGCACTGTTAGAAATCTATGTGCATCGTTTTAAATCTATGTGGACATGAAGATAGAACTCATTAACAATTTGCATGGTAGTACTGCTATACATAGAATAGCATCAATGATTATTTAACATTCTTATTAAGGCTCATTTGAGTTGCATTACTATAAATTTTTTATTGCATATTCATTTATATATTTACACAATATTTATCGAACTATATCCGGCAGTGGAAAATAAAATAAAATGAGAAGACAGAAAACATTGCCCTGCTTTAATCCCAATCAGCTAGCAGAAGACAAAATGGACCCTACTCCGCCATTATGACTTTCATGATATTAATTTCGAGTGCCCACCTACAAACAGGCATTGTACAGTTCTGGGATTAAAAAAAAATTGCACCAGTCATTCAGTGACCTCAGCATTAAGCTGAGGATACTATTAGTCTCCACACCAACATCATTCTTATCTACAGCATAACATCCAGGATACTATCCTATCGTTCACTTAATTCGCAAGGTCCACAAATGTATGCAACAGCAATCAAGATTCAATTAATATACTCCACATATCTCATTTCACAAGATAAAATACATCACACTTCTTTAGAATATGAGTACAGTGCATTTTTGCCATACTATCAGAAAAACAAATTATCAGCCATCCTTGGCAAATGTTGGCCATGCAAAACTTAATGCCTCTGTGCCAAAAGAGCCATGTGCATTGACACTATTTTCTTCTATTCCCTCCCTATTCCCCCCCCCCCCCCCCCCCCAGTAGCTCCAGCTCCACTACTGGCAACAGCAGATACCTTTAAATGAACAAAATGCTAACATTTCTTATTACCTACAAATTAGACACAAACCTCTCCACTAATATTCAGGCATGACTTGAATCACTCATGGGTTCCCCTGCAAAGAAAATAAAAGACCGGTCAGCACATTGTGTAGACAAACTGCAATCATGGGTGGCTGGCTCCCTGTGGATCTTGATGCTACATTTTATACATGGAGTATACTATATTGAAGCGGAGATGGGGGAACAGTGAGACACTGGGAACAGTGAGACAAACCCTCTATTTCCATTAATGCCAACACTACATAAACACCAGAATGTTCCATAACCTGCAAGAATTAAAAGCATGAGGCGTTTGAAATTTCACATTTGGGTTTTACACCAGGTAAATTATTTATTTTACTCATGCGAGTTCTCAATCTTATTCTCCAGTATTTGGAGATAATGAAATCATCCAATAGTATACAACAACCCTGGATAGTGGTCTTTAATTCCAGGTCACAAGTTCATAATATAAATATTATTAAAACCAGGAAAAGTGAGACAACGCACGAGTAGGGCAGGGTGAGACAGTCAATTCAACCTTACTCTTCATAAGGGAAATGATGAATTGATGGTTGTTTGTACCCAGTGTCTATGTCAAGCCAAGTGAATGACCCATACTATGGGGTATATGCGTACCATTGCGTGGACTTCAACTTCAAGGCTAAGCTTACTATGATATTGACAATAATTGTACTGTAGCTGGAACAACAGATGAACTTCCTCTTAAGTTAAGACTAACAATAACAGTATAAAACACCCTTACGCTGACACGGTTGTCAATTCAATTACCCACTGGCAACACAGTAGTTGTCAGATGAACTTCACGCTGAACTTCTTAAGTTCAAGCACAACAACAGTGAATCTGCATCTCATGATCTCACAATCTTCACGTGAAAACCAAATGGCGTCAACGGCACTTCGCCAAAGTCTTCGGCCATGACAACAGTTAAATGTGTTCATTCACAAATTGTTCAAGTGGTTTTGCAAATTTAAAGCATCGCATCATAGCACAACATACGCGAAATGTACAACAAAATATAAACTCACCGCGCTCTTCGACAAAATGGCGCTTCTTCTACCATGTCAACCGCACTTACTTCGCGGAACGCACAAGTCGGGTTGGGAGCGTAAAAAGCGGACCGACCACGCGGGATCTAACTGCGGACTAGTTCAGCAAACCCAGTTCCGTATCCATCAAAGGCATTTAATTTCCCTCTCAGCTTAATTTGTGGAATGAAAAATCTCGATATTTATGGAGATCATAGCATATCTGTTTACAACGGCCGCCATGCTGGATGAGGGAGCATGCCATATAAGTTTCTAGTGTAGTAATTTTCGGTGGGAACACTACCTACTGTAACCTAGATCATTATACAGGCTATTATTGAATTAACTGAAAGATAAATTACAATCAGAGTTTAACTGAAGAAAAGGTTTGATAGAAAAATGAATAAATAAAATAAATTGAATAACGGACTTCTCCCAGACCAATTTCTGTCGCATGCGCACTAGTGGTTTATACGGCGCCATATTGATAACTTCCGAAATATTCGTCTGCATTCAGCTATGAGTGCTGATCAACTTAATATTGAATAGTGATTCAAATGAGGTATGCTTGAAAGTGCTGATACGCCATGGTTAAGTGTGTGTGCTTAATGCCTAATCAGCACCTGACGCCATGTAAACTTTCACTGTATGAAAGATAGGGAGGAATCTGGGCGCTAACGCTGCTGGGCTAACTGCAGACGAATAATGTCACACAAGATAGGACCAAACCAGCAGCCCCTACAAACCGACCAGACTCCCCCAACAGAACAAAACAAAAAATTGAACAAACCAATCCGACAAAATTTAAACCCCAGAAAACCCCAAAACAGAAAACAACCTGGCAATAATGTATATCAACATAAATGCTAACCTAAAAAAAGCCTGACAATTAATAAAGGAGGGGGAGTCGCAATAATAATCAAGCCACAACCACCACAGCAACAGAAGAACTCAAGGAAACAGAAGAAATAATGTGGACAACCAAAGGTAAAATTTTCCAAAAAACCCCCATGTTGGCGTATTGTATGGCAAACAAGAAAATGCAAAAATAGACACACAAGAAGAATTCAACGCAATAACATCCAACCTAAGCAAACTAAAATCGACAGAAGTCATACTCACTGGAGACTTCAATGCCAACTAAACATCACAGAATCTAATAAAATTCAATAAAAACAAAATAATAATGACAAAAATGCTAAAACTAACAAACACACACACCTCATCCACAAATATGGACCAGACAAAACAGACCCAACACAACAGATAATCAATAATAGACTATGTTGTAAGCACCCCCCAGCTAAAAAACAATATACACATCATCCACACAGAGAGGCCAGTGTCAGATGCTATGGAAAAGTTGGCTAAAGACCACAGGACGGAGGACATGAATGAAGTTGACCGTAGAAATGCAGGGGAAACAACGAAACAACAAATGGTGGGTGTCCAGAACATTAATGTTGACAAACTCCGCAGATGCCTACATTTCACTATACTTCTGGCTAATGAGTTATGCCAACAGCTGGAGTCCCCAGGACAGCGCAGTACGTAGAATCAGGCCTAAGAGGAACTGTGCAGACAAGGATGAACGGGTAATGCAGGGATTTGCAAGAATCATGTTGATGCGGCTCGTGCCCAATTAATGTCATTAGCCTCATCTAGGGCACAGAGGAAGTCATCTCTAGATGCTTTAGTTGAGTGGTGGGTGGGTGGATTAGGGCTTTATGTCCTACATTTCTGCACCTGATGGGCTAATTAGGACAGGCAGGGACCATGGCAATGAGATGAAGGATGAAACAGCCATCCAACTTAGACTTGACCGGGAATCGAAACCCGGGACCCAGTGGTTGGAAGCCCAGCGCGCTACTACTGAGCTAGGCCCCCACCCCCAGATGCTTCAGTTGAGTTAGCCCTCAAGGCGTCACATGCCGATAGCCAATTATATCAGAACTTAAGGGCCAATGATCTAGGCTAAGAGGTCAGCTTTCATTTACCTATGTTTTAGATAGATGTGTTGGGAGATAAGGTGGATGATCACATTTCCTCTGCTATTTCTAGAGGTCTGAAAGAAGAAAAAACCTAAAAAAGGCAGAAAAAAAAGAGAGGAAGGAAAAGCAGTTTAATGAAAATACAAGCAGTAAACCACAAGTCATCCAAGCCCAAACTCCAGTCATGCCTTTTTGTATGCCACCTAATTACCAACAGTGGCCACCATGGTAAATGAGAGTTAAACCTTTTTCTGTTGCCACCAAAGTAGACATGAAGAAGAAAATCTTTAAAAATCTTTAACAACTTGATGCTCAAAAGCATAAACATAAGAGAACACTATGCCAAGTAATTATTGGGCCAATCATCAAAAATATTATAAGTTGGCATTGTCTCAATCAAAAAGGCAAAGCACAATAATGTCAACCCATACACTTGTTGATGCACTGTTGCAACAGTGAGTCAACTGAGTTTTTACCCCCTATTTCAGGAAGGTCAAGGGATATACCCTTATCCCCTGGGTTATGTCAGGGGATGGTCAAATCTCTATAGTCAGTCAGCACCATATTTAACAGTGCCCAGTGTTCATTCAAGATGAAACCATGGCTCCATGATCAAACTAAAAAGGTTTCCCACTCTCCCTTATACCACTGTCACTTTCTTTCAATTTCTGAAGTTTTTTTTTTTTCATTGATGCCAAAGCACCCGTAAATTGATACTGAATCAACATAAATGAACCAGTGATGCTGATGTGCATTGGAGCTCAATAAAGCAGGCCATTTTAGAACATAATTTTCTAGGATTAACGAAAGAACTGTCTTCCAGATCTTAGACACAATTGGTTACCTGGGTGCTTAAATTTTAATCATGGGCAAATAAGCGGATTATATTTTCATTGTAAACAAACTTCAGTTCAATGCAAATATGTATATATAAAACATAGAGTGAGGAGCCCCACAGTAGGTCACTATTATTAAAGCTAGTAGTCAAATGTAAGAATAAAGATGAACCAAAGGTATTTAAAAAAAAAAAGACTATTGTATTATTGCTTTCTGCTATGTTTTCACCATAGTCAGTGCTCCCTAGCCAGATTCGAACCTACAACCTAAGTCACCCTTGCATCAGAGTTCCAGACACTAGCACTGAGCTATCTGGTCCAGACCAAACCCCAATGTAAGCAGCCTAGGGTTGATAACACAACCCCTGTAGAGACACAGCCATGAAACAATCTATCAGATGTCGCCACTAGTCACTCAACACTCAACAGTCCAGGTCCTAATTACTTTGTAAAATAAACACCAGATGGCTAGATGTTAAAGACACCTGTAACTGTATGACCCCAAAGCCACTTTGATACCCCTATATGGCGTAATAATTTATTTGTTTATTAAAATCTCCATCTCTCCTACTAACCTAGGCAGTATTCAAAGTTTTAATTAATTGGATAAAGTCCTTGGTTAAAACTTCTAAAAAAAGTTTATAAATTTTTTGGTATAATTGAACTTGTAACTAAGGAGTACTACTGCAGTAAAAAGGTAAACACATCATTCGTTCACTGCTCATGCGAGCTATTAATGGAAGACAGATAGATTTAAGTTTAAAAAAAAAACCTTGTATCTAACTAAGATCTGATAGCACAATGGTAAGAGCAGCAATCCATCTGAGTATGGTGACATCAGTTCAAATCCCACTCAGAGAACTTCTTTTTTTTTCTTTCATCAAATTGACAATAACATATTTAATACTGCTATCAGACATTGCCATATCTTCTGGTTTTTTTTAAATAATTTTCTTGTTATGGAAACACACACTTTTCCTATCTGGCCATTTATTTAATGCCCCTGCATTGTAGATCTAATATACATTTGCCTGATATCATGTGCTCTTTTCAAAGCACAATCAGCATTCAACAGTCAGAGCACGTCAAGAAAATTACCTTTAACATGACGTTTACTCGACCAATTAAAATAAAAATTTTTTACTGATTTTTCATGTTTTCCCTGATTTGCAGAGTAAGTAAAAACCTTGAATTTTAAAAGCAGCCTAGAATAACAGACTCAATTTCTGGTATTATATTTCTCAAAATGTTTATTACACAAACATATATACATATATATACAAGCATTTATATCACAACAGTATTCAGTGGCGTAGATACTGGGGGGGGGGGCAGATTGCCCAACCTGAAGGGATCATTTTGGGGAGATCTGAATAAAATGATTGAAAATATATTTAAAGGTGCTTGAAGCCATCTAGTGGTTTAAGCCATCCGATATTTCCCCAAAATTAAAAAAAAATGTTGCCAATTTTCCCCCAATTTGGCACTATCATAATGTTATTTCCCCCAAAATTTCTCCAATATTACCCTGATATTTCTCCTAGGTCTAACTCACCCCAATGTCCCCAAATTTTCACGATCTTCCTGATGTTATTAAAATATTCCACTCTTTTGCTGATGTTATTTCTCAAATGTTTACTGTCTAATGCTGATATATCCCCAACTTTGGCCATCTAATATTGATATTTCCCCTAGATCTTATACTGATATTTCTCTGGAATTTCCCCCTACATAAATTTCAATAACTGATTTAGGTAGGTATCAACATAATTTAGGCCAAAATGTATGTCATTGTAGTGTCATTAACAGTAGCTTATTTGATATACCGATAATTGGTCCGAAGTTAACAGTGAATTTTGTGATTTTATTTGCAACGAGCTATGCCCGATTTGGGGAAAATTCTGAGCTTCTGTTGATGTTTTAGGCAAATTTAGATGACATTCCACGCATAACTGCACGTGCAGTCTGAGATGCATATGCACATTAGTTGCATATGTGCAATGTGCAAGTGGAGACTGCATGTGCCAATTGTACTGCATGTGTCAATGCCATTGCATTTGCAATTCCACTGCATGTACGCACATGCATGCCATTTTTTAGGAAATTATATATTCCTCGACAAACACCTACCAACAAAACATATAAAGTATAATAAGTATCCATAAAAAGACATTGGATCACTGAAGGCAAAGTTAAATCGATCAAATTAGGAGATAACCTAGGCCTATATAAAAGAATAAGAGCTACAGTTATTATAACTATGCTTTATTTTTTAATGAGCTTTTGAATTTGTAATAAAATAATATAATATTTAATTTTTTACCATTTACGTGTGATGATTAGTGAAATGAACTAAACTGAACTGTAAGTGTTGTATAATTGTGATCATTGTATTATAGCATTAAACCATCACTCTGCAGACCACCTCTCTATTAAAACTACCTTACTAGTAAGACCGCCTCACTCTTGAGACCACCTCTCTGTTAAAACTACCTTACTAGTAAGACCACCTTACTCTTGAGACCACCTCTCTGTTAAAAACTCACAATTAAGACCACCTCACTTAATTGAGCTCACTGTGAAGACTATTAAGACCACTTCACTATTAAACCAAATCACTATGAGGACCATCTCATTAAGACCAACTTGTCACTACTAAACCACATTTCACTAGTAAGACCACCTCACTATTAAGACCACTTCTCTATTAACACGAATGGAAGACAATCAGATTCTGCAGATGCTCCTTGAGTCAGCTCGCACATTTGAAGTCACAGATTAAGATTTATGCTATTGATATCCCGACCACTGTATTTTACATAAAGTCTATTAAATATTACAGTAATTGCCAAATTAATACCAGTTAAATTAGGACCAAGGGTATAGTCTCAATCGCATGTTATATTCTACTGTAGGGGGCTGGTTGTCAATTTTATTTTATTATTTTGAGCTTCTTTTTACAATTAATAACACTGATCATCAGCAACACTACCATATGTTCTTTAATGGGTTGTGGTGCTTACACATTTTACACCATTGTCACAAATATAATTAATAAAAAAAAAACAATGTATTCCAATTGTGACATCCTGCCCCATAGCCGGGGAAAGGTTGTCACGCTACAAGGGGTTTGATTGTCACACATGGGTTGACTTGTATGGGAAATGAGAAATCATAATGTCTTCACAGGTGTGATATACGTGTGCACACCTTTGATGAAGTTTCTCCCAACTGCTTTTCAAAAATGGTTAAATAAACATAGCGAGTTAAAAAGTGAAATTTTAACACAAAATATCAACTTCTGCCAAGTATATGTATGGCATGTATGGCATGTATGGCATGTATGGCATGTATGGCATGTATGGCATGTATGACATGTATGACACGTATGACATGTATGACACGTATGACATGTATGACACGTATGACATGTATGACACGTATGACACGCATGTCACGTATCACACGCATGTCACGTATCACAAGCATGTCACGTATCACACACATGTCACGTATCACACACATGCCACGTATCACACACATGTCACGTATCACACACATGTCACGTATCACACACATGTCACGTATCACACACGTATCACACACGTATCACACACGTATCACACACGTATCACACACGTATCACACACGTATCACACGCCCTGAGATATCGGTGTTTAAAATGCCAATGTATATAAATCCAGGTATAAAGAATGTGACAACGAACCCGTGTGACAACCAGCCCCGATCTCCCCTATTTTTCTTAAATACATTTTAATAATTAAGTTGTTTTACAAGGGACCAGGGGAATAATAGTCTTGTTGAAATTCTAAATAATGAGCTATTAAAACCAGGGGGTCAAGCTCACAGGTGACCTTGAACTTTCAGATTAAAAAATGATTATCCTCCCTTCATAACTGATCCATGCACTGTACAGTATCAAACCTGCCTATACATTGGCATTTTAAACTAAAGTGAAACTTTCAAAGATTAACATTCACATATTTGGCTTCCACTTGATGGGTACAAACCATTGATAGTCAAACTTCAATTTGACACATGTAGCTTGATGAGAAATCTAAATTATAGTCAAAAACATGGTAGTTGTGGTGGAAAATGGGTAATTACTCAAAGAATGCATGGCTCTATTTTAAATTGGATTTCATCATCCAAGCATTTACAAAATAACGTTAACCTTTCAAATTAAAGTTTTAACAATTGTAATAAACACTCATGACCACCTATGTTGTTAGTGTCGGTAAACAAGTCGCTTATTTTGTTCCTATAAGCCTATTTAATACAGTGTTCATCCCATGTGTTGTCATCAAGTTTGTTCTTAAGTGCATTTGCTTTTAAAGAAAAGAATAATTAAAGAAAATAACATTATTAACGCTATATGCTCATATGTTTAACTTCTTTTCTTCCATGAGTATAATAATGACAAAGTGCCAAAAAATATCATTGCAAAGACAGAAAACTTCCAAGTTGATTTGTATGGGCTAGAAAGTTTGGCTTTAACTTTTTGGTAACATTTACATCTATTTTGTGCTTCCCCTTGACATACACGTAAAAATAAGTATATCGAGGCCTACAAATCCATTTAAATGAAAGTGGCCATTTTGAATTACGAATTTTTGTGTGCAGAAATTTCGCGAGAGTATTAAACATTTAGCGTAGACAGCTCAGCTCACACATTTCTAAGAAACTCAACAGGCCTAAAATAAATTGAAACATACAGTTCAGAACTGCAGGTCGGCCTATACATTTGAAAACCATGATTAATATAAATTTTGACAGACAAAAAATTGTTTAAGATATTTTTTTTGTCTTTAGGTTATAGTTGGCTAGGACGATTATTGTCTAACTATATAGGCCTAATGGTTGATTTTTAGCAAATTATTTAATGGATACTCAATAATTTGCTAAAATATTAAAAAGAACTTTTTCCCACCTGTAAGGATTCTGCATCAATTCCTGGCGAAATTCGATCAGTTGTATCCATTTTCCAATTTTACTCGTAAATAAATCCATAATTATGATCAATAATATCCAAAAGATGTGTTCAAAGATAGGGAATATCCCCTTCACTTCGGAACGCTATAGGGGCGTAGCCTGGAGTGATCATAATAGGGGAAGGAGGGTTCACCATACATATCAGCATAATATAATATTTAGTCCCCTCCAACTTCATCCTTGGATACGCTACTGCAAAGGGCGCCAACTTTTGGCGCGAAAGTAAAAAAATCCACAAAATGGAGGTGTGAATTTAAAAAATGGCCGTTTGTCTCGTGAAGTCCTGTTGGGAGCCGAGATTTCGATAATGGGAGAGGAAGGCAGGGCCAATTCCAGCCTTCCAGGGCCGGAATTGGTGATAAAAAAGGCCCGGGGGGGGGGGGGGCTGGAGAGGCTGCCCGTCGTAGGCCCAAGTCAATATTTCCTATTCATGTATACTGCAAACTGGCACGTTATTCAGAGCTTGGACTAACTCAGTGATCAATCTGTGACATATATAGGATGTAAATATTTTATTTTCAAAATGTCACGAGCTTTAAACTTTAAACAAAGATTCCCAAAAGATTTAATTCAACTGGCCCATTCAAGAACAACCCAGCCCACATAAATTATGCTCATATACATTTATAAAGGCCTAGGTATATACAACAGTAGCGGATCCAAAAAGGAGGGGGGGGGGTTAGGGGTCTGACTTGGCCCAGTATATAGGCCAATAGGCGGTCGGCCGCTCGACCACTCAATGCCCTGCAATGGATGCCCCATGCAGTCCCGAGCAACCAAAGGGAGGACGGTACAACCCCCCCCCCCCCCCCCCCCACTATTTTTGTCTAGCACATTTCAATTAAAAAAATTGTGGCAACTGCATGCAATATATTTTAATTCGCCAATCCCCCCCCCCTTCCCCCGGTGTAAATTTTTCTGGATATATATTTTTTCAAAATAGCATTGGCCAGTGTTTACTTAAAATAAAGCTTTGTTATAGTTATTGGATCCGCCCCTGGATGTCATGTTCTATCACACTTGACTGGTATTCATCCAAGCACACCCCCTGTACACCCCTTCACAGAAGTGGAGCGGCCTGCCGTGACGTAATGACGCCCTAATAAAGCCTTGCGCACTGGCCTGCCGTTAATTAGTTCATCCGAGATCAGTCCAGGAGCTTCCATGACAGTAAGTTTTTTTTGTTTATAATGTTATTTTTCTTGTGGTGTAGTGTGATATTTGAATATTTAGTTTAGTGTTTTTTTATTGTGGGTCTTGTATTGCATTTAACGGTGATATATATTTTTAGTATTATCGACAGGGCGGGTATTTTCGACACTTAATTAGTTTGTTAAATATATATTAACATTTTAATGTCAGTGTCGAAAATACCCGCCCTGTCGATAATATAGTATCTCGTTCTAACCAGATACTATCTCGTTCTAACCAGATAGTATTTCGTTGTACCGAGATAGTATTTCGTTTTAACGAGATAAAATTTAGTTCTAACGAGATAATAGCTATCATTCTTCTGGACGTTGAAGCTCAATATTTTTTTTATGATTTTAAACAATGAACAGAATGAGCTACAGCATGTATCTCTGTACGTTCATATTCTTGATCAGTTGGGCTTAGTTCGATGGATGGATAGATGGATATATGCTGGTCTATGGCCAAAGATCTATGGTTATATATGCATAGACAGCCATAGACAGCCATAGATAGGCATACATAGGCATACATAGCGATAGATAGCCATAGATAGCCATATATAGATAGCCATATATAGATAGCCATATATAGATAGCCATATATAGATAGCCATAGATAGATAGCCATAGATAGATAGCCATAGACGGCCATAGACGGCCATAGACGGCCATAGATGGCCTATGGCTATCTATCTATCTATGTTTCTTTCTATCTATGTTTCTATCTATCTATGGCTATCTATCTATGGCTATCTATCTAAGCTCAACAGTGTGGATGACCGGCCTTTCCGTGGCATACACATCAGTGTGTTACATGCATAATTGCATCGGTTAATTAAAAGTTAATTAAGTTAATATTGTAAAAACGGTGGAGGGAGTCCAAGCTGAGGTCAATATAATTCCAATGGATTGTTTAATGATAGGCTGACCTTTGATCCAACTCGACAGGAAATTTTTTGTCTTATAGGTCAACACACATAATTTACACTACTTGGTGTCTATGTCGTGGCATATAAAAGACCCCACCATTGGAGTAAATGGTGTAACATGGTGTGGACTCCAAGCTTTATCATCCCATTGTTACGTCAGCCTACGGCAGTTGTTTATACTGTAGAATAACAGTGTTATTGCACTAAAACAGGCCTGTATTTTCTAGCCTATATCTCGACAACGGGGCCTTGTATCTCAACGTACGAGAGCTCATATTCTAGAGCTCATTTAGACAAAGAAAACGAGCTAGTGTACGCATGCGTACATCCAGCCGTTCTTTAGATATATATGTTCAAACCTCCGACTTTGTCAATGTCTTTTCTCGTTAGAAAGTCTGACAGTTTCACATTAATGCTTCTTCAGTGTAAGTGTTTCACAGCTTTTGTTACATGGCTCATTGATGCCATGCATTTCTTTACTTCCACATAGTCATCTGTATGACAATATCTATTTGTTAGCAGAGCAAGCAATAATGTATGTTTAGTAATGTGTAACTTAATATCATATTTTATAGTCTATATTATAATAGCTTAGTTCGAGTGACATATCGTACAACAGCATTTTGCTTTATATTGCAGTGTCACGGTTTATATGGTAACCATATTCTGGTTTATACAAATCAGTGAACATTACATCTTGTTCTGTCTGCAATAAGATTCCAACTCTATACAGCTACAGCTGTAACAAAACAGTTATTTTTTCTTTAGAACGATTTACTTTCTCATCAGAACAACTTGATGTATCGTTAGAACGATGTTATCTCGAACGAGATGTTGGCTGATGTTATCTCGTAAGAATGAGATTTAAAAAAAATCCCATGTCCCCTCCCAGCCACCGTAGTATTGTATGCATGCATGTCTAATCTTTTGCATTTTATTTTGCAGTTAGTCATCGCGGGCGGACCAAGCAGACCAGCGGACCAGCGGACCAGCAAGACAGCACTAGGATTGACTACACGCGGACTTCGAGATACGGGACTACACGCGGACTGATGAGTTTTATTATATTTGGGTTTCTTATAGTTTCCATGGGTAATTAATGTTGTATCTATAGTGTGCATAGGATAGCAGTAGGGAATCTAGGGGACTTTGCAGACATGTGTTGATTTTGGTTTGGGGCTGAGCGGCCCCTCAGTGTCAGGCCAACTTTGGCTGGTTTGTCTTGTTCTCTGGGGACCAGTTAGACTTAGTTCTACTAGTGGGTAAAGGGAAATATAGAATAAGTTGCATTGGTAGAAAAGTAATAAGTAGAATTATTAATTTTATTTCGTCTGATTTTACAATAGTTGATATAGGCTAGTTTCTGTGTACTCTGTTTTGTATGTTGTATGTTATGTTTGTTGTTGTCATGAATAATTGTCAGATCTCAGGTTTTAGTAGTAGTAGTAGGACGACGAGGACGACGAGGACCACCAGCAGGATGAGACGGACCACCAGCAGGATGAGACGGACCACCAGCAGGATGAGACGGACCACCAGCAGGACGATGCAGACCACCAGCAGAACGAGATGACGCGGATTCTGAGTTTTTCTTATATTTACGGTTTCTTATATTTTGGATAATTGGGTAAATTGGGTAATTGGGTATTTAATTTAGTGTCGGTATGAAATTATAGTGTGTTTAGGATAGGTCTCTGGAAGCTTGCCGGACAAAACTGATTTCGGTCTGAGACTGGGGCCGCGGAATCGGCCTGACTTTGGCTAGTCTGTCTTGTTCTCTGGGGACAATTTAGGCTTAGCACTACTAGTGGGTAAAGGAATAAGGGAAATATATTTTTAAGTTGGTAAAATAGTATTAAGTAAAAATATTAATTTTATTTAGTCTGAATTTAGAATAGTTGATATAGGCTAGTTTTTGTGTCTGTTTTGATGTATGTTGCTGTATGGTATGTTTGTTGTCATGAATAATTCGCTTTTATTTTTTTTTTCCCCAGAATTAGGCGGACCGGACTTCACGCGGACTTCGAGATACGGGACTACACGCGGACTTCGAGATACGGGACTACACGCGGACTTCGAGATACGGGACTACACGCGGACTTCGAGATACGGGACTACACGCGGACTTCGAGATACGGGACTACACGCGGACTTCGAGATACGGGACTACACGCGGACTTCGAGATACGGGACTACACGCGGACTTCGAGATACGGGACTACACGCGGACTCATGAGTTTTCTTATAATTTGGGTTTTTTAGTTTCCATGGGTAATTAGTATTTATAGCGTAGGGAAACTGGCGAGCTTGTTTGAAAAATCGATTTTAGTCCGGGGCTGCGCGGCCCTGTAGTGTCTGGCTAACTTTGGCTGATCTGCCTTGTTCTCTGGGGACCATTTAGGCTTAGCACTACTAGTGGGTAAAGGAATAAGGGAAATATATTTTAAGTTGGATTGGTAGAATATTGAAAAATAGAAATATTAATTTTATTTAGTCTGATTTTTGAATAGTTGATATAGGCTAGTTTTGGGTCTGTTTTTAATGTTATGTATGCTGTATGTTATGTTTGTTGTTGTCATGAATAATTGTCAGATCTCAGGTTTCAGTAGTAGTAGGATGATGCGGACCACCAGAAGGATGATGCGGACCACCAGAAGGATGATGCGGACCACCAGAAGGATGATGCGGACCACCAGAAGGATGATGCGGACCACCAGAAGGATGATGCAGACCACCAGCAGGACGAGATGACGAGGATTCTGAGTTTTTCTTATATTAACGGTTTCTTATATTTTGGATAATTGGGTAAATTGGCTAATTGGGTATCTAATTTAGTGTCGGTATGAAATTATAGTGTGTTTAGGATAGGTCTCTGGAAGCTTGCCGGACAAAACTGATTTCGGTCTGAGACTGGGGCCGCGGAATCGGCCTGACTTTGGCTAGTCTGTCTTGTTCTCTGGGGACAATTTAGGCTTAGCACTACTAGTGGGTAAAGGAATAAGGGAAATATATTTTTAAGTTGGTAAAATAGTATTAAGTAGAAGTATTAATTTTATTTAGTCTGAATTTAGAATAGTTGATATAGGCTAGTTTTTGTGTCTGTTTTTATGTATGTTGCTGTATGTTATGTTTGTTGTCATGAATAATTCGCTTTTAGTTTTTTTTTCCCCAGAATTAGGCGGACTACACGTGGACTTCGAGATACGGAATAGGGAAACTGGCGAGCTTGCTGGAAAAATCGATTTTAATCAGGCATTGGGTGGCTCTTCAGTGTCTGGCTAACTTTGACTGATCTGTCCTGTTCAAAGGGGACCATTTAGGCTTAGCACTTGTCGGTAAAATAAGGACCACGTGGGGCTCGACGGAGATAGTAGTTTGTCCCCTCTGCCGGAGCCGCGGAAATGTTCTGGGTACATTCACGCTGATCCATCTTGTTCTCACGGGGCCCGTTAGGCTTAGCATTACTGGTGGGTAAAGGATAGGGTAACTGGGGAGGTAATTATCAGATTTAGCCAGGATCTGCGCGGCTTCGTTAGTATGTGGCTAAATATGTTGATATTTCCTTCTCTGGGGACCATTTAGTTGGCCTGTGGGGGCTCGGTGGAGCATGACAATGTTGGTCTGGTGCCTGAGCCAGGGTTTCGGGCTGACATTGGCTCATCGAGGTTATATCTCACGGCCAATTAGGCTTATCACTACTAGTCGGTAAAGGGATAAGGGAAACATATAAAGTAGAAATATTACTTCACACGGACTGCAAGATCTTCACACGGACTGCAAGATCTTCACACGGACTGCAAGATCTTCACACGGACTGCAAGATCTTCACACGGACTGCAAGATCTTCACACGGACTGCAAGATCTTCACACGGACTGCAAGATCTTCACACGGACTGCAAGATCTTCACCCGGACTCAAAATTGTGTAGAGCCCCATCCTATCTATATTTATCTTTTATAGTAATTTTAAGTAAGCTTATTATAATGCAAAACAAAATTCTTAAACACCTTTTGGCATAAGCACTTAGGAGTGCTTTTAGTGTTATCGGCCTTAGAGTGCCTAACTTTATATAGTGGTAAAAATTAATTGGTCCTACTCTCTTTAACTTCGCCAGCAATTTCAACATAGGCTGTTGAATTAGATACCGTTGTAGCACGGTCTTTAGTTCAACTAACCAGACTTTCTGGCCAAATGAAAACCACTTTTGGCTTGTGGTGTTAGATAGCTGTGGCATCTCACGGCTTTAGCTGTAGTTAGGACTAGGTCAAAACTGCAGGCCTTGACGCGGCGACCTAGCTTAGTTCTGCATTGTCATGCATTATCAGGTCTGTCATGCATTGCTTAATTTTCCTATCAATATTTAGTAATGCATGATTTTTTGCAATTTGTGACGTGATTTTGCCTGGCATTGCCGAATGACAAATTGCAGTCATATCTTGCAGTTTTTTAGCCTCATCATAATGTAGTGTCTCAATTGCACAATGCCTAATTTTTCTTTCCATTTGCAGAACTGTGAACGGATATGATGCCCAGGTTGAATGCTGACTTAGATGGTTCCCCTGATTCCAAATGGAAAGTATAGAACTCACCCAATTGATATACTATGTTTCAGTATGTTAGTGTAAAAAATTGACTATGAGCACATCTATAATATTTATAATTGATTTTTGACCCAAACAATATTCTTTCAATAGTAATTTCGCCTCCCTATTAAGCACGGTTAGAGTGGTGAGGTTTCAATGTACATATTAAGACCAGATTAAATGCAGACATTTGTTAATGTTGCGTAAATTAAATATTGCATTCTTTTATGTAAATTATAACCTAGTTTCCAATTTGTGGTGTGATTTTTGCATGGTATTGTTGCAGTGTAGTGTCTAAATCGCACAATGCCTAATTTCTTACTTTCCTCTTGCAGAACTGTGTGAACTGATATGGTCTACGGAAGCTTTTGATCAGTGGAACCATTTTGAAGTCCGCATTAATCCTAAGCATCGTGTCTCCAATGAATTACTATGGAACTCATCAAAATTTGAATATGTTAGTAAGCCCTATAACAATCTATGAATGTAATCTATGCGCTCAGAACCAAATTATCATCCCTTCGGACATTTTTGAAGCAAACTATAATTTCAAAATGCAAAATTGTTCACATCCCTATTAAGTTCTGTTTGAGAGGTCTTAATGGCGAGGTTACGTTGTAAAAATTGGCAACTCCTCATAAAGACCAGATTTAATGAAAATTGTATTTATGTAAATTTTTAAATAGACCATGAACAATGGAACTTCGCCATTAAGACCAGATTCAGTGCTCAAAAGAATGCAATATGCAATTTACTCCACATTAAAACATTTCTCTTTATCAAATCTGGTCTTAACTGCGAGGTTCTATTGTTTACACTGGCAACTCGTCAAAAAGACCAGTGCTTAATATGGAGGTGAACTTACAATTGACAGGATTAGTAGTGGCCTTTATGACGAGTTGCCAAAGGATACAAATGGAACCTCGCCATTAAGACCAGGTTTCAAGAAGAAAAATGTGTTAAATTACATAATATATAATTATTGCATTCATTATGCATTGTTTATTATTAAGAATGCAATATGTAATTTGCTCCACATTAATTTTTCTTCATTAAATCTTGTCTTAATGGCTGTTCCAGATGATTATAATTGACTGAATTATCTTTTGCAGATGCTCCTGTGATGCCTAGCCTCCATATGCTTCATGATGCGTCCTCTGGTGATCTTCGATGGACTATTACTCCGTTTCTTCATTGTAATTTACATTGCGTATCAAATAAAGCTTTATATCTTGTCAACACTTTATATCCAATAAAGATCAGATTTAATGAATTTGTTAATGTGGAGTAAATTGTATTTATGTAAATTTTTTAATTGAATGGAAGTTCGCCATAAAGACCAGATTTAATGCTCACAAGAATGCAATATGCAATTTACTCCACATTGAAATATTTCTCTTTATCAAATCTGGTCTTAAATGGTGCATGAATTGTTTTACAGCTCAATAAAGTTAGAGGAAATTATTTCTTAATTTTCCTCAAGACTGCTAGTGATTCCATATATTTATACAGATTACAGACGGAGCCTTTGAAATTTTTGATACATGCCCCATAATACTTATTTAGTCTAGTATAAAAATCCTACGAAGTATTCTGCCGTTGTCTGATAATTTTCCAGAGATTATATTCTTTACCGACCATGGCCTTTATAGAAACGACGCTTGTCCTATTTGGAATGCTACCTACTATTTTTTAAATAATTGTGTACATACAGCTCAAAATTTACAGAATCTTGTGTTTGCCAAAAACTACAGATCACTTCAGATCATGTGCAAAGTAACTGAACGTTAAAAAAACTTATTTTTATCATAATATGTAATCAGAAATCCAGAAATTCACAAACATTATATTCTGGATTTCTGATTACATATGATAACAAAAGGTTTTTTAAATGACGGTCAGTTACTTTGCACATGATATAAACGGAGCTGTAGTTTTTTGGCAAAAATTTGATTGTTATTATTTTGATGCCACTCCCATACATGTTTTGTTAATCTAAGAAAATTCAGATTCCTAAAAAAAGTTTTAATTATGTGTCCAGAATATTCTGGCCATTTTTGAATTTGTCAGGGCCTAATAGTTCTCATATATCAGCAGTTTTCCTTTCAACCATATATCCCCCCCCCCCCTTGTAGAGTCCGGGCTGGATCCGCCCATGGTGAATGATACTTTCCAGTTTCGACATATATATATATATGGGTGACATCAGGTGGCAAATGTCATGCTTTAGACCTTGTAGCTGATTTTAATTTAATGTGCATTACGATAATGTCCTCACGGCAGGGGGCGGAACTTAAGTTTGATTGACCCCGCCCTTTATTCATGTAATATGTAATTTGTTCGACATGACTAAACAAATGCTAAAGATGGCAAAGTGTGTTGTCGTTCCATGAATTAACCATGACACAATAATACCACTGACTGCAAGCCTTCAAGTGTGGGGCTAGTTTAAAAACTTCGTGGAACATCTTAAAAATGGCAATATTATATTGTTGACCACTGCTATCACTGGCACACATGTTTAACTGTTGTATTTAACTGTTTGTGGCTACTGTAATAGTTCATAAAATTGTTTTATCCTAGCTCATTTTGCTAGCTTTGCACTTGCAATAAATTATAAAAACTTTGAAATAGATGGTTTCGTTTTTAATTAGTTGTGAAACACTGAAAGAGCTGTTATTAGAGTTAAATACCGTAACCTTGACTTACGTAAACTAACAGTCATGCAGTGAAATTGCAATGAATTTAATTGTAATTATAAATTGCAATTAACAGTAATTTTACGGTATCATAACCGATTTGCCGCTCCCCCAGAATCGGAGAGGGAAATGCATCCGCGCGTCGTCTGCATACAAAGTAGTGCGATTACTACGCCTTATTTCTTTCTTCCAAGAAGCCACTCACTGTGAAATTAGTTCAGACGATTTCTTTTGACTTAAACTCTACTAACGTCATGAAATTGAACAACTTTACCGTGGAATTCCACCCACTGCAGAAGGTACTATTTTCGTAAAAGCACTGAACAAGCGTTGTAACGGCGTTGCGACGCTTATTCAACGATCAATTTATCCCTTGACGCCTTGCGTCAGTTATCAGAAAGGCCAGTGCTATGTACCGGACAAGCGTCTTTCAGCAGAAATTGGTGGCAATGGGCAGGTTGAACTGGAGTGGGGGCCAAGCTTAGGGCAGGTGCTGCCCCCTTATGTGCATGTGCCCGCATATATCCTAAGATATGACATATATAGGTCTCTTGTGCCCCCACATACGCCACCTGCAATATTTGCTTGTTCCAAGCAATCTTTAAGTCCACCTCTACCAAAATGCAAATTTGCCATATTCCAGATGTTTTTGCACAAAATTAAAAAACCCATGTTTTTTTTAAAGAGAGATTTGAATTTTGGTGCCCAGATTGTACAATGTCACCATAAAGATCATGTTTATGTTTCATGGTGGTTATGGCAGTTCAATATTTGATTGCAATGTGTGTATGAAATAAATAAATATATATATATATATTATCTCTATCTTTCAATGATTTCATAAATTATTCCTCTGAAACATTTTGTGATGATTGCATATGTCTTTTATGACCTGGGCAGAAATGTAGCTGATATTTTCATTGGAAAATCCGATGTGTTTCCAAACTTTTGCACAGTGTATCTGAATCAAATTAATAAAATTGGAGAAATATTCATATGTTGGGGAAAATATCATAGCTGGCAGCCCCTATGCTTTCAGCTTGACGTGGCTGACTTTGCAGGTAAAGCCCCCTTCACACATAGCCGAATCAGACGCCGGAGCATCCCGGAGTATCACTCCGGCATACTCCGGGTTATACGTGTAGACCTCGTGTTGATTTCCTGCATTGTCCGGTATTGTCTGGGGCGATCCCGGACCACCGTGGGCCTCCAGGGAAAAAATTAAACATGTTCAATTTTTCATGCCGGATGTCCCGTAGGAATTTAATCGGTGTTGATCCGTGTAGACTCCCAGTAGACTCCGCCGATCTCCGGGAATCTCCGTATTGACTCCGGCATACATTGTGTTATCTCCGGCTAAGTCCGGCGTCACCGGGCATGAAAATATCACCGCCATGTACGCTGGAGAACAAGGACCAACACGGTTCCACTCAAGTAAACACGGTGTAAAGACCGGTTATATCCGCAGGCACCTTGTAAAATCGGGTTCACTCCGCACTCTTCCGGGACAGTCGTGTTAACTCTGTGTTGCTCCTTGTGTACACACCACCAAACATTTCTTTTTTGTTAACATTTTCAGCTCTTTGATCCCGGACCCCCCCCCCCCCCCCCCGGCTATGAGTGATAAAGATAATTTTGTGCCTCCCTTAACTTACATTCACTGAAAGGTATTGGTATATGCTGCTCAGTCATACCTTATTTATATGCGAACGCCATTTTGTAAGCTACAGTTAGTTTCATAAAATACGGTCGACCCTAGACAGCTGTAGCAACCTATTCCTGGATGAAACTGGCTAAAGCCAGCTTATGTGTACTTCTACCTTAATTATAGTCGGCAAATTTTGATATGCGTAACTCTCAAATGGGGCTGCATGTACTTTTAGATCTGGCTTTGAGTAGCTAGCTATAGTCAGACAGTTCCGTTTAGTGGCAGGTAGCATCGTATAGCAGAAATTCAGCCCATACACTTGTTGACGCACTGTTGCAACAGTGAGTCAACTGAGTTTTTACCCCCTATTTCAGGAAGGTCAAGGGATATACCCTTATCCCCTGGGTTATGTCAGGGGATGGTCAAATCTCTATAGTCAGTCAGCACCATATTTAACAGTGCCCAGTGTTCATTCAAGATGAAACCATGGCTCCATGATCAAACTAAAAAGGTTTCCCACTCTCCCTTATACCACTGTCACTTTCTTTCAATTTCTGAAGTTTTTTTTTTTTCATTGATGCCAAAGCACCCGTAAATTGATACTGAATCAACATAAATGAACCAGTGATGCTGATGTGCATTGGAGCTCAATAAAGCAGGCCATTTTAGAACATAATTTTCTAGGATTAACGAAAGAACTGTCTTCCAGATCTTAGACACAATTGGTTACCTGGGTGCTTAAATTTTAATCATGGGCAAATAAGCGGATTATATTTTCATTGTAAACAAACTTCAGTTCAATGCAAATATGTATATATAAAACATAGAGTGAGGAGCCCCACAGTAGGTCACTATTATTAAAGCTGGTAGTCAAATGTAAGAATTAAGATGAACCAAAGGTATTTAAAAAAAAAAAAGAATATTGTACTATTGCTTTCTGCTATGTTTTCACCATAGTCAGTGCTCCCTAGCCAGATTCGAACCTACAACCTAAGTCACCCTTGCATCAGAGTTCCAGACACTAGCACTGAGCTATCTGGTCCAGACCAAACCCCAATGTAAGCAGCCTAGGGTTGATAACACAACCCCTGTAGAGACACAGCCATGAAACAATCTATCAGATGTCGCCACTAGTCACTCAACACTCAACAGTCCAGGTCCTAATTACTTTGTAAAATAAACACCAGATGGCTAGATGTTAAAGACACCTGTAACTGTATGACCCCAAAGCCACTTTGATACCCCTATATGGCGTAATATTTATTTGTTTATTAAAATCTCCATCTCTCCTACTAACCTAGGCAGTATTCAAAGTTTTAATTAATTGGATAAAGTCCTTGGTTAAAACTTCTAAAAAAAGTTTATAAATTTTTTGGTATAATTGAACTTGTAACTAAGGAGTACTACTGCAGTAAAAAGGTAAACACATCATTCGTTCACTGCTCATGCGAGCTATTAATGGAAGACAGATAGATTTAAGTTTAAAAAAAAAACCTTGTATCTAACTAAGATCTGATAGCACAATGGTAAGAGCAGCAATCCATCTGAGTATGGTGACATCAGTTCAAATCCCACTCAGAGAACTTTTTTTTTTTCTTTCATCAAATTGACAATAACATATTTAATACTGCTATCAGACATTGCCATATCTTTTGGTTTTTTTAAATAATTTTCTTGTTATGGAAACACACACTTTTCCTATCTGGCCATTTATTTAATGCCCCTGCATTGTAGATCTAATATACATTTGCCTGATATCATGTGCTCTTTTCAAAGCACAATCAGCATTCAACAGTCAGAGCACGTCAAGAAAATCACCTTTAACATGACGTTTACTCGACCAATTAAAATAAAAAATTTTACTGATTTTTCATGTTTTCCCTGATTTGCAGAGTAAGTAAAAACCTTGAATTTTAAAAGCTGCCTAGAATAACAGACTCAATTTCTGGTATTATATTTCTCAAAATGTTTATTACACAAACATATATACATATATATACAAGCATTTATATCACAACAGTATTCAGTGGCGTAGATACTGGGGGGGGGGCAGATTGCCCAACCTGAAGGGATCATTTTGGGGAGATCTGAATAAAATGATTGAAAATATATTTAAAGGTGCTTGAAGCCATCTAGTGGTTTAAGCCATCCGATATTTCCCCAAAATTAAAAAAAAATGTTGCCAATTTTCCCCCAATTTGGCACTATCATAATGTTATTTCCCCAAAAATTTCTCCAATATTACCCTGATATTTCTATCTTATACTGATATTTCTCTGGGATTTCCCCCCACATAAATTTCAATAACTGATTTAGGTAGGTATCAACATAATTTAGGCCAACATGTATGTCATTGTAGTGTCATTAACAGTAGCTTATTTGATATACCGATAATTGGTCCGAAGTTAACAGTGAATTTTGTGATTTTATTTGCAACGAGCTATGCCCGATTTGGGGAAAATTCTGAGCTTTGCCCCTCCTCCCTCTCCCATGGAAAATCATAGCTACGCCACCGACAGCATTATTTAAGTTCAGGTGTATGATTAGCGAAACGTATACATTGACTACATAATTGTTTCAATAAATATACATATAAAATTAAGTGAAAGTATCGAGTCACATGAGTATTACATAAATAATTGCCAGGAATCATTATTATAAACATATATATGTACATAAAAGCTTCAGGGCATAAAAACATGTAAAATAATATCACAGATAGTCTAAAAAAACGATAGACTTAAATTCAAAGTGCATAGAAAGTTACAAAGTCAAGTATCTCTAAATGACTAAAACCACTAATCTGGAAAAGATGAACTCTCATAAGCATCTTTCAGACTACTAGTTCCCTCAGATTGCACTCAAACCTTTCCAGCAGTATAAAGTCTTTTCTCAATAACACTAACATCTCTGCATATATTTATGCTATATATATATCTTATCACAAAGAAAATATACTTTTTTTTCTAAACACTCAGAAATAAAAATCATATCCCTTATAAATGATATAAATACATATTCAATGGATCATAAAATGATAATAGTTATGACGAAGCTGCTTTGTCAAAATTTACATCAGATTTTCACGACAGCACAGAGCTTTCATACAGTGCATTCCCTTGGATTTTTTTTGGGGGGGGGGGGGTGGAGGGGTAATTATAAATATGATCATCCCCACTTCACTTTGGGGGGAGGGACTACACCCCCCCCCCCCCCCCCCCCCTCACACAGGAACTGCATGTAGATCTGCATGTTACTTGCTAGAATATCATGAATCTTCTGATCCTGAGCCCATGGACCTAAATTAATTTTCACCGGCTTCAAAAGGATGCCAGAGTTTCGTCAACTGAATTTTCTACATCAGTAATTTTGGGCTTGTGCTTAAGCTGTGTCTGCTTGCTGTAATTCTGCAGTCTTCCACAGCCTTCCATGTTGAGATAACTGAAAATAACAAACAGAATCTGTTAATTACTGATCATCAATGTGAAGTAAAATCTTAAATGGGATGGCTATGGCATGCTGCGGAGAAGAAGTCTGCCAAAAAAAAGAAGAATATAGTCAATGATGAAGTGAGACATGCTTTTGCCTGAGATGATCAGTTATGATTTTTAACTGATTTTTAATAAATTTACACTTTCGTTTCCGGAGCAGAACTCTGACACCACTGCACCTACAAGCTTAAAACTTTGTCACAATATGTCCATAATAGTGTAATGGTGCCTTTTGGGGGTCTCATGGCCGTAAATACTATAGAAATTTCAAAATTAGGGCAAAATAGGAAAAATTCCTACTTTTTCAAACCTCCATACAAAAGACACTATTTACCCCACATTAATGAAATTGCATCAATAACATATCTAAATAATAGTATTATTACTTTTCAAACTTCATTTTGATATTCGTTATATGCTGATTACATAATAATGGAAAAATCGGAAAAAAATGCTAAAATTGTTATTAAATTGTGTTTCCAGAGCAGAAACCTGACAGTAATGCACTTACCCTAACAAAATTTTATAATTTATTACTCTTTATAGCTTAGTTGTGCATTTTGATAGTCACATCAACATGTCTGAGCTGTGTTTTAAAATATTTAGAAAAAAAGATTAAAAAAAAAAAAAAAAACATTCTGTACCTACATGCATACAAAATTTAACAAGAATATGTCTAAAATAGTGTAGAGATACATTTTTGGGGTTTCATGACCATTAATGACAGATTTTTTTATTTAATAATAAGGAAAATATGAAATTTGGTACTCTTTCAAACACTCATATATCAATGACTCTATGGTCATTGCATAAGTAACATTTTGCCAATGATATATCTAGATTATAGTACTTTCACTTTTAAGCTTCATTTTCTTACATTTGTTTCATCCTTCTTTTTTACTTTTTTTTTTCATAATAATGGAAAATCTGGAAAAAATGCTGCTAAAAATTGTGTTCTTCCATCATATTCCTTAGCATCCCATACTGAGCAATAACAGCCATAAATGTTGTACAATTCATGTGGCATACAATTATTAAATATTTGATCATAGTATTGCCATGCTCAACCAATACAATATTTTTTGTTTATAATTAGTAATTTCATAATATTTTGTTGCACAATGATATATACTACTTTCACTTGACTCCAAAATTTACTTATTATTGTTTCTTCATATACGCCTGTAAAGTGTTCCTTTATAAATACTAATGTTAATGCCATCAATTTAATGCAAATCAGCAACCCAACAATTCAGTAACTGTTGAAGGGAATATGGCAATTGATAACCTATAGTTCTTTCATTTGCCAGCTACATGTAAACAGTGAGCAAAAAATATTTTGACTTATAAAGGCATTAAAATGGGTGTGTTGAGTATCATTCCATACAAAATAAACCTTTCAGATAAGTATTTATCTGTATTTAGACTTTATTTAAATACAAGTGAATACAAATCTTAAAGGTTTTGTATGAAATTATACTCAACATCTTTATGTGGCATAACATTGTTGCTGAATTTCACACATATTCCGTAGGATCATTGCCATATTCAATTCATACACGAGATAGGAAATGCCAATGGAGGCAGAATTTAATGTTATGTTCGGCAGTCATTACCCCATAAACTAGAACTGAAATATTAATTACACAATTGGCATCGAAAGCATAGCAGTTTAAATTTAGCTTAAAGCATGTTATATCTGCCTTGTTTGTGTGCATCTATTCCAAAATCTGCAATGGCAACTTTTATATAAGGGCCTCCCAGAAAGCTAAGCAGATCAGTCTATGTGATATATATATATATATATATATCAATCAATAATTTTTTTCACCACTATATTTAACAAAATTATACATAATCAACCTAAAAATAAAATATTTCAGTGGAGGAGAACCCTCTAAGGCATTTAGGTGCCGCTGTCGAGGGACCACCTATAGTAAAAGGTAAATGTTTTATTTGCAATAAACATTTTATTTAGCAGATCAGGAAAAAGGTACTGCAAAGTAGACTGCTGCTTCACCGGAAAGGATCACTCACATGAAATCAGTACTAGCTATTTGTAACATATATAATAAATAGTTAAGGATTAGGATATACTGGTCGGAGATACTATTTAAGTTTCTTTCACAGACATAACAGGTTGGTAGCGAGCAATGATCTGAATATGAGTTAAAGGTTATTTTCTTAATATATTTCTTAAAGCCATCAAAACAATGTGAAAATTTTATCTCTTATATTTTTTTTTGTAATTTAGAAACTTTCTTACCTTTCCCACCCCGAATCAGTAAGCCTTAGTTTATATAGGATATTATTAGTTATAAATGTTCAGAATTGCATTGATAGGGATAAAGTTTTTCAATTTGTTTATAATGCCAGAGATCCTACTTATCTTTTGACCAATGATATCTATGTGCTGACCCCATCTCAATTTAGAGTCAATCACTATGCCAAGGAGATTAAAGTTCTCAACAAACTCTAAAGTATGGTTTTCCATTTTTAAGTGAGGTTTACAAACTTCCCTTTGGGCAGTATGAAAAATCATAGCCTTAGATTTGGTGGTATTCAAAGACAATTTATTTAGGTTTGGCCAGTTGCTAACTTTGCTTAGCTCATTATTTACGCTGGAGTCTAAATCTGTTTCACCAAAGAAAGGAGTTTAGTGTTGCCATCAGAGTGTAATCATCGGCATAGCCGGTCTGTGGCATGTACCAGGTCATTAATATATATAATGAAAAGAAGGGGTCCTAGAATGGACCCCTGAGGAACTCCTACTGTTAAGGGCATTAGATCAGAGGATTATATCTTCAAGCTTAACATACTGCAGTCTGTTTGACAGGTAACTTTTCATAAAATCTATAGACTCATTTCGAAAACCATAATGTTTCAATTTATATAAATATGATATCATGGTTTAGTGTGTCAAAGGCCTTTGATAAGTCTAAATAAACATTTAAAGGTGTTAATTTTTGGTCCATAGATGTTATAATTCTTTCAACTACCTCAAGGACTGCATATTCGGTTGAGTGGTGAGTCCTAAAACCATACTGGCTTTGATAGAAATGATTTGTCATCATAACGTATTCATAGAGTTGAGCATGCATGATATTTTCAAAGACCTTTGACACATTTGGAAGAATTGAGATCAGCCTATAATTTTCAAATTTAAAAATTTCATTTTTCTTGAATATTGGAAGAGCTTTAGCTATTTTGAGCTTATTCGGAAAAGTGCCAGCTTGAATACATTTATTGACCAGTAAAATTATTGAGTGCGCTAATTCTTTGCAAAGTTTTAATAATTTAGATAACCGGTCAATGCCACAGCTGCTCTTAGGTTTTAAGTTGTCTATTGTTTTAATCATTTCTGGTTCAGTTACAGGATTAAAGAGAATTGTTTGGTGAGCAGGATTCTTCAAGAACTTTCTAAAAGTATCATAACCATTGTTACTCATAGAAGAGGCAAGTTTTGGTCTGATTTCCACAAAATATTTGTTGAATTGTTGTGCTATATTCTTGTGGTCAGTCTCAAAGTTGTCATTTTATCAAAAATTGCTTTGGGAATGCATTATATAGGCAGCTTGAATATAAACTTCATGGTAAATGCTAACGCTCTAACTGATGCTTGTGATTTATATAATCTTAAACAAGAACCGAAAATGCTTAAATTTTTTTTACAAATTACACTCTTGCTATGGTTGATTTAATTCTCACAAGTTCCACCAAGTATATTGCCAATGTCATCAATGATTCATTAGGTATCAATGACTTTCATAATCATATCAGTGGAGATTTGAAACCTTTGAGGCCTTGTAACGAAGTTCAATCCAAACTCATTAAATATTGATCATATAATAATTTTAAAGAAAATTCATATAGTGATCTCGAAGCAACTCTTTTGCATGTTTGTCAAATATGATACTAATGACCAGGCTTCACAATAAACTACTAACTGACAAGAATGCGGCTTGTAAACTGAGACTGAAAAATAATGATGTTTTGGATTACATAAAAAAAAGAGAAATATAGAGGTTCAAGGGACACCCATTTTGTCTCAATTAGGACGTTAGCATGGGTGCCCGTTGTATGTAAAAAAGCACAGTATGAAATATAGCGTCTTACACAGTACCATTTAGTTGACATATATAGCCATCTTCAACTGTACAATCAGTTTTGTATTTTTCCCAAAGACAATTTTTTATGTACAATTTATAGCCAATGTTACTATGCGTCTCTAGTTTTTCAAGTACATTGTTAGGTGTTTTGTTAAGAATAGTTGGTAATTGATACCTGATGCTATTTTCAGCAAATTCATGTTTTACTTTATGTGTCAGATATGATCTATTTCTTGTGTTGAAATTATGGGTTTCTTGCTGATGCATAATTTTGAATGTGGAGATCAAATAATCTGGGAGGAGATTTTTTGTAAAATTGTAATGAAACCTTAATAGTTTTATATGTATGAGCATTATATACAGAGTTTGTTATTATTCTGAGGGCTTTCTTCTGTAGCCTATTTGTTCGATAGCCCCAGCATAGGAGACCATAGTGCAGATGTGAATTAATTAAAGAATTGTTTATAATTTTTGAGTGTATGTAAAGGAAGTGTATGTTTTAGTTTTTTCAATATGCCTATTGTTTTGGAAATTTTATTGGCTATTTTATCGACATGACCGTCCCATTTCATATACTTATTAAAATTGATTCCCAAGAAGCCAAAATTGTCAAAATATTCTAGGGCAGAGCCATCTATGTGTAGTGATGGATAATTGATGGGTTTGTTGACAGTGGTGAACAGCATACATTTTGTTTTTTCAATATTTAAGGACAATCTGTTGAGTTGTAGCCAAGTATGTATGTCTTGAAGTTCTGTGTTCAGGATTGTGGCAGATGGCTCAATTGAATTTTTAGACCTTAAAGCTTTGAAAAGAGTGATATCATCTGCATAAGAGATTGCATGGTAAGTATCTACAGACATATCATTTATAAAGCATAAGTCCTAATATTGACCCCTGGGGCACACCTGTGGTCACCGTGATGCATTCTGAATAGGTTTCATTGCACTGTACATATTGTTTTCTGTTTAAGAGATAGCTTTTGAATAGGGTCAAGGCTTTGCCTCTTATTCCATAATAATGGAGCCTTTGTAGCAATATTTTGTGGTTTATGGAATCAAACGCTTTTGATAAATCCATGTGTGTGGTTAGTGGAATATCACCATTGTCCATTTCAGAGATACATCTATCAACCAATTCAAGAGCTGCATGTTCTGTAGAATGTCCTTTTCTAAATCATATTGATTTTTATTGTACAAATCATTCTGTTGTAAGAAAAGCAATAAATGTCAAAGCAGCCCAAATGCGTAAATATTTAAGACTTAAAACTGACCAGTCTGGCACATTTACAAGAACCAAGAAATCTAGTGAAAAAATTGTAAAAGAGTTCATCACAATATATTTCTATGATAAATGAAATACTAAACATAGGCTGCTGCTGCAGCAGCATACCCTTGGTAAATTTGAAAAATGAATATTGGCCTACGAGTAGAATTTTGACTGAAGACCTGTTAACTTTTTTACATGTATTCATTGCACTGCAATGTAATTCTATTTCACCTCCCAGTAGTCCAGGGAGTTCCCACGAGATTGCGCATGCGTCTAGTCAATTGAGCGCACCTCTCAACCGAAATAGCACACGTTGTCGGTCGAGGGGTATTTTTGCGTCGTTTTAGCATCTTTTGGGGAGATTTTGCCTCCTCTTTACCTTTATTAATGCTTGTAAGTCCGTGTAAACTGGGCAGGCTGTGGGTTAGAGAATGTCAGTTTTCTCTCCACCTTGTTTTTGGTCGTTTTTGGCTTCGTTTTGGTGCAATGTTTTGGTCTTTCTGCTCCATAGCGTACCAACCAATCAGAAACGCTGTCTCTTACACGGCGGGTTGTAAGCCGGGCCCTCATTGGCTGTTGCCACTTCCGCTTTCTCCTTGCCCGATTTGACGCAATGGCAGACGAAGCAAATGCAGAAAATATACAGACTGATCCTGCAGTCACAGACCATTCAGGCATCGATACAAACGATGAAGTGGCATCAACGTCTTCAGGGTAACGCTCATAAAGTCGAAGAAGCACAAGCGGCCACGAGACGACAGCCCTGATTCTGATCGATCACGTGCTCGCAGGCCCGCAGCCTCCGGCACCAGTACCTCCGCCCATAAAGGGAATATCGAGAGTTTCTTTGGACAAACATGTCCAATCTCTGGCGACGGATGATGACGTGGGCCCAAAAGTTGCGCCAACATTGGCTACTCTGGTAGAGAAGCTTTGGAATAGGTCCAACAAGGACGAAATCAAGTCCTTATACCAAGAAAACAAACGCCCTGCCAACACGCCATTCCTTCAAAAAGTGTCACAACATCATACTATGAGGATATTCTAATAAACACAGGATGTCCACCTAATAAACTACATGTAATGAACTATAGTCTTCCCAATCAATTGTCCTGGACTCAATTCACTTATTGGAGACATTATTCAGAATTACAGCCTCCAAGAAACCCTGAAACATGATTGATTTGTCTGACGCGCACTATGACGAATGACATTTGCCATTTTTGGATGTTTGCAACTACAGCTGTACCTGTAGCCAAGGAGTATGATAAACTGACATGGGAGGTAAACTAGATACAAGATAGATACACAACATATAAAACTAATGTACAAATACTTTTATCCATGCTACATTTTGAAAAAAAAAATGGTTTCATTAATTTGTCCATTGTGTTGCTTTAACAGTGTAACATTATAGATAGGACCACAAGAAAAATAAAACATAAATTGCCAATTTTGTTTTTAAAGAATGCATTTTTCTGCCTTGTACACACAAATTTCACTGTTAACACATCTTTATGAATAATTTTGTCTTCAAACAACTGTGTATTCATGTGAAACCAAATTGCTTGGCTGTCATTTCATATCTCCAGTTGACATTGATTTTGTTACCAAATTTCAATTTAAAAATATAAAGTTACAAAAATGCAGTTTTGAAATTTGGTGGACTGACAGTTTTGAATTCAAATACATTTCTATAAAGAACTCAGAACTCAGAACTCAGAACTAATTATTTCACTCTCATATCAAGAAAGGAAATTAATGAAATGTAAAACATAGAGTGAGGAGGCTCAAAAAGACTTTGGGTCGCTATTATTGAGGAACCTTGTATATAATATTAAATTACAGTGGTTAAATCAAAAGTAGTGAAATTTTGTTTCTATTTTCTTTTTTTTTTGTATTGAATGGGTCAAATGTAATGAACTGTGCACCTAAATTTTAGATATTGCAAATGTAAGTCTCTGGTGATGCGAATTTCGTTATAATTAGAGAGTAGGTAATTTTGGACATAATAGAGAAACCTGTAAAACTGTGTATGTATTTTCTCTATAAGAATTATGTGCCTGGTGCAATTTTTGGCAAATCATATATTAAATCAACTGTTGGACATCTGCCACCTAGTCTAGCTCTAAAAAGTTTGATGCTCAAATTCTACTACTAGAAATGCAGAAATATGGTACACAGACAAATACTACACTTTCATTAAAGACATTCTCAAAGTTAAAAGTACCACGAGTACCCTTGCTCTGTATGCTAAATTGGAACGAAACCCCATTAAATCTAAAAGTGCAATACCCAAATGATAAAGTATTGGCAAAGAGTCACAAATCCTAAAACAGTCATATATTATTCAATGCTAGAACTTCACGGAAAAGGACAAATGAGCTGGTGTACTCATATTAAAATATCCTAAATAACATCAACATTGAATATTATTGGCAGGAACAAAGCTATTGGAGTGCCTAGCATATTAATTAAATAGTAAGTTGTGCAAGCACTAAAAATAACTAAATAAAGTGTTTTATAAACAGTCAAGGTTGGCTGGAGATATTCAATGTTATTTTTTTACTAACAATAATTAACAACCAATGTGACGTGGCAAAGCACTTTGAAAGACTGAAAAGTTTGCATTGTTTGTCAATGTAACGACTCTTCTGCTAGGCACTCTAAAGATAATGGAAAACATATACTCTCAATTCATAACGAAGTGCATGGCATCCATGACAGCAATCTAAATCTTAAACTAAGAAGCTATAAATTTTTCAAACAGGAATTTAAGCTTGAACAATACCTATGTAGCCCAATAAACATAAACCATACTACTCGCCCTTGTAAGAGTTCCCATAACTTATGTATCAAGACATGTACTTACACCAAACCTAAAAACAAAAATAGAAAACCAACTTTGTATTTACTGTAGAGCTAAACAGCTAAAGAAACTGAGGATGAAATAAATGTATTGTGCTGTGTTTTTGCCTGTTTTGTGGCATTACATGTTAATATGGTAGTGGTCTCTGACTGTTCGCTAGTGCTCACAAAATATCAGATAATAAATAAGAGCTAAGCGAACATCAGATTTCTCGGCTAGCATACAGCTAGGTAGGCTCAATTACTTATAAAAGTTTATTAATTGATAACCTTAATTATGGAGCAGCTTGGCCTATTTGTATAAACTTTTTCATTAAAGGTTCTGAACAAAAAAATATAATTTAAAAGTGGCTGTGATTTATGCAAGGTTTTTAGAAAACATAACAACATGTCACCATAAAACAGCATTTATATAAGGATCCATTTTAAAGATAGAGAAACGCTTTTTGCCTTGGCCTAGACCTTTGGCCTTGGCCTATATTCAGAAACTGCTCACTTTTTGCCTTGGCCTTCTCACCTGACTTTCTTTAACTAAAGACGTTTGTCTTTAACTCACCTGAAGATGTTCCAGGAGTGCAAAACTTCAACTTGCAATTACTTGGCTTCTATACATGATAGAACAATGCGGTTTTTTTCTTAATAGTTCATTTATACCTATCTTATCATCTAGAATTTATTCAAAGCAACACAATGAGAAAATAAACTAATACCTAATTTATTTAAATAAATAAAGAAATATACTGATGACAAATGACTGACTATTTCAGCTGTCATGTTCTGTTGTGCTGACTGACAGACAGACTGACTTAACTGAACTGACTGATTGAACTGATTAGCTGGACTGACAGACTTATTATTAAACAGGCTGAATACTGTGCAACAAGATCACATCAATTTAGGTGTATGCACACTTTAGTTTTTATTATAATTAGACTTAATTTCGCGCAATAGTCTTTTTATTGGGCACAGCTGGCTGCAGTGTCCGGCATAACTTAATCCAGTCTACGTACAATTGAACCTCACCATATGTGACTTAAAAAATGTGGGGGGGGGGGGGGGGGGGTACCAATTAGAATATATTGCAGGGACCTCAAAATGTTTTAATAATTAAAATGTACCAAGGCCAGGAAGACCACCTCATTCACTACTAAGACCACCTAAATCACTATTAAGACCACCTTACAAAATATTGAGACATTGTTTCACCCAGGAAATGTACTGCATTGTTTATGTCTGGGCAATTATTTCTTGTTACAATCGTATATTGTTGCTACTTTTTGCTAATTTCCCAGAAATGAGACTATTGACTCAATGTTGAGGGGAACTGTATACATAAATAATTAAATTGAAAAAATTACTATACTGTATTATCAACTAGATATTGCAGTGATTTTTCACTGGAATTTAGGCCTAATGTCAAAACAACCTGTCTTGTCCCACACCAACAGGGCAGGGGCCTCCTCTGCATCATGCTGGCTGCGGCGCTGGTAACACTTTCCCACGAGTTATGATGTCCAGTAGCGGATTTAGGAAGGGGCCCCACCCCTTCCTTGGCCAAGTACAGGTGTACATTAAAAATTATCGTCCTTCCATATAGTTGTCAAGTTAAGAAGGAACAAATGAAGTAAAGAAGTAAGGAATAAAGTAACAAAGGAAAATCAATCAATCTATCTATCTATCTATCTATATATCTATATATCTATCTATACATCAATATTTGTCTTCTTTATTGATTTTTTGTCTTTCTTTCGTTTTGATTATGTTTATATGAGTACCAGCTTTCTCTTTTGACGCTATAGCGTCTAGCTGCAGTTGAGGGGGGGTACACTCCTTCACGGCTGCCTGCCTGCCTGTTCTATAATGAGATGCGCGCCTGCGCACTAGTGAGGGGGAACACAATCTCACGGGGTACGCAAACGCATATTACACCGGAAGTGGATATAGTTAGCGTATTTTAAATATGTTATGTAACTTTCTGTTTTCTGTATTTTTGTATTATGTATGATTGTATTAATGTGTATCCTTTGTACTCTATATATGACAAATGGGTCAATACTGACTCTATATAGTCAATAAAATCTATTGACTCAATATATTAAGTTATATATGTTTTAAATAAATTGATTTTACACACAAAAATTATCTATAAAGGGTCATACATAGGCCAATATGTATACCGTTATACCAAACCCTTCTATGTCACATTTAATGTCTTGTCTCAAGAGAAAACCATGCGGAGTGGATTCTAAGAATTTTCTGAAATTTACACTTCCCCAGATTGACTTCAAAAACCATGGAAACTAAGTCAGAATCTTTTAAATTGTATTTAGTTTTTCTGCAGGAGCATCTCATGAGCATAAATTTGCTCTGACGCAACAGCGAAAAATTCCTATCTTGGAGGCTTCAATAAATATGTATGAAACTCTCCGAAATAAGTCAGAAATATAAAAAAATGGTTTCAAATGATGACAAAAAATTTTAAAATAAAAGTCATTTAAGAAATAGCTGATTTTGCTATTATCTATATTTACTGAAACTTATACCATGTTGAAATATCAATATTTTCTATACTGTAGTATCATTTTTGTATGCACCGTTTCTGTTTATAAATTTTGCAAAACACTTTGAACTCGATTTTAACCAACAATTTCTAAAATTCGGAAACTTCTTTATAATTACTTTATCTAAATTCTGTTAAAACAGTGTAATTTTATAATATGAAATCCACTGGATGGCAGGATTGCATGAAAGTAAGAACAGAGAGGTGAAAAAGTGAAGTTGCTCACTTGCTTTAAATCCTAATATTATGCCAAACATTAGAAAAGCCAGCCCAACACCTTTACTATTTGTGGTGAGCTTGTCTTATCAATATCTTTTAAATTCATGAAACAGGGCAGCATTTTGTGAGGAAGGGTAAGCCCAAACTACATGGTAAAATTATCATATTATGAGAGTACACTAAATAAAAGCGAAAAACAAAAAACCCTAGTTTACATTGGATTATATTTACTACTCTTTCAAACAGAAAATGGACAAAAAATAGTCTGATGCAAAATAAGTTATAAATATCATTTTATAGAAAATTTTGCAGCAATTACACAAATATTAAATAAAAAATTCTCATGGATTTCTTATTTTCTGAACAAAACATCTGAGGTTATTTTTACACCTGAAAATGGCATTTACCAAGCCAAATTAAATTTTTATTTATTTTTTATATAAAAAGTATTTGCCTTAGACACTTGAAATTGAAATCATGTAAAGTATACAATATCTACTATAACATATTCTAATTTCATAATCTTAGCACTAACAAGAGTTAATAGATCCTATCTCTACCTATATTATTCCTCTGTAGTACAAATTTCACGTAATTCAATACATGTAATAAAAATAGAATTGTTCTGGCAAACATCTATATAAATTTTATAAAATATAGTGTCATTTTTAAACATCTCTAACTTTGCTCAAAATGCAAAAAATTAGCAAAATATCACAGAGAACTTTTTTTTCCATCTTAACAATTGTTGTAAGCTTTAAAAAAGATGTGAGATGGTCATCCAAACAAACTTTACTCTTGCTGAGACAGGTCATTATTTAAATTAACATTTTGAGTAAATGTACCAATCAACAATATGTTATTACACTAATAATTACACTTGATGACATATCAAGTTGATTTCATAGTTTCTTAATGTCATTAGGTCAAATACTATCAACTATCATTAAAAAAAACAGAAGAAAGATTTCTCTTACCTTGTTTGAGCCATTGTGCTAACATTGAGTCTCCATGCCAAGGTCCTTGGACAGACCTTGGATAAATAAAACCCAAGGATAGACCATAGAGCTAAGGTCCTTGGTAATATAGTGATTCAAAACATGTGGAGTTGAACAACATGATAAGAGCCACTCAGCCAGTGCAAGGTCACAGTTGCCATAGCAACCACTGGTCAGCCAGTGCATGGTCTGGGTTACCATAGCAACCACTTGTCACTGCCAGTAGTGGCTCCAGAACTTAACTTTGGAGGTGTTGTTTGTTAGTTTTTTTTTTTTTGGGGGGGGGGGGGATTAGTTCTAGTATTTTTTAAAGTTTAATAACCAATAGGTCAATTCTTGTATTGTTTCAATGTAAAATTATTTTGAATAAGTGACCTATGTGACCCTTTTTGTGAGGCCTAGGTAGTTCATGGTGGCTGTGGGTTATGAAAAATATGATTATTTGATCATTACAATAAAATTAAATGAACAGTTCCTGACATGTTATTTTTCAAAGTTGGTCTCCATGTGATATGTAGGATCTATATATTTTAAAGTTTTTACCCACCACTTGGACTTTCAATACTTTGATTATCCAGAATGAGACACAATCTATCCATCTATCCATCTATCTATGTGAAAAGCGTGACTTGATTAAGTAGAGCCATGTTATACTCATTCATTTACTTTAATTTAAGCTAATACTACTATGGGTAACTTCTGGTTTTACTTTCTTTTTTCTTGGTCTTTTTTTTCTCTCAGATTTTTTTGAAACAGCGGAAGCATGAAAAATAATTGTCATACAATGCAAACAGTATTAACATTAATTTTGCATTGAGTACTACCTTATTTCAGCTATTTTTCCCACTTTGACACCCTATTATTAAATACTATCTGGCTACTTACAGTATAGCAGATTAGGGGTGGGGGGGCCTCCCCGCAATAAATTTTCATTTGTCAATCCCCTCCCCCTCCCCCGGTGAACATTTTTCTGGATCTGCCCCTGACCTAGAGACATGAAGTCTAAAATCTAAAGGTTTAATTAGGCTTCACCATCACTATGGTGAAGACTATTGTTTTTGGTACTATTCTTATTCTTATTATTTACAGGCAAAATTTTAGAGTTGGAGGACCAAATTTTACCACAAGGTACCCTAGGATGACCTTATTATTTTCACCTAGTTTGAGTGACCTTGACCTATTTTTCAAGGTCACAGGTCACTTTTAGTGCAAAATTTAAAAAACTTAAAATTGGCCTATCTCCTAAACCATTGCAGTTACATACGAATGGTCTTGGATCTTGTGATTAAATGTGTTTTAAAGTGTTTTGACATACCCCCAAATCAAGTGTCAAATTTGACCTTGGAGGTCATTTTCAAGGTCATTTTGACCTTCGAAATGTGAAAAACAAGCAATTTTCACACCGCCACAAAAATACCTTGGAATTAAGTGTTTGAGCTGACAGTTTTTGCTTTAGAAGACAATGACCGTTACTATAAGGATATGTATTCGGTTTTGACAGAAATTAATTTGTTGATTTTTAAAAAATTCATAAACTCGGACAACTGATTTTTGAGTAACAAAATAGTGAAAATGGTCATTTTCAATGAGAAATATTCACTTTAGACAAATGCAAAGCACTGTTGACCCCCCACAATTCACATGTGAGCTTTCAGAATCTGTTGTAATTTTTGACCTTTGACCTATATGTCATGGTCAAATTGAAGATTTAACGTTTTCATAGTACTAAAATTTTGCTTTTTGATTAAAATAGCTATTGTAGACTGTATATTACAGTATATATTATATGATTGCCCACGTTTTCACTGTTACTCAATCCTTACCATGGGTGAAGCCTCGTTGCTGGTGCACCAGTAACAGATATCTAGTTATATTTGCAATCTGATGACTGCACTGTGAGATATTGATGGCTAAACATGCTAAATTAGACTTGAACATATTATCTATTATATATGAGGCTCTGGTTAATATATATTTCTGTAATATACATTAAATGATGATTTGCGTTATCTCTCAGAAACCCATTAGGGCATTCGATAGTGTCTTACAGCGTGCCTCCTTGCCTGTCATAATATGAAAATCAATGGTAAGTTTCAATGTTTCATGTTATAATTAATATGTATGTGTGAGGGCAAATAAATCTGTCTTGAGCCTTGAATATATATTAATTTTTTTATTCTTATATTCATGTCCCAGTTGATCATACGTAGCTAACGCCGATTGTATACCGACAGGGTATGACGTACGATCTGCTGTAGAACGCATTATCACAATGTGATAACATGGACTCCCATAAACTGCAGCAATATTTCAGATGATATTTGCCAAAGATATTACCAAAATATTGTCACAACATTTGAATTATTACTTTAACTAACATTGTGTCAATATATGTCAAACATATTGCATTATAAAAATGTAGAACCTAGAAAAGCCTGTAGAAATATCATAAATGATATTACCAAATAAACTTGAAGAATAATTTCACCATGTGTAATACAATATAAAATACTGCAGTAACATTTCTACAATATTTTTGTTTTAACTCTTTATAAATATTTTCCCAACATACGATGTACAAAATGTTGAGTGTGCAGGGCATGCCTTGTTCTGCTGCAAAGACATTTGAATAAGATTTCCTGAAAAAAATGTGTCAATCCAATGACTTTTACAAAATATATAGTAATCTGGAGAGCTAATTTTGTCTAAAATTTGGCATAGCTTTTTATGAAATATGTAATTTGCACTGTAAAATTGGAACTTATTATTCAATTGAGCGTCTTCGATATGAATAAGGTAATCCTGTATTTTATTTAATATGAAATGACTGTCTTTTCCTTGCCGAGAGAATCTCTGTTCTAACCTGTCCACATTAAATAAGATAAGACCAGAAAAAGAAGGGAAGCTTCTTGCAGGTTCAATCACTTTGTTTTGTCACACAAAATAAAAAAAAATGTACAATTTCATTCCACTAGCCAACCAAAAAGTTAAAAATATTTTACCATTATTTATCTATCTATATATAGGAACATGGAAATCAGGGTGGAGTCTGTCCCATGCAGAAGTGGGTCGGGGCTGACCTGATGTGTCATTTGTTGGCCAGCCAGCAGTAAAGTAGTGTGGCAAATGGACATCCCCAGGTCCCACAAAAGAGGGGAATGCCATTAGAGAGAGAGAGAGAGAGAGAGAGAGAGAGAGAGAGAGAGAGAGAGAGAGAGAGAGAGAGAGAGAGAGATGATCAAGTAAGTCAACAATCCAATTTCGGAATTATTAAAAATAGTAAAAATGCTAAAGTTTAAATTAATATCATGTATACTAGTTAATTGTGCCTTACACAAATTTCAGTTTTTAAAATAATATGTTAAATTTGATTCACAACTTTTTTGAATTATGTACTTGTGGAATAACTGTGTCAATGGAAAATATTGAGACATAATGATTGGCCTTATTACTAAAGATTAATTTTTTTCGGTATCATTCCTAGGCTTGTCTACCTTGTGGTTTTGGGATCTTATCAGCAGCACAAATGTTGTTTTTATTTTATAATGTTCTGGATGATGACAGATTCATATGGAAACTTTTGTCACCAACATCTGTGGTTTTTGGACTTTCCTCAACTTCTTTTTTTGGTACAATCCCAGGTTATTATGCCCCCCCCCCCCTGTGTATCTGCTTAGGTAATGCTTCAAAGACAGTCCGGGGGGGGGGGCACTGGCACAGATTTTGATATTATTCCTGAAGACAAGATTAGGGGGGGGGGGGGGGGGGTGGGTATCTATATGTGTGACAGTGTGTGAAGGTAAAACATCTACATAATACCACATTGTAGTGCCATTGTGCTTTACATTGCAAGATATATGGATGTTCTCGCTTTTTCTGCATTTTAAAATGTAAATGCATGTTCTTCTTAATCTGAGCTTTCCGCCGTTCATTCTACATATATTTAGAACAAAATATGAGTAGTTCCGAGTACTCTATAAACCCCTACTTGCGGGAATTATCACCAGGCGTAAACCTTCCGAATTAACGCCAGGTGGCGCTATTCCGAATTATCGCCAGGTGGCGCTGATGTTCCGAATTATCGCCAGGTGGCGCTATATACGTTGATCCGAATTATCGCCAGGTGGCGCTGATGTTCCGAATTATCGCCAGGTGGCGCTATATACGTTGAAGTTGGACGCTAGGTGGCGCTGCGTACGAATATTTTGGGCACCAGGTGGAGCGCACGAATATATTTTTTTTTTGACACCAGGTGGGGCCGTAATGTTTTTAAAAATGGACACTAGGTGGCGCCGAAGCTGTGTTTATCTTGAGGAAATTATCACTAGGCTACCGAATATTTTTGGACACAAGGTTGAGCTGCAATGTTTTAAAAATTGGACACTAGGTTATGCTGATTTGTATTAAACGCATATATGTAGCAGATGGATCATATAATGATTATCAATAGATACATCAGGCACAATGCGTTATGATATAGTTCGATAAACATAGTTCAAAGTTTATTGTAACATATATACCTACTCAGCGTTCAACATGTCGTATACAATAGCATGGTATTTATACTCATACCCTGATTGTGAGGATTCTAAATGTTTAACACTACTATACAGTTCAGAGAAAGTTTTTAAGACATTAAATGAGTGTATTAGTGATTATTATCTTTCTGGTATACCAGGCATGTGTATGAAGCGCTGTTCTGATTGGGTTGTTAAATTTTATGCTCTAGGTGATTGTAAAAATACAACAAAAGAAATGTACAATCTCACATGGGTTGCATATAATATTGTACCATGTTTAATGTGTGCCGAAGAACATTATATTGAAATAGAAAGAAGCGATGAATCTTACACTGATCTTATTACCTGTTTAAAGAACTATAATGATAACTTAGATATTGATAAATACAATCCTGCAAACAGAACAATAGTTAATGTGGAAGTTTGCCGACGCAGTGCTTAATACGAAAATCCTACCCTGCCACATCACCCCCAAAAATGATGCTGTAAAGGTTAGTATATACTGATATAACATATATTTTATAACATATATCACTTGTATATTAGCAAGTAAGTTTTTTTTTTTTTTTGTGTTTCAGAGAGAACGACGTTATACATCAAGCGGATGGAATATGTATACTGCTAAATGTACAGACAACGTTACACACATATAATGTATGAATATATAATCTAATAAAACTAATATATAATGTCAGATCTCTCTTTTGTTATATATATCACGTTTGCTTACAATATCAGTCATTCGAGAACCAGTACTTCACAGACCTTGTATACATTTGACAATCGAGCTTCTTTCGAAATCATAATTCCTGTAAAGTAACAGTTGTATTAATATAATTATTATAGTCATTTTGATATTACTGACTCACACTGTAGGACGTATGCTACATAGAGTGTTTTAGAACATGATTAATTCGTAGGGCGTATGCTACATAGAGTGTTTTAGAACATGATTAAATCAAAGGAAATAGATCGGTTTTTAAGCGATATTTATTATACAATAGGACAACCCAGCAGTTACTCAGGCATGCGCAAGTTATGGAGTGAAGTAAAAAAGAGACAGTCTAAACCAGCAGGTATAACCTTAAACTTAGTAAGTAAATGGTTAAAAGAGCAGACAACACATCTTATTCATAGTACACCTCAAAACTTATTCAAAACTGAACATATAATAGTAGAACATATTGATGAACAATGGGATAGCGATATTATTCAATTAGATAATTTAGCAGAATATAATAAGGGTTACAAATATATCTTAATATGTATAGATATTTTTTCACGCTATACATGGGCAAGGGCTCTTAAATCAAAGAAATCATCGGATGTTACTACAGCTTTTACAGATATTGTTAAGGCTTCAAATAGAGTATGTAAATCATTACGCACAGACCAAGGAGGTGAATATACAGGTGTACCTTTTCAAAAAATGTTACATGATAAAGGTATTAATCATATAATTGCTTATGGGCGTCACAAGGCTTCATATAGTGAACGATTCAATCGTACATTAGAAAATAAACTTTTTAAGTATTTCTATGAACAACAAACAGTAACATACATAGATATTCTAGATGATGTTATGAGGAGTTACAATAATACTATTCACGGCTCTATCGATATGGCGCCAGCAGACGTTAATACAGAAAATTCTCATGCTATATATGAAAGAGTATATATACCTATTCTCAACAGATGGGCTAAAACACCAGTCAAGTTCACTCTAAGCATAGGTAACATAGTACGACTGAGTTTAGCTGTCAGACCTTTTTCACGAGGGTATCACGAGAAATGGACAGAGGAACTATTTACAGTTTACAATAGGATACCATCACACCCGCCTAGATATAAAGTACAAGATCTCAACGGTGACAAAATCAAAGGATCATTTTATACTGAAGAACTAATGTTAACACCTATACAAGAACTTAATGATATAACATATAAAATTGATAGAGTTATAAGTACAAAAAAAGTTAAAGGACGTAAATTCAGTTTAATTAAATGGTATGGTTATTCTGACAAGTTTAATACATACATACCTTCTACATCAGTACAAAGGTACACAGGTGAAAAATAATGTTTGTGTATGTATCATCAGATGTTGACAGTGGTAATTATTTCCATGGTAACACTCCTACATCATTTAGGGTTAAACTACCAGGTAGGATAAATTTCTTACCTCAGGGTAAATGGGAGGTAGCTCTACTGGATATTGATCTTCCTAGACCTCTTGATAAATATAATTCTATATATATATGTATCAATTCTTCCATATGTAAACCTAGCCCCTTTAATTCTAGCCTTACGCCTATATTAAACAGAGTGTATTTTAATCAAATTAGTAGAGGTGCACCAGTATACTTCGATAACCCTCGTTATATACCGTTAAGTGTAGATAGTTTAGACATTATAGATATATATTTAACAGATAGTTCTGGAGCTAACCCGTCATTCAAACAAGGTAAAGTCAACGGAACACTCCATTTCAGATTAATAGAATAGATTAGTTAACAATAATAATTATATATAACACATAACAAGTATGACTGACAAGACACAGCATTACTCTCTTAATAGAGGTATAGATTATGATGTGTTACTGAAACACTTCAAAAATCAGGCGGACGGTGTAATTAATCATCGTAGTACTACATCACGCCCGCGTAACAATCACAGCTGTATTAAAGCATACGGTGGTCGCATAATAATGGTTAATAAACCAAAAAAAACTACTAAAACGTTAGATAAAGTGGAAGTTATTGATCCTACAGAAGCGCAACGTCTTAGAGCATTACACGACATAGAAACTGAAGTTGCAGATATAAATACAGAACATAAAACACAACCAGCTCACTCTATACTGAGCGGCGTTAACAGTAAGACCTCAGGTAAACGACAATTATCACGAAAGAGTCTCCTAGAAAAGAGAAAGAAAGTGAGGAAGACTGTAGACAAGGTTATACAGAGAACTAAGGACGTTTTTGATGCTTGAGTAGTTATATAATGACCCAGGAAGTACTAGATGATTCATACATAGGTTACTCAGAAGAATTAGCAATATTTCAGAAACCCGTACAAAATGTAGGTATTAAGAATAATCATATAACAACTTTTTATCCTATTAATGATTTTTCAACACAGGGTGTTATCCAGTTTCAAATTAATAATAATAGTAGTAACTATTTAGATTTACGTAGAACACGACTAAATATTACTTGTAAAATTGTAAGACAAAACGGAAATAGTATAGAACCTGTTACAGTAGCGAAAGATAACAATAGTAGAGAGAAAAGAGCAAAAGATGAAGAAAGTACAGATACTGAGACTAATACTTCAACCGCTGCTAATACATCCACAAATCAGGCTTCTGTAGGAGTAGTGAATAATTTTATGCATTCAATGTTTAGTCGTATTGATGTAGCACTACAGAATAAAGTGCTGACACATTCAGATGAATCATACCCTTATCTAGCTTATTTCAAAGCATTATTACATACTAATAATTAGCTGAAAAATACTACTCTCCAAATGGGAATGTTTTATAAGGATACACCTGGAGAATTAGGAGATCCTAACTGGCAGTTAGGGGATAATGAAGGGTTAAAAAAAAGATCTAGTTTCTTTGCTAACTCCAATGAGGTTGATATGTCAGGTAATCTGTACTGCGATATTTTAGAAATATACAAGTTCATACCAAATGGTGTGAATTTAGGTATTACATTATATCCTAGCACACCTGAGTTCTGTTTAATGGCTCCTGAGACTACAGCTGGTGGTTACAAAGTGCAAATTACTAAAGCATCCTTAAGCGTTTCAATGATAGAAGTAATACCTGAAATATTGGTATCTCACGCCGAAATTATGCATGACAAACAAGCAATATTTCCATATATTAAAACAGAGGTTAAAAAATTCACATTAGGCAAAGGACAGTTTTCGTGTACTATTAATGATCCTTTTGCAGGACGAGTACCATGTGAGATGGTTTGCGGTCTAGTAACAGACGTTAGTAATCATGGCACGTTGTTTACAAATCCTTTCTTGTTTGAGCACTCATTTCTCAATTTCATACAAGTTACTGTAGATGGTCATGATCTAGGTCAAGGCCCCATCCTACCTTCATATAACAAAAAACTTGAAACAAGCTCATATATAGATGCATACAAAACTCTTTGTGGTATTGAGTATGGTGACCATTTCAATCCTCTTTCACGCACAGAATATATGCAGGGTTACACATTCTACAGATTTGTTGCTGATTCTCAATATATTTCTAACAGCGAGGATATACTCCCTTTAAAACGTACAGGTAATTTACGTATTAGTCTAAGATTTGCTGAGGCTTTAGCAGAACCTACCACTCTGATTGTTTTCGCAAAGTTCCCTGCTACAGTTAAAATTGATAAATACCGAGGTGTAACTGACGTGTAGTTAGTATGTTACTGTATGCCATAACGGCTGCATCATGACAGAACACACATGTTTAATACCATTTCAACTACCAAAGAATATATCAGTACAGGGTGCTACGCAAGCAGGAAAAACAGAATTTGTTAAACGTTTGCTAATAAACTATAGGACCATGTTTACACCTCGAGTTGTAAAGATAATATATGTATACTCGGTATGGCAGGATAATTTTAACCACCTAGAAGATGTCTTAGGTAGTTTAATAGAATTTAGGAAAGATATTCCGTCAAAACAATATTTAATAGATCTCTGGGAAATAAACAGAGGCCACAGTTTACTAGTTCTTGACGACCAAATGAGTAATTTAAATGACAGCCTCCAGGGTTCTCATGTTGCAGAAATAGTATGCGTTCTTAGTCATCATTGTAATGTTTCGTGTATTATAACCTTACAAGACATGTTTTATGAAAGTAAAGCTGCTAGATTAATAAGTAGAAATTCTCACTGTATATGTCTCCTTCGTAACCATAGAAACGGTCGTCAGGTGTCGTCTTTAGCAAGTCAGGTTCTACCTGGTGAAACGAAGTATTTCATGGACAGTTATGAACGTGCTACTAAAAAGAACTATGGTTATTTAATAATTGATTTATCACCCAATGTTGACAAAAAATATAAATTACGTTCTAATATATTTCCAGGTGAGGAAACAGTTGTGTTTCTCCCCCAACCATGAAACTGATCAAAGAGAATATTACCTTTTTAAAAGCTGTAGCTTTACTTAGCAAGGATCAAGTTAAAGCTATCTTAGCACATATCAACAAGAGTCAGATTCTGGCTGTTGTCGAGATAGCTAGAAATATGCTCACAGGTATTGTAACAATACGACGCGACTATAAGAGATCTCTTAAAATGTACAAACGCGTCATTAGAGATTTAGCTGACAAACGCGCAACACTTAACACGCGACGTGATCTAATCACCGGTAAAGCCGATGTTATAGCATTATTGATAAAAAGTGTACTTCCTAAACTGGTAGCGATTGTTGGTCATGGCTGAAGAAAATATTGTTATACCGAGAGACAGATATAACAGAATGCTAGAACAACTCAAAAGTATTAAAGATAGCAAAGTAATACAATCCCCCAACAGTACTGAAAGTGTTGAACCCACAACATCCGTAACGACGCACTATGATAAGACAAACACAACACAGCGCTCAAGAGACGATATAACTCATAAAGAGACTAGTCACCCCCCCGGTCTTAAACATAATGATATAGATGCTTTTATAACAAAATTTACAAAAGACAAAAAAAAAAAGAATCATACAAGTACGCGTAACAAACGTAGTAAAAAGCCAACTAAACAAGATGACAGAAAATCTAAACTTAAAGCAAATTGGATTAGAGTTTTCAATTGAAATGTTACTAGAGCTAACAGTAATAATTTTTCATGTATTTAAAGATATATATTTAAGTAGTAATAATTAAAATGAATCATAGCCATTCATACTAGAACAATACATATATATTTAAGGACCTCAGGATATGTACGTGAGACATGCAATATTTTGGTATTGCTATATTAATTAACTGATATTTAAAGACATGTTGGCGTGTGAGGATATATCAATGAAACATACAAATGTACCCAGTACTATAAAAGGTCTGATACTGACTCTATGCATTATCTGGATTCTACGAATACTTGATAGTACTACAAAATGGCATCCAACATGATAACTCGCAAATATTACAACCAGGGAGGAACGCAGATTAAGGGCCAGTTTTTATGGTACCGCGAGATCAGTTTTAGGAAATTTCTCACACTCCAGAGGTACAAAGGCAAGGTGTCCATGCATCTCAGGGTATACGTATTAGACGACCAGAACTATTGTCTAATTCCAACTAAAAAGGGTGTGACGCTGGACAAACAGCAAACACGAGATCTGCTGGCAAACATGCATAACCTGGCTACCTTTATAGGTGTTGTAAGTATTTTGGTATAAAGTACTGTTATTAATATATATATATATATATATATATATATATATATATATATAACATTGTCATAAAATCTTACTCATTATTACAGGATGACAACACTTATCAACCAGATGATGGGTCGGATGAAGTTATGGGTAATGCAGCGGAACACGATGTAATGATAGACGATATAGAATGCCCTGCTGATGATAGCGATATGTTTGATGATTCACCTGAGATAGATGAGTGCTCACAGAACATTTTAAAACTCCACATAGGAAAAAATATTCACTGCCGAGCTAGAAAGGCATCAAACACAATCGATATACGCCATAGTTTCTTCAGGAATCTATCGATTACGTCTGAGCATCCTACTCAGAGGGGCATCAACCTAACGAAGTATGAATTTACTAAATTACTAGATGTTCTACCTCAGCTTGAAGGCCGATGGAGTGGTTTAGTGCAACTAGCAATGTGCTATAACACCCACACTACTCAGGATGATGTACAGGAGTGTAATCACTGCACTCCGAAACCGTCTCCACCCCGCTCTGTACATCGTCCAAACAACATTTCACTTAGGCCTACTACATCATCAGCTTCTACAGTTACAAATTCCTCTGATTAATAAACAATATGTTTTATATATAAGGTCTTATACATGTATTTATTATTTTAGTGTGTTATATATATGATATCAGACTTTACCTTAATATATTATTAATATTGTATATTTTTGCTTGTTATAATATATATGACATATATATCCATGCGTGTTACATACGTTAACAATGTATTAAATATATATTAAATAAAATATATATATACAACATATTATTGTGATTGTTATATTATCTAATGAGTAAAAATCTGTTCACTTGTATTTAAAACAAATAAGAACACCAACTTTGACAAAGATGTGTATGGTTTATTTCTGGTTAACTACACGCATTAGTTTAAAATTCTAGTATGAGATCATGAACTGTTTCATGAGAGAGTGTTCCATACACACATATACTAACAACTGTATACAATATCATATTTTTATCACTCATCAACAAAGTCATTAACTACATCATAACAATTAATAACATGTATAAAAGAAGTATATGTGGTGCTCTTGCAGTACGTTATGGAAATATTACAAGATTATGCCGGTGTATTGATCTAAAAGGTCAATACCAGTGAGATAGCTATAATGCTACATTGTGAAGGATTGTTGTTATTACTAAAATGTTGGTGAAAAGTGTTACAGCACTGTTCTATATGAAGATGTTATTAGTACAATTCTTGGATTAATTGGAGGTATTCGTACAAGAATCACTATTAGCACTTCAAAAACACTCGGCGTTATGTGTATAAATGGCAATATTAACATTAATCTAACCGATACACAGGTAATGTATATATATGTATGTATTAGTTATATATTGTATCATTTAATTACAGGGTACTGTTCTTAAAGAGGAGCTAGCAATATCACTACCTCTACAGATGTTCATTAACTTGGTATACTACATACCAGTTTTATCGTATGATGGCATCAATGCCACTGTACACCTGAGCTACTTTTCTATTTAATTAAGGATGGGTGTACTACAACTGTAACAATCAAAAGAACGAAGGAACATCATTAACTATTGCTGATCTACAAACCGTTAACATTTCATTAATTCATGTTGCACATGCTGCACAGGAGATGTCGTTTCTGACACCATATTTTTGTTTTATATAATGTTACTGTTCTACGTTTGCTACAATCATACCCATAGTCTACATGTATATGTAGGTATGTCAGATAATACATTGTCTAAGGCATATCATTTACTGATGCGTGTATTAATCTCTGTACATATTGTACATGTTAATGTATAGCTATACATATAATACATAATAGAAACAATATATACTGTTAAACGATTTTTATTAATATATAGCATGTATCAAAAGAAGTATATCAAAAGTATGTCATTATTAATATATAATATGTACAAGAATACAGAAATATATACTGTTTAAAAAATGATGTGCAAATATACATATATAGTTTTATCAAACATATGTCAAGCGAGTTATATATGGTATAGATAACAACAATATAATACTAGTATCATAACTATTCGCAAATACTGCAGGTATATATATATATATATATATAAAGTATGTCATTACAATAGTATTACACAATATGATTGTTATACATAGGTAAAAATAGCATGACAAGAGTACAATGTATAAGCTAAGCCACATATATACTACTAAAGAAAGAGCAATTAACAGACCTATAACATGTGTTATCAAGAACAATCAAAACTACTTATGGCTTTATATTAATATATAATATATACAAGAATACAGAAATATATACTGTTTAAAAATGATATGCAAATATACATATATAGTTTTATCAAACATATGTCAAGCGAGTTATACATGGTATAGATAACAACAATATAATACTAGTATCATAACTACTCGCAAATACTGCAGATATATATAAAGTATGTCATTACAATAGTATTACACAATACGATTGTTATACATAGGTAAAAATAGCATGACAAGAGTACAATGTATAGGCTAAGCAACATATATACCACTAAAGAAAGAGCAATTAACAGATATTTAACATATGTTATCAAGAACAATCAAAACTACTTATGGCTTTATATATATATATATCTCTACACAATAGTGTTTTCCTCGTAACTATTAACAAAAAACTACAGCAATATACATGTATGACGTAACAAATATCATAGCTGTACTGCTAAAACAATTAGCATCTGGTTATATCGTAACATTTTACACAGGGGTAACTTTTCCAATATAGCTACGTAATTTAGTGTGATACGCCTCAGGTGTTTCATCGTCAGACGTGTCAGAATATGACAGTTTAAACTTAACAGGGGTATCATCATTGGTCGATGGGGTTTGCGATGTACACGGTTGTACTACCTTAACAGTGGTATCATCATTTGCCGATAGGGTTTGCGATGTACAATGTTGTACTGTAGAGTCTTTAAGTCCATGATCCGAGGTTTCAGGGGATTCATTACATATGCTAGAACAAAAGTAATACATATATACATACAAATATATGCATGTGCGAGTGAGAGACAACAAGAATCTATACACAACAACAATTATTTGTACCTGCTATCAGTAGATTGGTCGCCTCCTCCGCGCATTTTATTCAGGGCTCCGGTGAGCGCATGTCTTGCCATACTAGCCACTCCTGTCAATATTGTAGTGCCAGCCGTAGGATTTCTCTATATGAAAATACAAAAAGCATTAAAGCAATACTTATATATGATTATGCGTATGTCTAACTAAAACATATCAGGTGTTTGAGTAATATGTCAATTTTACGCTAGGGGACTACGTTTTTATAGTAGTCGCGATATTAATATAAAAACTGCATGACCATCTTATAAATCATAATAACTTGATAGATGTTTGATTCGTAACAATTGTGTCCCGTGATTTATATAATAGCTACGCTACCTATCATATAAAGTATGTCAGCCTTAATGATACATATGAGAGTTTAAAACTGACATAATGATATCCTTTTTTAAACAGCCTACTCTGCTAAAAACGTAGCTACGCCACTGATCACACGTAACAACTTATACATTACGTATTGTCGACGATAGATATACGAGTTTTGTTTAATATAAAACAGTAATAATCTACCTTGTGAAGCCAGATGCCGATTCCTGTTGTTATCACTATTAACAACACACCAGATACCGATGATATGATTACAGCAGCGCTGTATGACCGTGATATAAGCACATAGTCATGCTGATACTCTGTGGGGTTATTCTTGTGATCGATGACTGATGCAGGTTTCTTTCCGTTCCCTCTTTTACATACAATTTTTGCAGATATGTCGTATACAGGCAGGGGTATGCTCGAGTGACAGTATCTAGTACCAGTCATGTCTACAAATGACAGCATGCTATACTCCATATTAGAAAATTCTTCTATGGGCACGCGTTCCAATGTTTGCGTTTTTGTACAATCTGCCCTAATATCCTTGCCGTTGTTAATAACCTTGCACAAACATAATCGATTGGCCCAAATATATCGATATCCATAAACCCGTGTGAAACTGAGAAGTACAGTGAGAGTGATAAGACGCTGTATTAACTCCATGTTTGCTCTTGAAATATTTCGGAACAACTGAATAGAATCTTTAACAAGTAGCAATGCGTCATGCAACGAAGCACCCCCCGTGATTTATTACATAATTAAACCCTACACCCCGTTACTTTATTACATAATTAAACCCGCTAGTGACTCTCTAGTTAGCTAACAGAGAAGTGTCAATCATTTTAGGGTTAATTAGCAATGCTTACAATGCCTATATAATAGCAATGAATGCATAACATAACAATTATAGTAAAAACAGCAGCTGTTTTTTATTTAATAACAGAACAATGTGTCAACTGTTGATATATATGCATCAGTGCATAGTCTTGTAAAGACAGTTGAAAACTACCTTTACTCTGTGATAAATATATAAGAATGCTATATAACTGTATAATAGCTATAGTTTGAGATACTCTGTAAAATATAACAAAAAATAAGCAAAAAAACAGGTGTAGCTCAAAAATGATTTATTTTGTACTACTAACACACAGTGTTCAATATATTACTTTTTGATACATGCTAAGACATATAGATACATATCACGCAATATGTTACAATTTAACATATATATTACTGTGTATAAATTACAACAACGATACTATTGCTATGTTACCAATGTACTTACTACATACATTAACCGTTCAGCTACATATTATAATATGTTGCTAATGTAAATATCTAGACAGTAAGTTACATATATGTAATATTTTATATAAGTTCCTCTCTAGATTCTGTCAATGCTGAACCTATGGTTGGTAGTCTTTGCAAAAATTGTGGTCTCTTTTTTCTGCAGCATTGCACCATCTTGATTACAGTTGTTATAACCTGCAGAGTAAAGATAAGTGTTAGCCGTGTGTATATCTACATCTATATACAGCAGGGGGGCCACAGGGAGACCTGGAGGTTTCACCTGTGGGGTGGTGGTGTTTTAACACAATAATAAACATAAATTAAATATACCCAGATATACATCTGGGCCGCTGTTATTCACATTTCCAGTCCTCCCCTGAAAATACAACACAACAAATAACATACCTTGAATGTAATGTAGGTCAGTGCTATACATGCTACATAGAACTGGAATGTGCTAATGGTGTTGCTGATATACGATGGAGCATTAGTCTTCATTGTTATAGCAGTAGACGTGTTGAAAATTGCTGTGTTAGATACAGACGATGTCTCTAAAGTACCCATGTACAAACTTGTAGTGTACAGTATATGCTTAGACGTCTCTGAAAATGTAAAACGTATTACATGTATACTATTATATATATATATATATATATATATATATATATAACATCATTACTGTTCGTATTCGTTATACTATACATAAATAAGACTCACCTGTATCGGTAGGTAGACACACAATTGATGCATTGTATACATCAGTAACCTTCTGTAACACAGTATGACAGAATACAGTACCAGACATATTGACCAGTGTTATGTGTTGTACAAGGTGCGACGAGAATGATGGAATTTGCTGCAGCCATGACGATTTGGTGCAATCGGCTTGAATCAATCCATTACTAAGCGTGGCACAATCACATACATTAAAACGTTGTAAGCTCTTATATGAGCCACATAATATAACAGTATTGGTAACTGTTGATATGCATAAAGCAAATGTAATAGTAAGAAGAAGCATTCTCAAACTGTTATACTGGTGTATAATTCTATACGTATCACGTGTTAGATAGATCGTAATATAGAACATTTGTGTGTAGGTCATTGACTAGAGTTCATAATATAGAACGTTCAGACATCGCTCTGAACATGGAGACGAGAGTAGACTCTTGTCTCCATGCTCTGAATAACTAGATATATGAGATTACATGTAGTAATCAAAAACTATTCTATACATATTTTATACAATTTATATAACATATTCAAAGTATTTTGCGCCCTTTAATACACCGGTGAACTATATATACATATTAGTTTCGAGACAGTTGTAGGGTTGTTAGTTGTACATTTCTGTCAAAACCACTTGTATGACGTGTTGTAATATATATATCGACGACTAATATCATAATGAGAATGAGCTTATACAGTAATCATTCTACACATGTCAGTAACCGTAAGGTACTGTATTATATGTATTTTTAACAATTACTCTTTTATCAAACACTTTTCTGTATGTTTTGCTTGTAGGCCTGTTATAAACTATGCCTCTATGCTTAACGCGCGAAATCTGGTTACTAGTTGGAAGTTTTACCAATTGCTTTTCACCGAACACTATCTGTCTCATGCAGTCAAAATCAATGATTGCAGCGTTTGTGTAATTTAATGAAATCCCTTTGATTTTACGTACAACAGTGTCAGTGTTTAATTTGTAGGAGTAACTCTTAGGACCTGTGGATAGGAAAGTCTTGATATATGTATCCTGTTTGAGCTCGTCAGTTAATTGACCTAACAGATCGCCTGTTTCCACAACCTTCTCGTCATTTTGCTCTATAAAAATAACTGAATCAGTATCATAATATAGTGTGTTACGGCCAGTTTTGTTCAACACTTGTAACAGGTGCAATCGTGCTAATGATGTTGTAAAAATACCTATAATTTCATTAGTGAAAGTTGATTCCTCTTCAAAAGTTTCAGTATTCTTAACATCGATCACAACATAATCATTTGAAATCAGATGAAAATTCATTATACATTTTGTGGGGTCATTTTTCATCTGCGTATATTCTTTTAAATTTTTCATATAAAATGATCTGGGTAGATTTTGTCTCTGTACAAACTTTCCCCACACACTGTTGAGAAACAGTTTACAAATTGTTCTAAGTGACGGGTTGTGTGCAATTGCATCTTTATCAAGCATGATTCCCTGCTCTCTGTTATAGTAAGATATATAGTTATCTTTGTCAGCATTTGTTTGCACCCATTGGGGATATCCTGACGCTTGTTGTTTCTGTTTAAGAAACATTTTCACATATTCTGTGAACACACTTCCAAAAGCATCATCCTGTGTTGTATTAGGAAAGTGATATACCTCATATATCCGAATCAATGTGTAACCTTGTTTAATAGCCTCTTTCAACTCAGGTGTTGTCCATGTACCAAAAAGAGCTCTCTTGGCATCACTGCATTTGCAATATGTCTGTGCCTCCTTTGAAGCACATGTACCACATAATGGAAACTTGAGTTTACCTTTGCATCTCACGGGTAGCACAGGTATGTATAGACCTCTTGGTGGTACAATTCGTACCTGTGCTAGACCATAATACGATTCTAGAGTATAATCAAAGGCATCCGGGTCTTTAATTATTGTAGCGTGCGACGTAGGGTAAACCCCAGACATCGTAATATGGGGATAGAGCGATGTTACGTCATAGAAACGTATCTTCTCCCCCTTCTTCACATCATAATAGAGTTTTGTTGGTTCAACTCTTCCGCCAAAGAAGCTATCGCGTATTGTTAAAGGTCTAACTGTATCGCACTTATTAATAAATTCACGCATAATTGTGTTGGTCTGAATTATTTTATCATAGCGGCACTCCCATATTGAGATAACATTGTAACCTAGTGTTCTGATTTCTTGAAGACGTTCTAAGGTTCTACTGTAAAGAGCATTCAAAGTCTGACGTGTACGCGGATCCCGAGCCTGTTTGTCTTGCTGACAGGTATGGCCATGGAAACGACATCCTAAGTATTCATAAACAGTATTACTGTCTATATGTATACCATCGACTGTATATCTTGTTCCTGGTATACGAAACTCACCACCATTCCTAGCATGTTGTATACGTTTACCTTCTGAGTGGCTTACCCATTCTAACCATAAAGCTGACTTTTGGCTATCATTATGATGTTTACCATAACCCTGTGCTGGTATTTGAGGTATAGGTGATCTAAGGAATGATGACTCTGCTATCAGATCATTATTAATAATCTCATCATTGAAGTGCCATACATCTCTTCTAAGTATAGCTTCTCCTGCTCTACCATCTGTTAAAGTTACATTATGCACTTCATAGAGCATAAGTTGTCTTATTACTTGCATAGCGCATGACGCTAGGGTAGCATGGGCAAAAGGGTCTATACCTGAGGTATTAGAATCCTGTATTGTTGTAACTGTCATTATAAGTTTTCTAAAACTAGTGCATGCTTCCCTCAGAATTGTTACGTCAGAGCGTGTGTACTCTAACAATTCTTTCTGAAAATTAAATGTATCACCTTGATGTTCATTGTACCATATGAAGAACTCTGTTCTGTCAGCTGTAGACATAAAATCAACACCATAATAATATGGCGCAAACATTGGACCAACATATTCTTGGTTATCTAATGTATTTGCTAAGTGTGGAAAATCACCTTTCTTCAGATCTCCTTGTAACCCCAGAGCTTTAGGTAAAGCCTTCAAGCGCATAGGTAGAAAATTCAAACTATCTATGAACCTGATACTCACTCCCTGCTTTATGTTCATCAGCATAATCTTAGTACCAGTAAATATAACTTCTGGGAAGATACCATTATCAACACAATAGCCGAGTATGAAATGAGCATCGAATGCTTTAGAGTTGTGGGCAATTGCCGTGACATCTTTATGTTGAGGTGTTAGTAACCATTTACAAAATTCTTCAGTAGTATCAGGTCCCTTGAATATTTTCTCCCTCTTGCCACATGTATCATTGTTACATAGTGCTCTTATAAAGTGTTTATGTAAATTGTCTTTAACAGAACAGATGTTACATCTATCTCCGCAGTTCTCACATTTAGAGTAAACTGTAAATTCATTATCCTTACAACGATCGCATACTGTTTGGCATACTAAAAAGTTAGGTATATGTTTCTGTAGACCACAATATGATCTCTTACAATTTACACATTTACGACATGGTGTGCATAGAGCCAGAGGTGTACACTTATCGCAATCATCCTGAGGTTTATTCTTGTAACCTTTGTCGCATATAATTATATCATTTTGACAGGTTTCAAAGTCATAATATAGAAATTTACCTGCTGATACCTTAGCTTTCTTTATCCTATAGAAGCATAAATGGTCACCTAATACATACTCATGACAGCATGTACATAACCATTCACCACATATGTGTAAATGTTTGGCTCTTTTTGATGTGTTCAGTATTACGAAACATGTCTTACATCTGTAGTATTGTTCACAGAGAGAAGGTTGATCTTCATCTTTTAGAACACCTCTGTCGTACTGTCTTTGTTGCTTATGTTTTTCGTAACACAACGTGTTACGACACATCATGTTACAGTCTATGCATTCATCAGATGTGTTGTCAAACATACAATTTTCTGAACAACATGTTCTACATACACTATCACAACCGTGTTTTCGATTCTTATTGTACACTTCGAAGCAGTGGATGCATATCTTACTGTTAACAAAAAACCCATTGATGTTTGTAATACTATGATAGTGATCATCTTTCAGATATAAAAATATCTTTCGTGGTCTAGTTATTAGACCTTTATACATAACATCATTTCCTGTATCCCCTGATACAACAACAATTTGAATGTCTAATTCTGTCTCGAACTTATGCAAATCCTTAACTTTTACAGGCTTGTTTGTGGGTACACCCGCCTTTCTGTGAAGTCTGATAGCACAGCTACGTTGCGAATCACGTGCTTTACTCATGGATCTGTCTTTCCTTATAAGTTTTGCAAATTTTGCTTTACTCATGTTGTCTATTTTAGCTTTACATGTTATAATAGCTCGACCTGCACACAAATATTCATTTTTCACTACAGGAATAAACACCATTGAATGCTTTTTTTTGATTGTGCAACTATCCGATAAGGGGTCAGTGTCAACGATGGCTCTGCTTCCGCCACCTCCTTGATCATCCGCACTCATGATGCCCACATTAACTTCAAAAGTGTCATCAATATCTAGAGATTTGTTTGACTGGAGAACTGCATTTATCCTATAAAATAAAATATCGAAAAATTAACACTGCCTGTTAAATTGATGAATGTTATAGAAATAGTAAAAAGGTATTATACCAGTGTGTGCTTACCTCTCCATTATAACATCGGCTGTAATATTATGTTTTGGTTGACAATGTATAAACACCTCCCTCTCCAATCCTGAGTGATTAATAGTGAGTCTCGCTTTATCATTTCCATTAGGATGTTTCTCATTAACCAATTCCATGACATCGGTGAACATGTTATGTAATTCATCCTGAGCATTAAGAAGTTGTACACCTTGTAAATCATTACTAAATTTAGTTTTATATGTTACTTCTTCGATGCCAAACTTTCTAGATATTTTCTGTCTCACAGGACTAATGATGTAAGGTTTTGTATCAGCATTAGCTCCTTCTGTCTTACTCCGTTTGACTGATATATCATCCATTATTAAATAAGAAAGTTATCAACTAACATTTCTACATGTATGTTTATACAAAAATCCTTTGTAGTAGATATGTACAATTGAAGCCCTATATATAGCTTTTACAACAATAGTATGTGTATCATGCAATTTCTACATTACTACATTAGCTATCAAACAACTACCCTCAGGTTATAAAATTATCATGTGGACGTAGTTAAATTAATTAGTAATGCACAATGCGTGACTTGTCTCAGATCATTATAACTGTACATTGTTCCAAAAATAACCAATGCTTCAGCACCACCTAGTGTCCAATTTTAAAACATTGCAGCTCCACCTGGTGTCCATTTATAAAAACATTACGGCTCCACCTGGTGTCCAAAATATTCGTACGCAGCGTCACCTAGCGTCCAACTTCAACGTATATAGCGCCACCTGGCGATAATTCGGAACATCAGCGCCACCTGGCGATAATTCGGAATAGCGCCACCTGGCGTTAATTCGGAAGGTTTACGCCTGGTGATAATTCCCGCAAGTAGGGGTTTATAGAGTACTCGGAACTACTAATATGGATTTTCATAATGAACATTTTGCAATAACCAAATTAGGACTAGGAGTTAATTTACATGATTTTTCAATTCTCAATAAAAGCAAAACGAGATATTCTCTTACCATTCAGCAACAATGACTGGAATATTGAAATATACATGCAACATCGTTTAAATTACAACTGAATTACCTTGCTGTGTGTCCAAAGGTGATGCTTGTACTTGATCTATAGAGGTGGAACGTTCTGTTGTTGGAAGAGGTAATTGCTTCTCATCAGGCTGACCCAAATTAAAGGGAGTTTTCATTGTCTTAACCCTGTGGCCAGCCCTGTAAACTTTGGCTGTTGAAACAGGTTTCCACATAAATTTACATTTCCGACCCATTTCAAGGCAATGTAATAGCACTTATCCTAGTTTATGTATTGCTGACATGGAATGATCAGGAAGATTACAATGTCCAAATATGATAGGCATATTTCCACCAGGCTAAAATAGAATAATGTAATTCTATGGGCTGAAAAAGTTTGTGCCCTTGACTAGGATTGGCTGAAGCAAAGTGCATCCTAACAGCAGTATTTTTAGTGCATTTTAATGTATGTTCGACACTTTATCATTCAGTGATGTTTTTTATTTTTCTGAGAAAGTTATATCTATGGAATCAATTAGTTATTACCTACTGTGTCTAAAAAGCAAAATGAGTGATACAAGGAGAGGAAAGACTTATGTCTTGCTGAATTCAGGGCTGTTCAGTGAAAAGAATTTGAATAGAGGTGCAGACTGACAAGTGATGGGGGAGGTAGTTACAAGATTTCAAATTTTGATAAAAGCTGACATGAGCTTCAGACCAATCATGGAAGCCTGGAGGTCCCGGGGCCTAGGCCCATGTGGGGCATGCTGAAATTGCTGATACTGAGTGATGAGCATCATTGTCTGTCATGAATTAAGGTGTTCATGTATCTATCCCCAACTTCATTAGATAGCCCGAAGTTGGTTTTTCTTCAGATATGGGTTATTTTGACAATATTGATTTTCAGGTTTTTTCCCAAGGATATGGTGGCATGGTTGAATTTGGCTAAGAAAACACTTCAAACAAACAATCAATCAATCAATTAATCAACCAATCAATGGCATATGAAATGCTAAGGCAATATACAGAGAGAGAACCAAACCTTTAGTTTGGTAACAATATATAATAATTAGGACTGTACACCGGTTCTCAATATACCGTTTATACTGGTAAAAGGATAATGATACGGGTATTGATAATCGTTATGTACTAATAACGGTACACTAAACAAAATGTAGATGGCGTTTTTGACAAAAGACACGCGTGATGCCTAGATGTTTCAGGTGCTTTTAAAGAAAATTGTACTCTGACTGTAATTGCACAAGCAAGATTCTGAAGTTATAATAAAGATTTATTCAATAAACTTTTGCCATTATTATAGCTTATCATAGGTATTATAATATTGTTTTATTTGTTCTGACTGACATAATTTAATAATAAGTATCATGATAGGTATCATATTTACTGTATCGTAATAAGTATCGTATCAATTTGAAGATAAAGGTGTACAGCCCTAATAATAATACTTGTAATGGTGCATACAGATTGTTTATATTTGTACGCAAAATTATGTAAACCATATTCACAGCTTGCTGTGGCCTGTCTACTAAATATTGAAATAAACATCATACATTGCAATTGCATTAACTCAGCATTTCTCAAGAACTACTCATCCAAGTGAATTCAAATTTTAGTGTATTGTCCATAAGGTTGTTGTTCACCAAATATCATGGTCAGTGTGGTTTTAGTGATTCAGTGCTCAGGACAACCAAATTATGTATATCATGGAATAATGTAAAGGCTGTGAAACAAACGTAATAAAAATATTAGACTTTAACAAGAAAATTCTGTAATTGTAGACCACAACACTGGTTTATGTGGGGATAAAATAAAAAAACTTTAGTTGTGTAAATAACTGTCCAGAACCATTTCTGCTTAGGATAATTCCTTTTAATGAGCATGACAGTGATTGTGAATGAAAGGGCTTTTATTGCCCTAATAATTGCTTAATACGATGATTTCAAAGTCAAACTCCATGAAAACCAGTGAAACCTGAATAAATACAGACTTTCATTGGAGCATGCTCATGTTGAAAATTCCGAGTGTCCCCTCCTGGTCTAATTTCTCAAAGATTCATTGAAGATGAGTTTCATATATTATGTCAGTGACAGTTTTACCAGGACCATAGAAATATTTCTAAAAGCATATGAACAATGATGAAATGTTCCAAACTTTCACTAATTTGGATGATGGGGCTGGGTGAAAATTTATAATAAATTTGACTGTCAGTTCACATATCATGTTAATAAAGATTCCTTATCCTTGTAATATCTATATAGAAAAGGTACTTTTTCACAGGTATATACCAAGATAGATAACTGTTAGGTCTATACTTAAAAAATATGAAACCTCATTAAAATAGCAAATATTATTATTTTCTCTATTCGGCTAATAAGGAAAATCGAGGGGAAGGGATTATAGTGAATGCATACGAAAAAACTGAGCAAATGGGCGGTCAGGACCTAGTAGAGACATGGTCTGTATGTCCTATTAGGAACTTCAAAGGACAAGTGTGCGTAGACCATATGGTATACGACACATCTGGCTTTGAACATTATACCCCTATCTGGAATGGTACGTTATAAAACGCGGACTGGACCCGGTCCCGGACTCGGACCTGGACTCGGACTCGGACTCGGACTCGGAATCCGACTGTTAAAGCTTGCAGGCATATTTGCAAATGGTACCACAAGCTAAAAGCACATGTATTCTATTTGGATAACCTGCAAGAAAGCAATAATGCATGAATCTTCTCAATAGTAATTGGCACTTAATTCTCGCTTGTTGGCCCTAATTGTACTTATTTCTTAGTGGATGTCTCAAACCTAATTAAAAGATATTCCAAATTGCAATTCAATCAGACTATAAAGCCTAACCTGGGCGCCGATTACAAAAAGCCACCTAATTTGCACTCTTTTATAAGATGGGGGGGGGGGGCTGTGGTTAGCACAACATACCCCTCAATAAAATAGCTTTGCTGGTATGACAACTGACCACAAGTTCTTTAATCAGAGTCCAATAAACAAAACATGAGTTAGAGTCCGGCCCCGAGTCTGCTAGTCCGGGACCGGGTCTGGGACCGGGTCCGGGACTGGGTCCAGTCCGCGTTTTATAACGTACCATCTGGAATGACTGAAGAACAGGCAACGGAATTTGTCCCTAAAGATCTTAGAAATGACATAGTACATGTTAAAGCAATATCTTACAATCTTGCAGTCTGTATATAAATATATTGATTAAAACTTTAATTTATAGCCAATTATTTAAATACTACCCAAAGGTAAAATTTGCCAAAGCTATCCTTCTTGAGTTATGAGAGTGTTAAGAACAAGTATTTTAATCCATTTAAATGCGACTTTTCACCTAAATTAGTGTGTAACTTGGCTTAGAATTGTCATGTAAAATAGACTTAAATGATCATATGATGATGTCGAATTTGAGAGGAATTTCTATGAATTCTAGAGATTATGATAGGGACAGTTGTTTTCATTTGGGTGCATGGGTTCTCATAAATCGAGAGGGATAGTTTTGGATAATTTGTCATCTAGGTAGTTAATAACATATATCATATATTAAAACAATATAAGAGTGGTTGGTGCAAACCCAAGCGAACTGTTTTTTTTTTTACCTAGGTGTGACAAATTTAGGAACTAATGCCATTAACTTCTTCCATGAATATCAGTAGAACTAAAATGAAAAGAAAAGAAGTTTAGATTTATATAAAAATTATTTGAACTGTTAATCATCCCATATATCTTATTAATATATGATATATTGTATGCTCATTCTTTATAAATGTATGATGATTATGAATGTAATTATTAATTTTACATTTTACATAATTATAATGTATACATTATAACATAAACCTAAAACAGTGCACCTCCCCATTACAAGGTATTCTGTGCTTTCTCCGATACAGGAAATAACGATATAAATCTAGCAAGTTTAAAATCCATCTATTTATATTTTAAAGAAGATAAACACTACAAAAAGGGGTTATTTAGTTAGACTATTGCAACCATAGGGTAAAATGACACAATTTGGAGTAAAAAAAAGAAGGTTTAAACCTCCTCCCTTAGCCTAGTACAATCATTACAGTGGTCCCAGCAATAAATTTAAATTTGTCACCCCCCCCCCCCTCCCATTAAATATATTTTCGTCTCTGACATGCAAAATCAAAGGATAGGATGGATCATTGACCAGGCATGGTATTCAAGGCCAGCGCAGCATGAAGCTGGGCTAGAAAATCTCATAAATACCACAGTTATTAACATGATGACACCCATGATGACACCCATGATGACACCAATGGTAAGGGAACCATGGTCTGGGTGAACGGGGAAATTTACTGTTATAAAAAAACAACTGCTATAGATATTGAATTACCCAGATTTTTACAAATTATTATTAGCTATTATTATGGTGACACTGAAATTATTAGAGATGTTAGGGAAAGCATACAATTTCAACATTACCATTTTTTACTATTATCCAACAAGTTCTTCTGCATAGGTAATCCTACACTTATATGTTAATAATTAACCTGTCAGCATTTTTACAACTGAAATACAGTCTTGTCAGCCAGAGTGGAACCCCACCGTGCTGACCTCTGGTGTATTGCTACATAAATAGGCCGATTTCATTCTGAACCATGTTTTTGTTTTAGAAATGACCCTTCATTTATGACAAGCTCTTAAAACTTTAGCCATCAGACAAATACAAAAAATAACAATATGTACCTATAAACAATAGATTGAAAAAAGAAATATATATAATTTGCAAAAAAATATGATAATTGACAGAATTACATTTAGGCCATAATCCATTTGTTTAATTTATCCAATTACCGAGGGTATCCTGCTACAGCATTCTACTATTATAATGCATCTATACAACCAATGCAAGGTCAAGGTTTGAACTCACAACCTCTGGTCTGTAGGGTCTAGCCACAATGAGCTAAAATTAGCTCAACTTCAGAACTGCCATCTGTAGGCGACAGGGCAACCACCCCCTGGCTCACACAGACTGTGTGACTCCCTGTTCTACAGCATTTTGACCATACTTTGCATCCCCTAGGGGATGAGCTGATATCCTTTGACCCAGTATGTACAGTGCGTCAAACCCTAGTTAAATTACTCTTGTAACAGTGCGTCAAGATGTGTAACAGGTGATAATGTTGCTGCCAGGGCGAAGTTTAGAGATGTCCTTGACCTTGGTGAAACTAGAATCTTGGCAAAGGATGACAACAGTGCCCAAACAGTTAGTTAGTTAGTTAGTGTTATTGTTTAACGCCTCATCAGCACCTGAGTGGGCTATGTAGAGGCTCTCTAGGGTAAGATTGATTATCTATAGTTGGTAGTAGAAACAAGAAGCATGTAAAAAATCAATAATTGTCTGCGTTGGATAGCTGGAGCAGCTTGTGCAATGCACACTGTCCTGTTTTAGCCACTGGGGATAGAGGACTTCACCCCAAGTGTTTCCACCCTCGCCGCGTGGAGGCCCAGGACCTTCGAGGGCCAGTGCCCAAACAGCTGAAAAGAAGGAAACTATAAAACTGGAAATAAAAGCGCCAAAAACGTTATGTGTGTGATTCAACGAAAAAGCTGTTTTGGAAATTAAAGTCCAAATACCCTTATACCAAACTTTCTTATGCATCACTTACACGTTTTAGGCCTTTCAATACGTCATTCCCCCAATTGCTGACAGCAGAAACACAGTGCAGTGCTGTATTTTCTGATATTATTGACAAAATTACGAGTGAGAACAAAATATTATATTTAGCTGGGGATTTCAATATTAATTTATTAAATTTAGATTCACACCAATCAACAGCTAGCTTTTTAGATATTCTCTACTCAGCGTCTACTTTTCCTTTAATAAACCGACCAACAAGGATTACTAGTCAAACAGCCACATTGATAGACAATACATTTTGCAGTGAAATATCAAATGTTACTCATTTTAATGGAATTTTAGCCGCTGATCACTATCCAGTATTTAGTATTAACTCAGGCACTGATATGAATAAAGGACCTGCTTTTATTAAAACTATTATTAATGACGCCAATATAATGAGATTTCAAGAAAAACTACAGAAAAATAATTGGGAAGATATATTGAGCAATTATTACCCTAAAGATGCATTGTTTTATATATTTATCAAGTTTTATATATATACCAAGTTTTATATATTTTTTACAAGATCTTACCAACAGTCCTTTCCTGTTAAAAACTTAAAAATTGGATATGCAAGTAAAAATCTATGGCTGACAAATGGTCATTATGATGAAGAATAGTTTATATTACTACCAAAACAATTCCTGAGTGAAAATAACATTAACAAAAATAAGCAATACAAGGCATTAGTAAAGCAACTTCTCAAAAGCTGTGAGAGAGATAAGTATAATAAAGCCATTGAAAATAATAAATCTAATGCTAAAAAAAACTTGGAAGATCATTAAAGACAATTATAAATAAATAATTAAAAAACCAAATCATGGATAAATGCGAAATAAACAATCCCATTATTGATGACCCCCACTGTACTTGCTCTTCAATACAATTTATGTTAATATTGGGCCCAGTCATTCTAAGGCGTGTTGTGAAACTAATATAAATCCAATCTCATATTTGAATGAAGTTAATCAATCAATGTACTTATATGATGTAGCTGAAAGTGATATAATCAATATTATAAATAATTTGAAAAATAATAGTCCTGGCCCCATAGGCGTAGGAGGCACCTTTCTTTGGGGGGGGGGGGGGGGGGGCAAAGGTCATCTTGCCCGAATTTTAAGGCTTTTATTAGCACCCCTTTATGCCCGAATTTTTCAACTTTTTACCCGAATTTTTGGCCTATGCCTGGCCCTGATGGTGTATAAACACATATTTGAAAAAGACATATAACATGTATAATGCATTTATAACCTCTCTTGTCCATCTAATTAATTTTTTCTTAAATAAGAGTCATTTCCCAAATTAATTAAAGGTTGCTCGTGTTAGTCCATTATTTAAATCTGGAGATTCCCATGGAAATTAAAAATTACTGCCCTGTCTCCATCCTAAATGTTCTCTCTAAAGTCATTGAAAAGTAATGCATACTAGAACATACAATTTTCTGACACAAAACTAAATTTTATATTCAATGCAATTCGGTTTTAGGAAATCATTTAATACATCAAATGCATTAATTTACTTAGTCGATAAAATTATTTATAACAGCCATTGAGAGCGGGGACTTTGTTATTGGAACATTCATATATTTAAGCAAAGCAAAAACTTTATAAATGTGGTTTTAGGAGACCAGCGTATGAATGATTTTTCAGTCACCTCAGTGATAGGTCACAGTTTGTTAAATTTAAAAATTATGAATCTAATAGGCTAAATATTGTATGTGGGATGCCTCAAGGCTCTTTTTTGGGGCCAATTATGTAAACGACCTTATGAACGTCTCTCACAAAGTAATGCCAATAATGTTTGCTGACGATACCAATTTATATACCATTTATTAATTATAAATTTAGTTAACTAATAATTCTCTCATCCGTGTCCGGCGTCACTGTGCTTCCAACTACCAATCATAGCCCACCTCATTTTAATTCTTTTCATTCCTAACAAAACCGAGCTACTTTGGCTTGCTCAGCATTCGTCTTCAGCCTTTCATTTTGTTCGGATCACCCACTTGCACAATGCCCAGTTGCACTTGGAGAGCTCTTGGACCAGCATAGAGTGACAGCTTGGTTAGTCCTGTCTGAGCCATCCTGTCTATTCATCCAAACCCAGCTGAGCCAGCTGAGCCTCTACGTTGTTCACACCTTGACGAAAGATAGCTACACATCTGTAAATTCTTCCATAGCAGCAATAGTGAGTTCCATTAGCATTTTTTCTAACAAAAATGTCTAAATGAAAACACGCTTAAGAAGGAAGGCACATAGCTGTTCAGCCTGTGATAGGGCAACCCGGGGTCACGACGGGCCATTGGTCCCGGTAAATGTCATCAGGCTCAATCAACAAGTAAGGCTGACGCCATCCTGGAAGAAGTGGAGAATTCAGTTCATGAAGAATTGGAGAAGCTCTCCTTAAATGCCACGATTGACGAAGCAGCTGGGTCCACTGGCAACTGTAATTATGAGGTGCCATATGAAGGCGAATATTTGGCTGAACCTGCTCAACCTAAGCCACACAGAGCTGAGCTCAGCTGTATGAGAGGGCTGTCGGAGGGTTTGTCTAGAGCAGGAGCAGTTTGTTCTCTTCCGAGGGAAAGAGGGGCGATGCCCCATGAGTACGATAGAAATGAGATAAGAGAGAGTGAAGCAGAAAGGTTGGACGCTTATGGCTACAGCGTTGGTCCCGCTGAGATGGATAGATCAGTGTACGATATTGAGGCACCAAGGTATTCTAACGGTACGAAGAGAGAGAGAGGAGTTATGGGCGTAGTCCCATACATGAGAGAGCACGCGAGCAAGCTTGGCTGGAGCATGATAGTAGGTTGGAAGAGAGGAGAGAACCCATGCGTAATATAAATCATATGTCGGAGATGGGAGTATGATAGTAGGTGGCAAACACGGAACCAACATGCAGATCACGTGACCCCGTGGGAACCCTCTAGCTATGTCAGAGGGACCCGCACTGGGCACTATCAACCAGAGGCAGCCCGTACCTTCATTCCGCAACCCGGACGAGATGTGCGATCGTGGAGAGCCCACGCAGCCTGGACGTTCACTCCGTGATGCTGTCACACAGCAGTGTAATGGTGGGCGCGTAAGCCCCAACGTCGCTCCGCCCCCCTGTGATCGTCCCCTAGCTCTGCCCCTGAACAGGCGAGCTGTCCCAAATGTTTTGAACAATTCAGCCGGTGATCGCTTTCCAAGTCACCATGCATTTACCTGGCCAGGTAACCATGAGCTTATAGCGGATTACACCGCTATCCAAGGAATTGAGCACGTATCGACTCGTGCACGAGACAATTCCATTAATGGTGAGTTCATGGAACTTATTGATTTGATCAGCAATTCAAATTCTGATTGTGATGAATTTCGTAGTTTTGTTGCTAGTGGAATCGTAAATTTTAAATATCAGCGTACTAAGAAGACAATTTCTAATTCGATCAAATGGTTGGAGGCATGGGGAACATATGAGCTTCTTTTGTGTGCTTATTATGGTTTCAGTGTCTTTAGAGAGATGGTGACCTATCGTTCATTTATACTAACCCTATTTCAAAAATTTAAATTGCCCTTTGTTATCACTTATGATACTCACCACCATCAGGCACTCGGATTGCATCGTTCAATTAATTTTTTAAAACTAAATCAAGAATTGTATGTCATTACATTTGATTCCATGGCTCTGCGCAATGTCAGCAAATGTATAAAATGTGCCTCTATTGATCATGTCACAGTCGTTGGCCCTTTCGTGGCCCAGGGCAGGCCAGTGACCTGTCCAGAGACAAGAAGCAAGGTCAAACTCAGAGCCTGCAAGGTGAAACCTGCTTTAAGTTCCAGGATGACCAATGTAGGTTTGGAGTTAAGTGCAATAGGAAGCATGTCTGTGTCGGTTGTGGGGGGAACTGAAGGCCTTGACCATGACCTCTCAGTGGGTCGCCTATATGGTCCATTTCATAATCCTCCGTATGATAACTATGTAGTCTCACCACTGGGAGCTTTCATGAAAAAGGACAATTCAAAGATCAGGCTGATTCATGATCTTTCCTATCCTTCCTTGAAGTCAGTTAATGCAGAGATAAACCCTGAAGAATTTTCTCTGCATTATTTGTTGATGATGCAGTTGCCTGTGCCATTGACTTAAGGGATGCATACAAGCACATTGGGGTCCACCCTGATGACTGGCATCTTTTTGGTCTTCAGTGGGCACCAGTTGGTGATCCGCCTTGCTTCTATTTTTCCAAAGTTCTTAACTTTGGACTTCGTTCCGCTCCAGCATTATTTGATCTGTTTGCAGGGGCGCTTCGCGCATTTATGGTTTATGAAGGCGTTACCAATGATCTTGTCCGATACGTCGATGATTTCCTGGTTATTGGTACATCAGAAGTTGAATGTCAGAGAAACTTGGACTTAATGCTCAAGGTCTGTGAGCGTGCTGGTTTTGTGGTACAGGCAAGCAAAGTCACCCGCCCTGCCAGGATAGTAGAGTTTCTCGGAATTGTCATTGATTGTTGTAAATTTGAACTTCGTATTTCAGATGGGAGAGTCCAGGAGATTAGGGATATCCTGTGTCAGTGGCAAGGCAAATGTGTAGGCACGAAGAGAGACCTCTTGAGTCTGATTGGAAAGCTGGTCTTTGCTGCCCGGGTTGTGCGCTCTGGACGTGCATTCCTGGGTTTGTAAAAGGCCCAAGCAGCTCCATCATAAGGTCCGCCTCTCAACTGAAGCCGCAGCGCACATCACTTGGTGGGATAGGTGTGTCTCAGTTCACAATGGGGTTCATATGTTTAAGCATGGAGTCACTAGAGGAGGGGAAAGCTCTGTTATCACACACTGTGCATCTATATTTTTAATGGCCATAAAATTAGTTCCGAGGCTAAGCTGGCCCAGAGAGCCGTTGTTTTAATAGCCATTTAATTTCACGCAGGTCCTCTTTGATGTCCTATGTTAGTCTTGCTGCTGCAGCAGCCAATCTGCACCCTTTTCAGAGGGGTTTTCAAATCTCGCGGTCCTAGCAGAATCTGAAAGCCTCACTTTCAATCTAAGAATTTCCAAATGGATATTTTAGTTTGGCTCACATTGCGTGGGCATAGTAGGGAATACCTTGCCCTTAATATGCTGGTCAATTACGCAGTTTTCCAGTGAAAATCCGTCCAGAAGTAAACTAATTACGGCACTTTAAGCAAATGACAACTGCAATATGGCAGAGTTAGGAATTTTTTATCTGGCTCTATTCAACTTGCCATATCTTAAAACCGCTTTATTTATCGTGTCCAAAAGAAAATATATGCTTGAAAGAGCACCTTTTTGGCTACATTGGTGTCGGTCGATGTCGGCCTGGGCTATGTTAGTTTAGAAAGTCATTGTCTGACGATGAAATGCACTTCTATCTGACGGAACTTTGCTTTATAAATTTGTGTTATATTATTTAAAATTTTATGGATTTTAATTTAGACGTCAGACAAGACATAAATTATATTAATATAATGCGATATAACATAAAAATAAACAAAATGTTTGAACAAAACATAAAAAAACTATAGTTAAATAGATACTTTTGGTTCCTTGCAGTCACCAAATCAAATTATTAACCTGTCCTGATGCATATTCACATCTATATTTCTCATCATATTTTCCCATCACCTCACACTGTTTAGATAATGTAGGATATGAATAGATGACAAAGTTAGTTAGTGTTATTGTTTAACGCCTCATCAGCACCTGAGTGGGCTATGTAGAGGCTCTCTAGGGTAAGATTGATTATCTATAGTTGGTAGTAGAAACCAGAAGCATGCAAAAAAACAATAATTGTCTGCGTTGGATAGCTGGAGCAGCTTGTGCAATGCGCACTGTCCTGTTTTAGCCACTGGGGATAGAAGACTTCACCCCAAGTGTTTCCACCCTCGCCGCGTGGAGGCCCAGGACCTTCGAGGACAAGAAAATGCAAATTAGTTCATTATTGGTTATATTATTGATATATCCTGATCTTTATGATCTGCCATGAGTGTGTATCTATTGTTCATCAGCTTCTTTGCTTATTTATTTGATACAATATTTTGTATTATTGAATAATGTTTACAGAATGAGAAGGAGAACAATGTTGTGAATACAATCTAGTTATAAACATGAGAGCACATGGGTGCTATTTATAAAACATTTAGGAAACCCCCACTTTATTTGGCCAATCAGCACACAGTTATTTGGGGTTTAAACCCCAGGAATGTTTATCAGCTGGTGTCATAAAGACAGGCACCAGATTATCTGCCCATCATTAAAATCGTGACTCACATAACGCAATAAAACCCCAGCTTTCCCCTCCTTCTTTAGTGATTCCATGGTTTAAGCATGACTGGTCCGTGGGTACTGTTCATCATGTATACACGGACGCAAGTGATGTCGGCTATGGTGCAGTCTTCGGCAATAATTTGTTCGCTGCTAGGTCAGGCGGCAGAACTCGTTCGCAGATCGATAAACTGGCGCGAGATACATGCAGCCTACAAGGCCCTCGTGACTTGGGCTGCCGACCTTTCCGGCTCCAAGGTAATTTTCCATTTTGATAATTCCGCAGTTTGCGAAAGTTGAATAAACTCTATACACCAGTATCAGAAGTTATGGAATTTGTGAGATATTGGTGTTTGTTGATAGAGCAGCACAGGGTTGCAGTCGCAGTAGTGTATATAACTACAGCGGACAATGTCGATCCTGATTTACTTAGCCGAGCCAGAATTGATGAATTCTTGGCACGCATGGGCAAATGTGTCCCTGCGGGCACTTGGCCAGCCAATGTTCCATATTTTGGTCAGCTCATTTGACGTTATTTCATTCCAGATCTCGACTTGAGGGTAGCCGGACTAGTTGGATCCAGCCTGGCATTTAATTCTTATTCAGCAGCTCTTAACAGGTACCTCGCATTTACTAAGATTTATCTGATTGATCCATGGGAGTTTCACGAACTGACCATTCTCAGGTTTATTGCATATTTAGCTGCTGCCCATCTCTTGGCTTCGTCAATTAGAGTCTATCTCGCCGGAATTCGGGCGTGGCTCTTGGCTTCAGGCCACCCACCGCCCAATGTTTACATTGTACGAGTAAAGCGGGCACTCAAATCTTTCGAGCATTCTAGTCCCACTCCGGTTCAAGCATCTCCGATATCTTATTCTATGCTTGAGCGATTACAGCATTCACTCTCTTGTACTCATGATAATTTGATGTTATTCTCGGCTATGTCTTTAGCCTATTTCGCATGTTTCACTCCAAGAGTGTCGCCACCACTCCTGGTATCATCAGTATCCTTTCATGCATCTGCTGTGCCATTTATGATACTTAAGGTAGCTTCCTCCAAGACGTCTACGTCTGGTTTCCCCATCACGGTTGGTTGTTGCGCATACTGTTCTCTCAAGTTATATCTCAGTGTCAGGATGGCCTCTCAACCACAGCCCCTGTTCATGTTTATGGATAGTACCCCGCTCACTCACAGGGTACTGGCACAGAGAATAAAGCATATGTTCCAACAGGCAGGTATGCCGACTTGTAATATAACGCACTCACTTCGGGCCGGTGTTGCCACTGATGCAGCAGCCCTCCAGCTGCCGGAGCCAGTTATTAAACGGCTGGACCGCTGGAGGTCTGAAGCATATAAGGTCTACGTCAGACCGTCAGAAGCCCAGACAGCTTCCCTAGCTGCTCACCTTTCTGCCGGTCCTCGGGCTCAGCCAATTTCACACTACTAACTCTACACCCGGATCATTTTAAAATTAACATACTATATATATATGCACGTTGCTCTTGGGATTGCTCTGCAGTTCCTTTGGTGTCCAGTGTCCACAAGAGCAATATTTTAGTGTATAATATTATGTGTCAATGTATGTATGCTGCCAATAAAAGGCATTTTCTATCCACACTATCATGTGTGTCCGCTTTTATTATTTTGGGTTAAATACCATTTATTATTTATAAATTTAGTACTAATAATTCTCTCATCCATGTCCGTTGCCACTGTGCATCCAACTACCAATCATAGCCCACCTCAATCCTTTAATCCTTTTCATTCCTAACAAAACCGAGCTGCTTAGGCTTGCTCAGTAGGGCTTCAAGGTAAACGTAAAAAAAAAAAAGGTACTGTATGACAGTACCGAAAACCGGTATTCTAAAAGACGTACCAAAATTTAGCGATTGCATTAATTTCCATCAGAGGGCGCCTACTCTGATCAACAGTACTGTGCTGCCATCTACAGTATATGAAAAATAAACTTTTCCCCAGGAGACCATGCAGTGACAAAGTGACTATAGGGAGACTATTTGACGGAATAGTGACGATGAGACTACAGTGCCAAGAGAGCAGGAATGTTACAGCATTAAAATCACTTTACTGCAAGAGTTATTTCAGTATTTGAACCAGGAATGTCTCAATATATTTGGATGAAATTATAGTTTTCATTCTTTCATTTAGAAACAGCACAAGACATTCAATAAATGCTTGACTAGGTTTTACAATAAGATTATTTTTAATAACAAAATATATAATAATAATTTAATTTTCTTTATTTTTATTGAAGGTGCCACCATTACAGCTAATTAATGCTCAGATGGTTTCCTGATGGACCTATATTTATAATAGATTACAATTCATAGTTAACATCATGTAAATGTCTGTAAACTTATTTTTGTACCATTTCCATCAAAATAAAGTACCTATCTATCTATCTAATACAAATTGTAATGTAGTCAAAGTTGTTTACTGGATTCAGCCTTTACACGTGTATCGTGATACGTATCGTATATCGAACAAACGTATCAACGATACGTATCGTATCGGAAAAATGTATCGATATGGAGCCCTATTGCTCAGCATTCGTCTTCAGCCTTTCATTTTCCCGCCCGTCCATCCCCTTTTCTTTATTGACTTTTCTTTTGTAGTTATAATTCAAAATTTCCCTTTGGTTCACCATTTATAAATTACCATGTGTATGGTGTTATTTCAGGATGCGCTGTCTAAATGTGAGTACTTTTGCTATGAATTTTAGCAAAAGTTATCACATGACCCCCTCAATAAACCGTTTTCATGCGCAGCCATTAGGACATTGACCTCATCTGAATATATGCAATATCTATGATGTCATTTCTTCGATGATTGTTCTTGCACTCTGCAAATTAACCATGTGTATGGTGTTATTTCAGGATGCGCTCTCTAAATGTGAGTACTTTTGCTATGAATTTTAGCATAAGTTATCACATGACCCCCTCAATACACCGTTTTCATGCGCAGCCATCAGGACATTGACCTCATCTGAATATATGCAATATCTATGATGTCATTACTTTGATCATTGTTCTTGCACTCTGCAACTTCACCATGGCCATTTTTTACTGATGACATCACAATACTTATATCTGAGTACAAAGAGGTCAATGAGGCAAAATGTCAACATGTCTGCTGTGTGAAAAGGGTGTGTGGGCCATAATTCGCCCAATGCTCAATTTTGTATTAGAGTTAGCATAAGAAACACAAACTATGGTTTACTCCTGAGAAGTAATGGAGAAAATGCAAAATTATTATTATATAGGTTGATTGTTTTTGACTGGATCACTACAGAGAAACAGAGGCAGGCTAGATCAGAAATTTATACCCCAACATTTATAAAGAACTTTTGGAACATGTTTATGGGATGTTTATCACACACCCTAGAAGAAGTAGACTATTCCCAGAGACAGCTATTCCCCAGATTTCAGTTCAGAATATTCTTAAGTGTACACTTGGCGAAAGTGAAATTCGCCACAACGAGATTCGCCACTCGTAATAAAGTGCAATAAACATTTATTAGATGGCTGTTGGGGTGACAGAGTATTGTCAATTATATAAACAATTACTTTTGTAACAAATCATGAACTTGCAAGGTGTATAATTGAGTATTAGGAGGGTGGCGAATCTCGTTGTCGTGGCGAATTTCACTGTCGCCGAGTGTAATGTATGATGAGACACCAACAAAACATTGTGATAAAATTAGGTGGATAAGCTCTATTTCATTGTGCAAATATAAAAGTATACGATTTCATTTCTCATCAAATTCTTTCTAAAAATGTCCCTCTTTTATCAGAGTTTTTACAATAGTTCATTTCAAAGTTCAGATTTGAGTTTTTGGCGAGAGGGGTTGATGGAGGTCTGTACTTAGACTGTAAGGAAGCTGAGGATGACTGGCTTGATCGTCTGCTTCGTGTCTGGATTCTCCTGATAAATGTATATGCAAAGAAGTTAAAAACTCCACCAAGATTGGAGAACAGCACAATCAAGACCAGAATAGCCTCAGGTGGAGGTGTTATGAATGACCATATGCCATACATGACCAATGCCCACCACTGTGCAAAATATGCCACTACAAAGCAGACGAGAATTTTTGCAGTTCTGTGACGTCCCATGAGGTGGCGCTTTGGATCATCAAGCCCTCTGGTGTCTCGCAGCAGTTTGTTGACTCGAGATATTTGGACCCACACTCCAGTGTACAAAATGGCACAGATGATTGACACAGTAATCATCATGATGCCATTGACAACGTAGACAATCATTGCTTCAGGGTTGACAATGTCTGCATGACACCTGAAATATATATATCACCGGTTACAAAATTGTTGGTCAAATGTGTAAATTTAATCAATATAACTAAGTCACAATGCTTATGACACTTAGCACAAAAAATAAAAAAATAAATCTAATTAAACACCCTTATATAGTACTCACCAATGGCCACTAGGTCCCAAGTACTTCAGGGCAGCAAAAACTGATGCCAGGACCCCAGATATTACGACAGTGATCAGAAACAAACCATGGTCATATTTTCCAAATTTTGGTCTGATTCCTTTTGCTACTAGTAGAAAAGCACTGAGGGCACAGATGACCACAACAATGGCCTGTATCCACACAAACATTTGAAGTAAGAAGGCTGACGTAACACACAGGATATTGGGTGGTCTACCAAAGTACATCATGTTTAGGACATGGCTCGACATGTGTTCTGCTCCAAATAAGAGGTCAGACACTGCCAGATAAGCCACCAAACGTTCACCTGCAGTGTACAAAAAGTAATTAAGCAATTTGCTGGAATGTTAAGAAATGATGATAAATTGGATTGGAACTGTGGGGTATCCAGAAAAGTCAGTACAATCCAAATGTTGCCCATTTCCCCAACATCCCTCTTTATTACAGCAGCTCTCAACAATTCACTTTCTACTTTATTTTATTAGCATTCACCTAAATTCAGACTACGTCCACATTACCAGGCCAATAACATGATCATAATACATTTTGTAAATTGAATGTTTTACTAATAATATGCAATCATTATATAGGTATAACTGTATACATTTTTTTAATGGAATCAATGAATGAATATAGGGATCACTTATCCCACTTAACCAAACTAGCATTCCGTTGAGGTAATTTATATCTGGCTTAGATCAGAATAGCCGGAACCATACAACCAAATGGGTGTTCCTGACATAATATATATTGTAAATGACACTGTTGAATCATAGCAATGCAAATGGATGATTCACTATACTGACCTTGTTTTCTTCGATAAAAGGTATTTCCATCAGCATTCTTGCACAGGATGGCCAGAGTGCATATGCTGGCAATGATACTGACCCCTCCGCTGGCCAATGCTACAATGTGGATGGGGGTATTCAATGGACTGGACACTATAATGTCCACTATGTCTGTTGTGGTGTTGTACATAGAAGACACTGGATATGTTGATGTGGACATGGCGATAATTAACTGACCTGCATGACAAAAACAGCATATTCTGTCAAATAATAAAATAAAAAAACAATAACTAAGGTTATTTATTGAGTGCTACACTAATAACACATCTTTTTTTTCTCTCTTTTTTTTCCCATTATAATACATCTATCCTGCCATTGCCTCAAGGAGACTAAACCTGCTTGTTTTTGCCAGACATTAAATCATTCTTCAACCTTTAGTCCCTGTACTCTAAATTTGAATCCCCACTTTACCACAAAGGGAAGTTGGAAATGAAAAGTTTTATTTACAAATTACTTATTTGTCACATTGCTGTATATTTGTCCCAATAAGTCTTTTATTGTTTGTCACATTGCTGCATATTTATCATTGCAGAATTTCTGGCAGTGTCAGGCTCAGAAACCATCAGTTCTGTTAAACATTACCACGAAATTCTTAGGTTCCTAGAAGAATTAACATTTATTACTTCATGGTGTTGTCTAGAATCTAGATCACCCACGTGTTAGTGCCATTCAATGTGCGCAAATCAACCTTTTGCCAACTTTGCTAGTCGATATGTGAGAAAAATTAACCACTTGTAGCATATGTGAAACTATCCGTAATATTCACATTTACCTTAATTATAATACGAATCATACCTGAACTGGGAGACCTCCAGTTAAATCAGCTTATATCCATCCATGTCTACCGCAGAATGATCAGATAATGACTTTGTCATCTGACACACATCCCGATGTCATTATATAAATAGATAAAGCAACACAAACAGGATATTGAAGGGAAAGCATCTGCAAAACCCATGGCATGAGGTTAACCACGAACATGTTTGGGAAATTTAAGGAAACAAAAGTGATCAGGGCTCCACACAATTCAACATTACAGACTTGTTTATGTAACCTGAAAAATACCAATTAAATCACATGATCATGACCTAACAACATGTTGGCTCTTTGGATTACTAGGTCACTGCGTGAATAAGGGTATACCCCACAATCAGTTGTATACCACATAGAAAAGCCATGTGGTATAGCCTATGTGGTATACATGTGTATACTACATGGCTTACCTTACAAGGATGGGAAATGTATACCACATACTTCTATGTATGGCAGGCCAATGACAAAAAATCACTTTTTGCAGCTAAGCGCTTCGCCGTTTAAACTAACGCCGCCGCTTTAAAACAATATTCGGAGTCACAATTTTACTACTATTTAACAGATAAAATTGTCAGCTCTCTAAAAAGGTTAGAATTTTTGAAATCGGACAAGAATTAACGCTTCTAGGACCAAAAAACGTAACAGAAAGTCAATGGTCTGTTCAGTCCACAGATGCAAGCCATTGTGTGGCTGTGTTGCTATGGGCAACGTCACGGGAGCGTCATCGCTTCGGTAATACAATCGAATAATACGGAACAATAAAACATTTTCTGTCCAAATCTAGTATGAAAAACAATTCTGACAAGAAATATTTAACAACTGGTTTGTAAATATCATTCGTAAATTTTTTTATTAACCTCAAAATGTCCCAGAAAGTTTTGAGGTGATGACGTTGTTGACAGTTATGCAATGCTCTGATTGGTCAATAGCAAAAATTTATATTAATGAATTGTTTCTATACTACATGAATGCATAGCCAGACAGCTCAACTAAAAGTGAAAATTGTGGGGTATAAATAAGACCCAAGTGGATATGTGGTATATTTTTATATTCCCTCACTTGTGGACAGATTGGCTTCAGAATTCACTCATGGCTAACGCCACTCGTGAATCCTGGCCAATCTGTCCACTCGTGGGGAATATAAAAATATACCACATAACCATTGGGTCTTATTACAGAACTTTCAACATACATCAATTCAGTTTTGGTTTTTTAGTTGTTGTTTTTTTTGCAATAAAATGCAACTGTGCTCTATTTTATATACATATAGGAATCAGTAGGGTAATGCTTAGAATATGTATACATTATATGTGATATAACCTGAAGACTGCAGTTGTTCAAACTTAATTGCCAAAACATCCATGGTTAAGGAACAATTGAAAAGTACACAATTTGACACTTACCTAAAATATTTACAAGTCTTGAGTATTCAAAAATATAATGTAAATATTATAGTTATTTTACTTCATCACAAATAGGCCTATACAATCCCTACAAACAACATTGCTTATCACATTGCCTAGTAGCACAAACAAATTAAACTAACAATTATAGCTTTTTAAAATGAACCCCTTTCACTTTACTTTTCAAATTGTTTAATTTCCTTTGACAGAGAGTTCCTCAGTTTGAAACCAGGTTAATATAGTCGTGGACTTTAGAGGAGAGACTAGCAGAGGTTATTTGGGAAGACGCGCCACAGCTATGATGAATAAATCACCATGTTTGAAACGGAATAACTCAGCCCATTACAAGGGACATGCCCGTAGCCAATTTGGGGGGGGGGGGGATGGGTCAAAGGGGTCGTTCGACCCACCCAACTACTGGTCCATGTCCAGTGGTTTGTCCACACATTGGTCCGCATCAGGGAATGCTATTTTAAAAATTTGTATTGAAGGTCCACAATTTTTTGAAAAAAGACCCGTCCAACTCTAGCGGCTGGATACGGACCTGAGGGAGCTAATAATTTTCAGTCAGACACATGCATAAATTATATATAATAGATGATCCAGAAACACATTGCTGCTGATGCAAACATTGTCTGGTGCTATCACAATTTACACTACGTGAGTGATTTTTAAAGTCAAGTGCAAACACATGCACTGCAAACTGTTTTAACAGGCAAACAGTGGATATTCATGGAAGGTTCTATGTATTTCCACCAGGTGGCTACGACAGAATATTGCAAGTCTATTGGCTGAAAAAGTTCCCGACCTTGACTCTGATTGGCTGAAGCAGAGTGCATCCTAGCAGCAGTATTTTTAGTGCATTTTAATTTATATTTGACATCTTATCATTTAGTTGATTTTTGTTCTTTTCCTGAGAAAGTTATATTTATTGAACAAGTTAGTTATGATCTCATATGTCTGAAAAGCAAAATGAGTAATAAGAAGAGAGGAGAGACATATGTCTTGCTGAATTCAGGGCTGCTCGGTGAAAAAACTCTATAGCCTATAAACCACTTCCACCAAAAAACCATCTAGGATGACCAGCACTGAGAAAACTTGCAGCTTGAAAAATGGTGGTTGCAACGCCTTCGCGCTGATTGGCCATAAAAAAATATTTTTTTTATTCTGTGCTTTGACCACTTTCATTGTTGCTTGCAAGTCGTTTTACAAAAAAGACATTTTTGCACATAATGTGGAAATGGTGGAAGCACGGATGCGATTTAGCCTGGCAGCAGTCCTGTGTTTTTTCGTGGTATTTTGCAACAGGTTGAATAAATATTGTCTGGATAGTATACACGGATCAGTGCCAACTATCATCAGTTCATATCATTCAAAAGGAGAATTACGTTTTTATCTGTGATGACTATAAGTCATTCAGTGATAACACTTACAATTTTTAGGAAGTGGAAGTGAAAATGCCGATTCATTGCATGAAAATGATGATTGTGGAAAAATAAAATTATGTCAAGATTAGTAATAGTGTGTGCACTCATTATTTATCCGTATAAAATAGATTAAGGGAGATAGGAAAACTGCAGCATGGCCCTCATTCTGCGAACTCGGATGCAATGAGGGCTTGGCTAAGTGAACTGGCTGCGTTTCCTTGCATTCAGCAGTAACATCAGTCTACCACACATCAGGAATTTTGTGAGTTGAACATACACGTTCATTTAACTGAAAATTTGTATTGATCTGTATTTTGTTGTTTACGTTTAAATCGTGCACCGTCAATTTTTACTTTGTTGTCCATTGATGCTGATTCGTAAAACACTGCCACCCCTTTATAGAGAATTATCAACAAAGAAATATATCACTGGAACAAGCTGCCAGAAAATGGGTTCATGGCAGAATCCTCAAGTTCATTAAATTTTCAGCTGAACAAAAATGAAAGGAAACATCAATTACAAAATCTATCTTGGGACCTAAAATCTGAGACAGTAGTAGCAGCTGGTGTAGAAATAGCTAACCTCTATTAATTGGCCTGTTTCGAAGAACTGGGTATATGTGACGAACCCACCTGAATATGTCACTTATCACATGATTTAAACATTCACAGCAACTACTAGGGTCAAGGAAATTGCTAAACTCTTTCCTTTGTCTTGGCTCAAGATGTTAGCATTAAAATTGGTTTGGAATTTTTCTGCTCAGCCCTTTAATACAGATGTTCCCTAATTAGCCCTGCATCACTGTGCACAGATTATTTAATTGGGTTGCAAGCACCACTGCAGTTTAATTGGCAAAAATAAACACAAATATCTTTTTTAGGAAATCGAATTTATTTCGAAAGTGACCACAATTCAGGACAGAATGGCACTAAAATTCACCAAATTTACAAGATTTGATTGATAGTTTGTACAGTGAGAATGTGAATCGTGCTGAATTCTCAATAATTTACAACAATTTCATCCATTTTCACAATTCACAATTACAGGTTACAAAAATCGCTAAATTCATTGCTGTAGCTATTTAAAGTACCTCAAATATCTAAAAACGTATAATTTATTGCTTTGATAAATGGTGCTGTGCTTCAGTTGCTAATGCAGCTAGGTGCTGCAAAATATCACAAAACTGCTTCTGAGCCTTACATATATTTACAAATTGAATTTCAAATTTACTGACTATGAAACCTGAGTTAAAAAGTCCATAAAATACCTAATGAAAAAAAGAAAACTTACCCTTATTGAAATTTGAAGATTTAACCTCTGAAAACCTATTTACTTTCAGTTCTTTATATTACTTTTCCAGGAATTTAAAAGACCTGATGCAGCATCAATACTTGCATAGAACTGCCACAACCGTAACGCTAATCTTTCTTTTCTAAAAAAATAAAATGCAGAAAAGGTGGCTCCACTTCAATTTGTTACTGCCAAGAGGTTTCGTTTTTCCAAACAACAATATTGACTTTTCCATCAATATGCTTCATTTCTTTACAAATCAGGTAGACAATGCACTTTAACGTGTATCAACACAATATATTCTTGTGCATTCACTGCACTTAAAAAGTTATAACAATATAATTCCAACAGCTGTTATTGCTTTTAATGTGGTGTATTCACTTGATGGTAGCCTACAGAGCTCACGGTGTATTATTCCCTATGTTCTAGTTTATATGTATTTCGTTAGTGTCTTCAAAATGTCAAAATGACTAAAAGTAGTCATATACGGCTCTCATTTACCAACAAGTAGTCAGAATGAGTCAGACTGACTATCCGAGAGTGCTGTATAAAACTTTTTTTAGTAACAGAGACGTATCTTCATTTATTGTTGAAGCATGAGATTCTTCTGTCTGAAGTTGCATTGTTTGTCTTCTACCCGCCATGAGCCTTTGTTGATACTGTTCGTTCACATTCGGTAACAGATGACAGAGGATAAGCTAGCTGCGTTTTCATCGGATGAAGATGTTGGGGCAAGATTATTACTGTAGCAATAGCAACTACCCCGATTTATTAGTGATCATAATCCTGCTCAAAAGTAGGCCAATAGTCTCACAGCATGGAGCCAAGCAGGCTTGTAGGACCATATCCACCAGTTTGCGGATGGACAGGCAATTGATGGAGCATAGAGCAATGGCAGGAGTGATCTCCCAGATGTGGGCAAATGCAACACAGGCAAACTCACATCCCCAGCAAAGGGCATGTGGCACTGCACACAGGAAAGTGAGGAACATGTAACAGCAATTTTTCCCTCCATGGAAACACTTGAAGGCGAGGTTCCACACGCATTCGTGCGAATGGGCTCCTTCGGGCTCTCCGATAACATCCTCAAAGTTCACCTGAAATTGAACGAATAAAATACATCAATGCAAAGCTCATCAAATCATGTGCAGTGGGACCTACAAATAAGATCACTCTTGGGGAATCACTGAAGTAGTCTTCACTCTGGGACTCAATTCTTAAACTTCTTCAGATAGTAATCATATTTTGGTCTCCACGAGGAATATTTTTTCATGTTTTGATTAAACAATTCTATTACCAATGAGGTAGCACTTGTAACTGTTTCAGAATAAAGAAAATCAATTAATAAATGGACCATAAGCTACCATTCAAATGAGCTTAATTTGTACTTGTAATGCCCCTCACGCGTACTAAATGGGTGGGATTAAGGACTTGTGGCCATTAGCTTCATCCAACCCTGGCCAGGTCACCTCAGGTATTGATGTCATTCGCCTGATTGGGACATTTGAGGCAGTGAAATTTTGCTAAAGAAAAGAAGTTCGGGTTATGATTAAGCAAGAAAAAGAAAATAATATATTTTGTTTTTAAATAATACCCACTAAGAAAATTTGCTTATTACCAAGGAAAATTTACTTATAAATCGAGAGGGGAGCTTCTAAATAATCATGAGAAGCATAAAATAACAATAAACTCTCCATAAACATTGTGATTAACCAAGCATGATACCACTGAGGCGCTTTGTAACAAAAAATAAATAAAACATTTTTTTGTTCAGATTTTTGGATGAGCTACAAATTTACACCTCTTAATACAAGAGGGTCAGCTACCTTTCAATATAAAATATCAAGCGAAAATTAATCAATGGCATTAAAACTAATTAGTAATTCAATTATTATTGCACACATGGAAACCATGGTCAACATGACGTATGTCATGGGAGAATTTATAATTTAGGATACACCAGGATGCACATAAATTATTCAGGCCGATAGTAACAACATAAACAAAGTCATAGAATGAATGAAGCCTCGTTTCAATTAAACGGTGAGGCAAGTGAAGCAAATGCCATTGGTCAGGAGTGGTCAGGTGATTAGATATAAAAGTATATATCAAAATAATTTATATACTAATTGGTAAGCACTAGATATGACCTCTTATGAATAATTTAATGTGCTTATGATTAATTAATTGGACAGTGGGCAGCTGCAGCGTTGTCTTTAGTAACTTCACAAAACAATTTAGTGGTCATGGTACACCAAACAATAGCATCACCACAACAAACTTCATCAACTTCGCGTGCATGACGATCAGGCTGAATTACCATATGGCTTTTTTCCATGTATTTCAGTATGTTTTGTAACGACACCACCCAAACAGTTGGCAAACAAGTCACTAAGTAATAGTTATATCCCTCATAGTCGGGAGCTAACATTTTTGTTGGTTATATCCTGTCGCCAAAAGCGGAGGGTGAGGTGGGTGGGTGATTAGGGCTTTACATCCTGTATTTATGCACCTGATGGGCTAATTAGGACAGGCAGAGACCATGGCAATGAGACGAAGGATGAAACAGCCATCCAACTTGGGCTCAACCGGGAATTGAACCCAGGACCCAGCGGTTGGCCCAAAGCGGAGGGATATCAGCTACAAAAATATTAGCTAACTCCCAACTATGAGGGATATAACTAACATACTCCATTAGGCATATTTAGAATATAATCGCTATAAATAATTATGATCATGTCAATGCAAAGGCGTTGCTGCATTAAACTCATGTACCTACAACACATTAGTTATTTGCCACATGTTTTCAGGATTTGTTTCAGTTTCTATTTTAGGTAATATGATCATGTGTGACCTGCATGCTAATCCAGGTTACTAATAATAGTAAACATGTATGCTATTGATTTAGATTTCCAAGAAACATGAGGAATAACATTTCAACAAAAATGGGAGCATAAACTGTAACTAATTTAATGTAAATAAAAATAAAAGATGCATTAATGTTTAATAATAAATACAGCTGGCTGTTGCACCATTTAATCGCGGTCAAGGCAATTCACCATGTGGTGGTGGTGGATTAGGGCTTTCAATAATGTTGAAAGTGAGTGAAGTGTCCAAAACAAATTATTGAAATGTCTAATGTCCCTTCAATAAGTTCATTAACACATTAAATTATTCATAGTCGTCGCCTGATATTCTCAAATTATAGGGTCATATCGGGACAACTGTTGGAGATATTTCTGCTTTATACTGAGCAGATGCAGTCAAGTGTCCCTCCCCCAAAGAAAGACTATCTGACAAATCTGATGTTCCACTGATTTCCTGGTGCAAGAGCCCATAATAACTGTATATATATTTTATTCCATATTGGCACAAACTATGGTATTCCTGATCTGGTTAAGCAGCCGGCTTAACACATTTGGATGGCTACACTGAAGGTTCCAGGTTCAAATCAATCTGTAGCCCGGGCACCCTTCAAGAATAGCTCGGTTGGTTGGAGCACAGTCTTGGCTTTGAGTTACTGTATAACAGTAGTGCAATTATATGACATTAAATTCAGTGTCTTGCACTGGGTGTCTATGCTGAGGCAAACGGCAGACCTCACACAAGGGGTAAATGTGGACTCTCCCTCTCTCATGAGCAGCAAGCACTTCTTTAAGAGGGCTATACTATCCTTAATCTAATCCTTGTAGCAATAATCTGTACAAATGAATTAAGATGGGGTGGGTGATTAGGGCTTTACGTCCTGTATTTCTGCACCTGATGGGCTAATTAGGACAGGCAGAGACCATGGCAATGAGACGAAGGATGAAACAGCCATCCAACTTAGGTTCGACCAGGAATCGAACCCAGGACCCAGCGGTTGGAAGCCCAGAGCACTACCTCTGAGCTAGGCCCCCACCCCAAATGAATTAAGAGTGCCCATCACAAAAGTGATTGTATCATACGATCAGTGCTGAATTTTTAAAGTTCTGGGCAGCCTCCCAGTCATAACATTGTTAAAATAGCAGGTATAAGTTATACACCACTTGAAATATTTACCAATTTGTTTGATGTTCGATTATTTTAACTGCTCTTATTATGCAAGGAAAGCAGTTTGCACTCACAAGGGAGTGAACTAACATTTCCGTGGTTATTACCCGCTCAGAAAAATAGGAAAACTATCTCGGTGGAGTATGACATTCTTATTAGGGGGAAAGAAAGCCTTTCACTACAGCTGTCAAAGACATTCTTGTTGATCAAGATTTTATTCAACCAAGACCAAAAGTGGTTACATTATATAATCATATTGCTGAGCTTTTAAAGTTCTGGACAGCCTTTCAGTCATAACATTGTTAAAATAGCAGGTATACAGTGAACGTTTTCTCTTTTATTTTTTAATTTACTTTACAATTAAAACAGTCTTCCACATAAGAACTTTGGAAGGAGTTGTCTTCAGCAACCAACTGTGTATAACCACTGATATGCTAGGCACTATAAGCCACCGATTGATTATTCCATTAATGTCTCAAATGGTTCCTAGCGAACAGTTTCCCAATTCATATTGATTCGAATATATTTGCAAAGAACTGATGCAGTAGTAGCAATTCTATTGCATCACTTGAATTTTGTGGATTTTGCAATAATTAAAGTAACGAATGTGCAATTTACACAAATAAATGTGTGCCGATTTTTTCTTATGAAGTTCTAGAAATGATTAAGTCTTGCGAAATGTATTAATTCAACCGATACCATCTCTGTATAACTAAGCTTTTTACACATCAATAATAGTTATATTCTAAGTAGGAGTGACTAAGCTAATATTTTGGAGGTTATATAATCAACAAAAATCATTTTTAACTCCTGACTATGAGGGATATAACTAACGTATACTCCACTAGACATATTTGCTCATTTGTTTGATGTTCGATTTGTTTAACTGCTCTTATTATGCAAGAAAAGCAGTTTGCACTCACATGGGAGTTAACTAACATTTCCGTGGTTATTCTCGGTGGAGTATAACATTCTTATTAGGGGATGGAAAACCTTCCACTGCAGCTGTCAAAGACATTCTCATGGATCAAGGTTTTATTCCTCTGATGAGTGAATGTATACTAATTTCTGAACAAAATGCTACTAGAATGACTAAAGCAGTATAAATTAGTTAGTCTAACAAAGCGTGGGCGTCATGACTCATGACAGCCATTAGTCACTTCAATGATTGTACAAAGTTCATCGAAAGGACGCGACTATTATCTCCTCCGTGTACACTTAATTAAGGTATCATCCTTTCCATAAATAATGAATGCATTTTTTTTTGGTTGAAGTGTGCCATCGATTAAATGAGATCTGAAGAGACCATTGGTTCCCTGGGAGACTAGAACTTGTAGTTAACTGGTTTATCAGATTATCACTATTGCTATGTAAAATATATACAATGGATATGTAAAGCAATGAGAGTGGGCGCCATTCTTGCACCATACTAATAACAAAAGATGGCAATTATCTTAGGTTCCATAAACCATGATTGAATCGATTTTCATAATTTTACAAAGTACAGTTAGAGTGAGTTAGTTTCATTAAAAACGGCCTGTCAAATTGAACCTAGACAAAGTCAGACAACTTCTGCTATACGATGCCACCTGCCACTAAACGAAACTGTCTGGCTATAGCTGGCTACTCAAAGCCAGATCTTAAAGTACAAGTCAAAATGAGTAAAGCCACCATACAATACTATGAAATATGGTATGAAATCCATAGTATATCATGGTGCTTCAGTATGGAATGATTTACCTGTTCAAATTAAATAAGTTGATGAATATGCAAACTTTAGACAATTGTTAAGAAACAGTAACTACTGGAATAACTGTCAATGTGGATCTTGTATTTTTTGTATACGAAATAACCTGTAACTTTACTAAGAACATTATATGTCATTTCTCATATCATTGTAAATATTTGTCACCTTGTTTTATTGTTATTTTATTTGTCGGTTAAAAGCTACCTTTGTTCTTTGTTTTATTGTCACCACCGACTGTAAATAAAGTTTTATCTTATCTTATCTTATCTTACATGCAACACCATGTTGAGTATAATTAGAGTTATGATATCTGTCATTGTTTGTTGGAAAGATGCATGTCCATTGTACATACAGGCTTACATTTTTTTTCAGTGGTGGTGGTAAGCCAACTTACAGCTACAGCCAGGAATAGGTTGCTACAACTGTGTAAAGTCGACCATATTTTATGAAACCTACTTTATTAGTGATTTAACTTTATAAATAGAGTAGTGCATGACCAATGCCAGTACAAAGCAATGGGAGCATTGATGTCCTTTCCAAAGAGCTTAACAGAAATCGAAATAAAGCAACTGATGTGGTTGTTTACCTGCAAAACCTCACCTAGCAACCAGTTGCCAAAATAGATCGTTTTACACTGGAGTTATTGATGATCCTTCCACACTACATCAATTTTAAATCAACTCGATCTATCTCTATTAATTTTTTTTTTCATTAATTGAAAAATTTGTAGACATTATAAACTTAACTTCCGATTGTTTGTTACAATTAATCGAAACATGCGTTCCTAAATTAGAACCACACTTTTTCATGGAAATATAGAGTGCAATTTGTATATACATCACATGTATTCTCGTATCGATGAAAGTTGGTAGAAACATATTATTAAAAAGAATATTGCTTCGTCAAGAAAAGAAATACCAACAAACACTGATTGAAACTTTTCGTATTTAAGGGGAAGAAACTACTATATGAAAGGTTTGTATGAAGAAGAAAAAAGATTTAAAAAAAGAAAAGAAACATACCTTAATGTGAGCATTAAGATCATTAGGGTCTCTCATGTCCATATCAGGACCCTCTTTAGGGACAAGTCCTTCAGTCATCTTTGAATCTTCTCACTTCCTCTTGTCAGTCTGTTTCCAACTACTGCAATTCTTCTGCCCGTGTCACTGCCTCTGTAACCAAGCTGACTGATGCTGCTTACACAGACTCCATGCTGTCCCGTCGTCTGCCAAGTCGCTAAAGCAACCACTAAACAATATAGGGCCAGGCCCAGTCTCATGCAGCCAGCCACTGTGCACTGTGAGAGAGACTTGGAACCACATGAAGGAAATTTGCTTTGAGAATCTAGCAAACTTTTTTTTTAAACCCGTTGGTGCCCGCTTTCAAATTAGGTTAATTAGATAATATATTTAATTGATTGCAACAGAATTTATTTCAAAGTAAATTTAACCATGGTTTGCAGTCACTCCTTAATTATTATAGTGAAATAACCAGTGCTTTCTTTTGTTTCTCCAATATCAGCTGATAGATGGTTTAAACTGCTTTTGGTATTTGTTGGAAAACGGCAGTCGATTTTTTTTTTCTATGATAAGATCCACTTAAAATGTAGTGGGAAAAGGAAGAGAAAAGAGGAATATAATATTATGAAGCAATTGGTCATTTTTGAAGAGCCATCGCATTTAAATGTTAGACTTTCTCCTATGTCACGGTTTTTTAATATTTCTCGCAGTGAGATTTAGATCTGGACGACGTGCGTGTGGTCAGGCAGGATTTGAATTCAAAATGAGCTTTTTGCTCTACAATTATCATCATCATATCATAACAAATAGCTTTTACTTTAAACCTTAATTATTAAGGAACTGTATTTTTAAAGTGTTTGAATCAGTCACCAGTATAGTTATCGGACTCCATGCAACACAATTGAGGACATAAAACCATTGGTGGCCAAAAGAAAAGTAGAGAGATCACCCTAAATTACTCCCTCAAAATTAAAAAAATTAAATCAACAAATATATAAATAACTATGGTGAAAATAATATATTAATATATTATTAATTTCATGGACCTGCTTGCACACATTTTTATCATCTTGCATCGTAACAACGTTTAAAGTTGCCCTTCATATCAAATACACCATGAAATGTAAATCATTACGGATAAATATTTTGCACATTCATTCTTGTTGATGAACAGGTGGTAACAGAATTACCAGGTTTCTCAGATACATGCTCTTTTTAGGAAGATACTGCATCTGGCAATGCTTGAATGTTGTACTTCTTATTTCTCTTTGTGTATTGGAAAGTAAATGCGTAAGAACTAAATCAAATTTTAAAAAAAATTGCCCTTTTAAAATTTTTAAAAATCACACAAGCTACATTTTTAAATGTACCTCCATTTGCTTTTCTTGGATACAGACATGCCAAGTCTCACTCATTCAGAGTGAGTCTCACTCATTTGGTTGCTGTCTTACTCCTCTAGACTTGAGTAATTTCTTCATATTTTAATTTGCCTCAATCTTAGACAACCAGAATAAATCTTTAACATTTTAATGTAAACTGGTTGAAAAGAGCCAAATCTTACTCATTCACCAATCCAGAACTTGGCAGTTGGATATCAATTCAATCATTAAATAAGTTTGCCATGTAGCAAAAAAAAAAACCATACCACACCTTCTTCGTCATTATCATTTAATTAATTCTGGGTTATTGAAAATATCTACTATGGGGTACATAAACAGTATAGGCTACACAACAGAATCCCAATATTTATTTTACTACTTCAGCTAGATTAAGCTCACTTAATATATTATAACACATACAAAAATACTAGACATGTAAGTGCAATAAGACTCATTCTGAGAACTTACGTCAGCAGGAAAAAAAATCCATAACAATACATTTATAATTTATGGCAGCTTTTTTTTTATTGATAGCGAGTGCCAATTTATTTTTATGATCTATTTATCAGAAGTTAACTAACCTGTTATTGTATCAAAATGACAAAGTAGAATATTAGTAAAAAAGAAGTGCCAAGTGAATGAAGCCTTCTCAAATAATAATATTTATTTTATTTTTTTAACCATGAAATGCTCATAGGCCTATAATGCGACATATATTTATATGTGAGGACGCAGTAAGTTCACATTTGTTGGGATGCATGATGAAATATTTTACAAATGTTCAGCACATACAAAAACCACTATAAAGTCGTTGGTTAATGCCGACTTTATCAAATTTTTAAATAGATTCTGTATTACATAATCAGAGTAGAATGCATAATTCATAAATTATCCAAGTTACCAAAAGAAAACAAGCCTTGATTCTGCCCTTTAAAAGGGTCGAATAATAGAAATTTTACCTGTATTGCTAAATCGTTTGTCATATATTATTATCATTATTTTGTTTCATTATTATTATTACTCTCTCCTTTCTATTTTTTTTTTTACTAATGTATACTATAATTCTTTCAATTTTAATATTGCATTAATTTAAGGTGGCCCCTAACACAACCCACTGAGGTTCTTTGGGGTCTCCTGGCAAATTTAACACTCATAGAAAATATATGTAATAATTGTTAATTTATCATGCCAAAAATAACCAAATATCATGCTGTATTCTTGTTTAATTGCCAAATCAATTATTTTCAATTCAATCAAACCCACCATTGCATTGCAGTTCCACTTGTGTGCAAAATTGGGACTATTTTTGCTGATCATAAACGGATGTTATCATGTTTAAATGGAAATAACATTTCCTTAACCGTTGACAACTGCAGATATGCAGTTAAAAATTGCTGCACTGAACCTGCCAATTTATGTATTTAAATGAAGAGTCCTGAACCATTAAACATTTTTTCGAAATTTGGACCTTAATTAAACCTACAAATTTGCCCAAAAAAGCCACATTTTTCTAAATAAATACAATTTTGTAGGCTGCAAATTTGAGATTACCTAGATTATTTATGGACTTGATATACCTTTCATTAAAAAATTGACAAAATTCCATGCAACTTTATAGAAGGAATTTTCAAAATATGGCTTTGTTACATAGATTAGATATACTTTATTAAAAATGAAACTCCTTTTGTAGAACATTCAGTGTCAGGTTATTCAATAGACAACACACAAAACATCACGTACACACACACCCTCACATACACACAAACAGAACAAACATACATGCATGCCATACAAAACATACAGGCATGGACCTTGAATACCTGGCCGTTCTACATTTGACTATTGGTTGTTGTGCTTCTTGACCAACTGAGAGATTATCCCAATATGTTGATTAATGCGTTTTATAAACATTCAGGGTTGGTTGGAGGCATTCAATGACCTTTCAAAGCTTAAATCTACAAACAATAACAACTAATATGAAGTTGCCGAGGCACTTTGAACGACTGGAAAAAGTTGCTTTCTTGGCCAATGTAACCAATTTTCTGCTAAGCACTTTAATAATGACGTATCGGGACCCTTAACTATTAAGTTCTGTATATGGTTACAATGTTTTGTAGCCTGGAGTGTCAACTTGGATGGTCCCAGGTTCTATCTCACATGCAGAGATTTAGATTGTGTTTTACTGGCCGCCTTACAATAAACCATTTGGAACTGTCAAAAAAATTCTTATAATAGGTTATAAGACAAGAAAAACCATCAATGCCAGTGCCTAATTTGGTATTATAGCTGACTATTTAAAAATATCTAGATTGAAAACTGAATCCAAGACAGCAAAGGGGTAAAAAAATAACACCTTGGGAACAAGATAATTGTGCATTGGACATGAAGGACACTTGTTGGAGAGCCAGTCAGCAAGATCCTCTTTCAAATCTCTTTCAGGACAAATGCGAACTCAACAGATTACTCTCAACACATATGATTATTTGTTGGATATAATTTTCTTTCGCCAGATACCAGACTGGCAAAGGTCGACTTGTCAAGCACAATGACCTGCCACCATCCCATGCAGCACTTTGGCAGTCATTAAGGTATTGATCGACATCATTTGTTGCACCCACTGTTCAATATCTGTGTCAGTGTTGCTAGGCACAACATCAATTACAAATTCCAATATTTTGCTGCAGCAGTTGCCTCCTCTTTAACACTGATGGGAGTTGCACCATGATTTGAGGCAGTTTGCAACATGCCTTTCGCATGGCAACTGCATATCTCTACCACACTCTTACTGCACCATAGTGCATGACCTGAGAAACCAGTCTCATACAATTGATTTACAGTTTCCTAGTTATTCACACATGTCAACCATAGCAACATCATCAATACGGATACAAAATAAATGCAATGCATTTACTATTTTTGCTTTGCATAAAAAAAGTCTTGGCAATATGACAAAAATACTTAAAAAAGACAGACACAATGAAGCTCTTTAAAACTTTAAAAGCCTACATCAGCATTATAAAGTCTCAGCACACCTACGCACAGAAGCGGTTATTACACAGAACTCCTAACTTTTTTTTGACCTAGGTCAGAATAAGGTGTATCAGCATAACTTTAACAGTGTGTACGAGCAACGATGGAAGTGGGAATTTTTGGTCAGGGAACTCGTAGCCCAGTGACCAGCCACACAGGATCAGCAAAGCGCAAAAATTTAAATTACAAGTAACTTCAAAATTCTTTATTTATTCAAATATTCAATAACATGAATATTAAATATCTTTAATTTATTCTATGCTATGATAAACTTTACTCTATATTTTTGTACTAGACTAAAGGGTATTTAATAAATATTGAACCTTCAGTCCAATTGGATTAGGGCATTCTGAAACTCATAGGTCTATTTTGGATATTGGCATAAAAACTGGATGATGAAGACAAACTGTGGTGAAGGGCATCATTCAGTGGCAGGGCCATGGGTTGGCAGGCCATTCACCTGGACATGTGGTCCAACCCTCAAAGGTTAGCTGGCACTTTAATGGACAAGTTTGGTCCCAAATTAAAAACCAGGAAGACTGGTCCTTTTCCATGAAGCACCAGCCCACGGGAGCTTGGCACCTTCCCCTGTAAGGTTGGCCCAAGAAAGGAAGTTAGCCCCTTCACCAGAGAGATTTGCCTTGAAAGATAGCTGCAGGTTAAGGAATGCTGGTACCTGCACCATGAAAGGTTGGCCCTTGTCAAGCTCCCCCCTCAATCAAATGTATGATGGTCCCTTCAGCAGCAGGTGCCTCCTCATCCAGTGTCATAGTCAATATTGTTTTTAGCCTCATGCAGCAATATCATGCCAGTAACCAAACTGTTTTTGCTACTGTATATACACTATACAGTGTCACTGGATTCACTTTGGACTACCTGAATCTAGGACCAACATTTCTAAGGCTATATCTTTCAAAATCCAAATATTTCAGAGTAAAAATCCAAAATAAAGAATTATATAACAATGTCATTCGGGGAACTGTAGCATTGCAGAGCTCCCAATTTTTCAGCCACCAAGGCCCCCCCCCCCCCCCACTTCCATCACTGTGTACGAGTGTTGTGCATTTTGGATCAAACTGTTACCGAGTCTGCTAATCAAGACTCAAGCCAGATTTATTTTGCCCATACACAAAACATTTCCAAGCAAACACATAAGGTTCCACGATTTTAATTCATAATGTACCAGGCCAGGAAGAACACTAGTCTTGCCCTCCTTGTTTCAGCAAAATCGAGGCACAACATCAACATACTTTATCAGAATAGGGACTTTTTTTTCTTGTACTCATGAAAATATTGTTGTGAAGGAGACCCTGAAAATCCATATTAAGAAATAATGATCAAACACTGTTATAACAAGGACCAGTGGCTTATTAAATGATATTCACATGCTATTAGAGCTGAGCATTTTAATGTAGCCACTAATTAGGAGTCAAAAGTCCTCCTCTTAGTGTTAGAATATATCAAATATTCCTGTGACCGAAGTATGTAGTCGGTTGACTTCACACCCTTTTCGACCATGGCAGGCGCCACTCGTCTTTCTCAGTTCACTGGGAAGCATTCAGCCTAGAACAGGGGATTAGCTGCAAGGGCTTAAGAGCTCACACCAGCATCATCATTGAGGTTGCCTATGGTGGTGGTGGTGGTGGTGAATTAGGGCTTTACTCCCTGTATTTCTGCACCTGATGGGCTAATTAGGACAAGTAGGGACCATGGCAATGAGATGAAGGATGAAACAGCCATCCAACATAGGCTCGACCAGGAATTGAACCCAAGACCCAGTGGGTGGAAGACCAGCGCGCTTCCACTGAGCTAGGCCCCCACCCTTTGAGGTTGCCTATGGGTGGATTTAGGGCTTTACGTCCTGTATTTCTGCACCAGTTGGGCTAATTAGGACAGGCAGAGACCATGGCATGAGACGAAGGAGGAAACAGCCATCCAATTGAGGTTGCCTATAACCAAATACCCATTACACTTGGTGGTGCCATATCTCATGATTAGCTTAACACGAGTCTCAGCACACCTAAGCACAGAAGCTGTTATTACACATACTCCAAACTAATATAAGGTGTATCAACATAACTTTAACAGTGTACCAGTGTTGTGCATTCTGATGGAACAAACAACTGTTACTGAGTCTGTTAATCAAGACTCAAAGAGGTTTATTTAGCATAATAAAATTAGCCTTAGCTGTGACCACCTAAATGAAATTCACATGCTGTTAGAGTAGAGCATTTTATGGCATCCACTATCAGGTTGCAGAAATGTATATTAGTAGTGTCAAAGATGAAGTATAAAGAATCACGATGGAATTGAAACTTGCAAAAAAAGACTAACTCAGGTGGGGCAAGCAATAACAGTTCCCCATGAATTCCACGAACATGTCAACTTCTGAGCTAAATTCCAAATATAGCACAAAGTAGTCTGTAACCCCTGAATATCATAATATAAAGTCTTAATTGCATGAATTAACCATTTTGGCGCCAAAATATATGCTCTCCAGTGTTTGTTATTACTTACATGTCATATGTCATTTTAAAGGACATGGAATTAACAAATCAGAAGAAATAAAGTCACTTCACAACTATGTGCTTATCTTCCCGAAAAGTGCAGTTAAAGTAATAGTTTAAAGTTGAAAATTTTCCATTGTTGTCATTCCGTCACATTTTTCTTGCTTTTTAATTTTTTCAAAACCTCACAGTACTTGCAATAGAAGTGTATACATGAATTGCTGTGATTTATTAATGAAAGGAAAAATATTATATTGCCAGATTTAGATAATCTGACACTGCACAGTATTTATTAGCTTGTGACGGAATGACAAATAGATTGTGACGGAATGACAGTAGTGTGTGACAGAATGACAATTGACTTAGAAGTATGTATGTCTAATTCCCTTTTTTCATTTCATCAGGTGCCATAACTCACTGCAACTGAAATATGGCAAAGACAGCCAAAGAGAGACAGCAGAAAAGAAGAAAAAGACTAAAAGAAGATCCAGTTGAATATGCAGCTTACTTAGCAAGCGAAAGACAAAGGAAAAATGAAAAAAGGGAAAGTCTTTTCCAAAAGTCAGAAGAACAAGTTAAATGAACGAGAACTAAAAGCTACAAGAAAGTACAGATTGCAGAAGAGTAATTAAACCAGGCAAGCAAATGTAGAGGCAGAGCATCCCCAAGCTGTGCTAGAAACTGAGCCTTTCAAAACGAGACAGTCACTTGGCAAAGCGGAAAAAAAAGGCATCAATGCTCTTCCAAAGTCACCAAGAAAGAGGGCAGCTGTGGTGCGCTGTCTCACAAAAGATGTCCTTGGGATTGTTGATGATAATACTGAGAGGCAGAAAATGGGCAACCCTGGTTTACCACTAGAAACAAAGCAAATTGTTGAAGAGTACTACCACCTTCAGGCCCGCACAATGCCTGGGAAGGCGGATGTTGTTGTAGTCCGAACGGAGAATGGAAAAGTGAAAAGACAAAAGGAAATTTTGGTCATGACATTAGATGAACTATTTGAAACTTTCAAAAGGGACTATCCAGACATAATCATGGGCAAGTCTAAATTTGCTGAGCTCAGGCCCACTGAAGTCCTTCTGACCGGGAAAACCCCCCGAAACGTTTGTGGTTGTATATATCACGAGAACATAATCTTGATCATGGATGCTCTACACAGAGAAACAGAACTACCAATGTACAAACGCCAGGAATTTCTTCAGCTTTGCATTTGTGAACAAGACCTCACAAATCCTAGGGATGAATGTATGTCTGAGAATTGCCAGAATTGCTCAGAAGGCCAACTTTTGATGAAAAAATGCAGAGAACTTATTCCTGATGATATCTTTCAAAGAAATGTGAAATGATACAGTTGGCAACGTGGCGATGATGGCTTCATGGTGAAGGAATCGAAGCATGGTACAGTTGAGGAGTTGTTGCATGTCCTGAAAAGCAAACTTCCTGCCTTCCTTTGGCATTTGCAAATTAAAGAAAAACAATCAAATGCATATGTTCAAGACAAAGCTGAAGCTATGCAGCTGGAGAGTGATACAATGATGGTCCAAATGGACTTCGCTGAGAATTATACAGCTGTCCATCAGGTACAATGTCATCTAGATAATATTATAAGTTCAAAATGTGTTTATAGATTTAATATTGAGATTTATAATATCTCATCAATATTTGCCTGAATCTGAAGTAGTTAGAGACTATTCTATCTCTTCAACAACCAATGCGCCTGATGTGTTTGTCATATATATACAACATTGAATCATTGTAGTTTGATCGAGTACATCAACAGATATTTAATTTAGTTATTGATCTTATTGCGCAACTTTCGTAATAACTTCAGCCTGCTCAGTTTTATCAGCAATAATAAGCGTCCATGATCGTTTCAGGATGAAATCCAGTCGGCGCACTGGCGCCAACGCCAAGTCACAGTGTACACCAACATGACATACTACAGAGGAGAAGTCAAATCTTGGATATTCTTGTCTGACTCGCTGGTCCACGACAAGCACAGTGTTTCAGCATTTACAAATGAAGTGGTTTCATATGCTAAGTCTCTTGGAGTGCACACCTTGAAAGTGTGGACAGATGGACCATCAAGCCAATACAAAAATCGGTATGTGGCTCTGCTATTAGCAAGAATGCAACAAATGCATGAGGTTTCCTTGTCCTGGGCGTACTTTGCCACTGCCCATGGAAAAGGACCCAATGATGCCCTTGGCAAGTCAAGGCAAGTCAAGGCCCTGGTCCACAGATCAGTGCTTGCCAGGAAAGCCATCGTGCAGAATGCCGACGAATTTGCCAATGCAGTTCATTGTTGCAATGAAAAAATTTAAGTGTCAGTAATGACTGACACACAAATAATGAATGCTTGTACAAATATGGGTCTGATGAACCTTTGGGCTAATATGCCGATATTGCCTGGTATATCAAATACACACAATATCACATGTCAATCAGACAAAGACATTTAAATTTGGCAATACATTTATTTGTGAATTTTGTGACTGAGGCTTTGTAGGCCTTTAATAATTATTATTCCCAGTATGTAAGGTATTTAGTTCACATATTTTCTTACTGAAATTGCATCTACCAATTGGGTTGGACTTATTATATTTAATATACTTATTATATTGGGCAATTTTCTTTTACTAAAAATGTGAACAAAATGATTTGATATGTACATTTTGCACCTATCTAGCATCTAGAATGAGAGAGAGATGATTCACTTTAAATTACTAACTCAGAGACAATTATAATGATATAAATTTCCTCTATTCTATGTGTACAAACGCATTCTTGTTGATTTCTGAATATAATGATGTGCTGAATGTGTTGTGTTGGTGATTGCCAAAAAAAAGTTTTTAAAATGTCACAACAAGGCAAATGAAAGGCAATAAAGTTGAACATAAACTATACCTGCAATATTCCTTGACTTATTATCTCGCACTGGTCATTCCGTCACAACACCTGTCATTCCGTCACACAACTTACTACGACACACCAGGTTAAAGTCAATGTGATAATTCTGCATTGTCAGATACCAAACACTGATGTTTGATGTGTATATCTATATTTATTATTCAAAATTTGGTGAATCATTACCACTTCACAGAATTTGGCTATACAAATCACAAGCCAGAAAGCGATGTTGACATTGCGTCATTCCGTCACAATAATAAAATGATTTTTTTTTTTATTATAATAAATAAAAGTGCACATTAATTTTGTTGGAATAAATTGATTCATTTGACTATAATCTGAATTGAATAAGAGTTTAAACTGGCAAAATGCATACGATGCAGGGATGGCAAGACCCTTTTTATGAAATTTGCCCTTTTTTTTGTCATTCCGTCACGATGGAATCCATGTCGGACCTAAATTTTCATTTAAAAAACCAAGGCAATGGTTTCCCCAGTTACATGACTAGCTGTATGTTGAGAGATACTTAATCAGTTTAATGAAATTCACAAGTCAATTGGTAGAACTTTTTCAAAGGATATAGTTGTGGGCATCAATGTTATGACGATATAAAAATAAATATCAGAGGTTACGCACAGAGCCGGCTAAATAAACGATATTACGCATTCATCATTCATTAATGCCCAATTTAAGAAGTTCTAAGGCAAGTAACAACAGGTGTTAAATGGCTTTTTATGTACAAAATTCTACAGACAGTTTATCATTTGTTTATATACAACATACAATAATATATCCAGATGTACTGCTGTACAGATAACACAGTACCAAAATCAACAGGTTCATGAACAAATTATAAAAATTCTTATTTTACAAAACGCTGTGTACCGCTATGGAAAATTTAAATGTCTTTGTAAATGAGATCATATTTAGGCACATTTGAAGGATCTAATGGACTAGTCACCATTACTTTGCCTTTCATGGCACCACGGAAAATTGTTTCTACAACGTCTATGAAGTCCTGCTTGGTTTTAAAACTTCCAATAAATTTGGTGTTGTCAGGTCGACTGAAAGGCATAAAAGTAAACAAATCAAAATTGACACAAATGTTTTTTGTACATACATTATTTGATTTATATCATCAACAGACACCAGGGAAAGGACCCCCTCTACAAGAACAAGAACGCATCGCATGTTTAATTGACAAAAAAATTAACCTCACACCAAACCACAATTACTTATACAACCTCTGCACACTTACCCCCAGTCAACTTTCATATGCTGAGCATTAAAGAAGAATACTGTAGCAGGTATAAGCGTAATATCGAAGTAACGGACGTAAACTGGCACTTTATCTGCATCGACGGTGAACACTGCTGCCATTTTTGCCAATTCTGGCACAGCCTTTGCGAGCTGAAATGCAGAACGACGGAGAGTAATAGAAAGTGTCATGACATTGTTACTAGAACAGGCCCAAGTATGGGCCACTCAAAATTTCAAAACATAAACGAATTATGCTGTAAAATTGCAAAATTTATAATGGTCCATCACATCACTTACAGTGACTAACTTACACTAAAAAAAAGTCGCACATTACACACAATACTTATTCTTCACCTTTCGAACACTGATTTCACAGTCCACATTGTGCTTGCTTCTACAGAGGTAATGAGGACCAAAATAATGAGGACCTATACTAGCCCAATGAGGACCACTTACTACGTTATCCAATTGGAGACATGCCGAGTCGTTTTCTCTCCCAAACCGGAGCACTAGAACAAGATCTTCGGTGTCCCTGATGGCAGCATCAACTTCCTGCTTGGTTTCCAGTCGTGGTAAAAGAAAACTCATGTTGAAGAACTCGAATCAAGGTCCTAAACTCAGGGCTTTTGCTTCCACACTTTCTCCATTGCCATACATGAGTGCTAACGACTTGACGCCAGGTGGATCTTGGCACAATACTGCCATCTGGTGGGTGATATGCACAATGATTTCTTTCTAAAGGCAAAGTGATTATATTCATTTTTTCTTTACAGGTAACTCATACATTTTTACACTGTACATTGTCAATATAAATATAACTGGACCAGTATTTTGGTTTGTTGTTGTTTTTGTTCTGTTTTTTGTTTTTGTTTTTCATAATTATAATAGTATCAGTCTTAACCATAACATGTTATGAGAATGGTTAGGTATATTAAAAATTTTAAAAGCTGTATCGTCCCTGCAGTTCTTGTCTCTGGCTGAATCTGTATTGACCTTCGAAAAGCTATATCACCCCTCGAAGCTTTTGATAATCCCTCTTAGACCAATATCACCCAGGGAAAAACACCAGTATCAGGGAAAAAACATATGCTCAGTCATGGGACCCGTAGGTGATGGGGATATTAAATATATTCCTAATTGTCCAGTACTTACAGGAAAATATATTGACAGATGTCTTTCTATTTTCGGGATATATCATAAATTATTTTACCTGGCATGACCCTCTTATGGGCTCAGTATGCATAATGCATGTATTATAAATTTTTTAGTGAGCAAATATAAAATTAATTTAATGGAATTAATTGACTCCATGTCTGAAAATAAATGATAGCGTAGTTACTGACGACAGAGAAGAGCCTGAAGTTACCCCATCTTTCAATAATTCCATAGTCTAGTTACCTCATCCCCCTGAGTCATCTTCCCGACGTTTTTCGTTTGTGGATTATCTAACAGCATATATAATTGTGTTCTGACTGAATGCTATACTATTTCTTTTTGAGTCATCAAACATGTAGAAACATATGCGTTATTTACCAATAAAAGCACAGAAAATACCCCCATCAGCTTTGCCCCAGTGGGTTCATGCATGTTATAGTGCCTTTGTGTAGCAACTAGCAGCGCTAGCTTACTCAGTTATATCATAATCTCCCATAATAATATATGGTTATGTGAATGCGCTTATATCATATAATCAGGCCTACTCTGATTTAGGGACAAAGTAACCTATTTTTTGGGCAAAATTGGCAATAAATAAATTTGTGTTTGATGGACTTTTTTAATATAACATTTGGCTTGCAATTAGTTTGGAAGTTATAAGCCTATTGAACTTGTGGAAGTGAAGGCCATGAAAGTAGGATTTCGCTCCTCTATTTTTGAAGTCTGGCTACGGCCCTATATAATACTTACAAAAGTGCTTTTTACTTTAGCTTAGAGTGTACTTTATATGAAAAGTGCTGTAGCAGATCTGAACACTAATAATACCTGTTGTTAAAAGCATATATATGCATTAAATAGTACACAGACACAAGAATAATAATTTTTTTTTTATCATTACAACCATTACAACCATGATACAGTAGATGTATCTATGGAAAAACGCAATCACGATAAACATATCTGGTTAGCTCTGATTATTCTGCATCCCCATTGAATACACAACTTACAGACCACGTGTTTTTGTTGACAAACAAGTGCGCACCGGGATATCCCTGACGTCATGAGCCTCACTTCGGAATGAAGGAATTCCCTTGCTGCAGGATCAGATTTCGAGCTGCAGCTGGCAGTCTGCAGCCACTGATCAGCGATAATCTAGCCCTGGCAAAGCGGCCAAGAATATAGGAGTAGCAATTCGGATCACACTGTCATCGGCTGCTGGTTTCTCAATTCTAGAATGGAAGGGAATTTCTCGGTCATGTCGACGCCCGCATACATTTAAAGCAGTTCTATCAAAATGGCTGAGGTTGGCCATCGTCCTTCCATGAGAAAAATAGGATTTTCTGGAGGGTGATTTTTCAGAAGTTTAACAGACACCAGCCATGGCCTCCGTCAAGGTGGCCGTGAGGGTTCGCCCTCTAAACAAGAGGTGAGTGACAACCCCTTTTTGTGGATCATGTACTATGTAGCAGACACTCAGACATGACGACATTGTAATTCCAGTGACAGTGACACTAATGCCAGTGCCCAGTGATGCTGGTACTTGTTATGACATGTCACTTCCCTCAACTGTCACCACTCTGTCACACTGTCAGTGTCAATGGACTGTCACTCATATAGCTTCTCATCCAGTTTTGCAATAAATGATCAATGATGATGGGCGCTGCTCCCAACAATTCATTAATTGTCAATAATGATTGAATATTGTTGAAGCAAAATTGATTTCCAGAATCATTGTCATTGATTATAAATATAATATTATCTAAAAAGGTCCTAATAATGTACAATGTAGCTTGGCCAATATTCATAATTTTACTCTAGGTCACCAGATGTCAGCTTATAAAGTTTCTACAGGTATCCCAAAAGAAATCTCTGAATGAATCAAAAGCTGTTCTTTTGGCAATGACATGTGAATTTACAAAAATATGCATATAATAAAAACACTCCTCGCATGTCTTATGTTTTCTAATTTGTTTTGTCTCTAGGGAAAAAGAAATGAGCTCCAGCTTCATAATAAACATGGAAGCACAGACAACATGCATTACCAATGTGAAGGTAGGTTGTCATGGAAACGAGTGTCACTATCACCAGCATCCTGGGCTGCTTGTGTTGGTAGCCATTAGCTCACGATTTTTTGATAAAACACAAACAGGTCTATATTGGTTCACTTTTGGTGTACTTGCCTTTTCTGGACTTAATACATGTTGTTCATCTACATTGGATATATATTTATTCATAGAATTAAATTATGAATAAGATCAGAGAGCTTAATGGCTCGATATAATTGAATTTACCTGCACAAGTAAATTTTATAATTATTTTTCTAGATTTTCCTTTACTCTAGCCTCTTGCAGTGTTCAGTTGCAGTAAATAGCATTAAATGTACAACTGACAACTTAGCGACCGCACTGACAAGTCATGCAGATGATTCAATGTTTTCTTGAAATAATTATAAGAATTAGTATCATGCCCTAAGGTTTTTGTTTATTAATATACAATCATTGCTATGTGCCTTGCCCTTGAATTACTTTTTGTTGAATAACAAGTTTGATAATTTCACTGATCAAATAACCACAATGACACAAATTGCTTTAATTAATACTGAATAATACAAAATTACACTAGTGTTATGAATTATAACACAGTTGTAAAGTCGCACAGGGATCACCCATTTAACACAAGCATATAATATATCAGACCATAGACGTTCGTCTATGATCAGACATACATATTCATGGATTTGTATACATCACCAAAGTCCTTTATTCTGCTGGTTTTCGTTTGGTTGCCTCTTTTATCATTGTTTTTTTTCCGTGTTTATCATTGTTTATTTCCGTGTTTGTGATTTTGCTCTAACACTTGTTGATCATTTATGTTTTTTTAGGCTTCCCCTTATAAATCCCCACAGCCCAAGGTGTGTATATTGCAGTGTTTTACCATGAGTATGCAATGCATTGTGCTTATATAAGAAAGGCGATGGTGATGGGGATATTGTCATTTATCATGTTTATTAAGTTGCATACACACAGTTGAGCTTCAGGTTGCTTGAAATGCTGATGCCCCGGGATCAATCCTGGTCAATAACCGCTGCTACTAACACACCGCAGCATGGTGCATTATATTATTTGATGCTTAATCACATTTTTGTTTTACTAACTTGCTTGCGATTTTTTATTTCGTAAGCTTTTGCCTTGCCATTTTTAAAATTTGTATGATTGTGTCAATAAAAAAAATTTGTCCATGAAACCATTTCAAAATTGGTCTTTCAATGTCAGCTTTTATGTCACTCACATTTGGAGTCTTTATATGCCTTTACTAACATTTGTGCAATTTTCAGAAAGTGTAGAAGCCTTATACTATTCTAGAATAATTTAACATAACCATTTTACAAATCTGTTTTTATTTTCGTTAGAGATGTATATGATTGCAAGACAGTATCAGGCATGATCTAGAAATAGAGGCATATTAAAAGTTTGCATTTTGTTCACATCTACACATAAAATAATTTACAGCTGTATACATAATTTAACGTACATGTTATCAATCAATTGATCACATTCACTAATATTAATAAAATGCTAATTGTCGTGGGCATGTAATATGTAGTGTTACTTCACTGGTCAGTTTCTGGTGTTGGCCAATACAGTGGTTACTAATCCCATGCATTTACTATTTGATATCAATAAGAGCGTTGTTCTACACTTGTGTTATTTCTTTTTCAGCTTCCCACAAGTTTAGCTGGTGATACACCTCATCCATTGGGCCGAGAGAGAGTGAAGAATTTTACGTATGATTACTCTTACAACTCCGCTGTCGATCCCCAACACCCGGACTATGTCTCGCAGGACAAGGTATGCTTTATGTTGTGCTTTTTAGCCACCCAGGGCATTTTATCACGTTTGAAATGCCTTCTGTGTTGTGCCACGCTCATCATAAGATGTCAATTCTTGTTGACTTAATGCTATTTAGTGACTTCAATGCAAGGTGAAAACAATGCAGATCTTTGTGGTTGAAATGTTGACTAAAAAGGGGTTATTACTTCATGCGGAAAGGCTTTGTCCACGTTAAAAGGTCATATAAAGGCTTTTCATGAGCTTCTATTTTCATTACATTATAAGTGCATCTGCTTACATATATGTATGCATGACAGTTTCTTAATACCTAACAGTCTCCTGTTTGTGTGCAGTTCTTTCTACTGCATTGGTAAATACGTTTGGCCAAGAGTAGACGAGGCTCCATGGTTTATAATAACAGCATTATGATGATCATGAAACTGGTAGACAGTCTCTAGCTAAGTACAGTGAAGCCTTTGGATGAATGACTGCATTGTGATCATTGATATGACTTGTCAATATTGGTTCATGTATGGGTCACTTCACTTGACCCGAGTGCACAGGTGGACCTAAGGACATGAGTTGATGAATTGTAAGTTGTTCCCGGTTCAGGATATTAAATAATTTTATTTAAACAACAAGAAATATATAGTAAATACATGCAGAATAGAGAATTACTCATATTCTCACATATTAATTTGCATGTGCGGTGTGCCAATTTATGAAAATTCAAAGTGATCAGGTACAGAAATGATATGTCCAATGGGTTCAGCTTTCTGAATTGTAACTTAGGATATGGCAGTCAAATACACTTAGTGCCTTTCACAGTACACTATTAACAATGATTAAGCAAAGATTGTCAAGGTCCTTGACAGAAAACTGACCTTTTTTTCTTCATGGCTGAGAGGTTAACAGGGCATTTTACTGTAATTTTTATGTCCCAGAACTGCAAAGGGCAAGTCAATATGTGGTTGTAAGGCCCATTTGGAGGTCACTTTTCCTGCAAATTATGACTTGCACTTAACCCAGTACTCTCATAACTAACTTTAACGCTTAATTAAATGTACATTGTTATTTATTTTCCTTCGGGTGTCATTGACTTGTCAACTCGTTTCAAGTCTCTGCATTACGATTAAACACGAGTCCTCGTGGTTGTGGGACCAATTGTAGTCAGAACTTATTAACTAATAGTAATCACTAAATTATTGGACAATTCCAAAATATGGCCAGTTGGCCATATATGATATAATAAGATTGCTGTAAAAGAAGATTGGATTGTATTGAGTTGTTTATATGTATGGCATTGTATCATTGTATATGTGCTACCAATCTTTTATCACTGTATAAGACACATGTATACGTGATTTTGTGAATGTATATTGTTCAGTGTTGTTAGCAGCGTCAACACAATAACCATTGTGTGTGAGTTCTTAGACCATGGGATGACCCTGGTGATTCTTATTACAGAGAATTGTTAGATTGTTAGCAAGCTTCTTTTTTTCAACTCGAGCTTGAACTGTACTTTGCATCTACTTAGCAACTTGTGAACTGCTGAAGTATTTGGACCTGTTTGTACAATTTGATGAGTGATCATACACATCCAATTTAGTGTAGACTCTCTCTCTGCTGTTTAGTTTGTTAACAATTAGTTCTTTGTATGAAGGTTTGATGATACGTGTACATGTAAAGTGTAGAATAGAAGGTAGTAGATGAGGCTGCTGAGTCATGATGTAAAACCATGATTTAGAGTTTTAATATTTTAACTCCTCAAAGTGGCATATATATTTGGATAACAAAACTCAGGATAATTGAGCAAAGATACTTTTATCTTGTGTTTATAAAATCATGGGTTATGACCAAGGCTTTTTATTGACCCATGGAGTCATAAGCAGGACTCCATGATCGACCCACTAGATGAACCTTTGCATTGGGGTTGATAAATGTGCAAAGATAAATAGTTACCATTTGAGATCTTCAGGTACTCAAGTGATTCATGTAATCAAACATATCCCAGTGATCAGTCATACATCAAGCAGCGAATGCAACGTGTCCGAAAGACATGCAATCAAGAGCCTCAGGTGACATTCTCACTTGAGATAAACTTTCCTGACATTGTGCAATGATTAAAGAACCTATGCTTAGAAGTTGCAGGCAATAAGGTTATTTTACAATTACTAACTAGTGGTTTTAGCATTGGTCAGCTCCTCTGTGGCTCCTGGTATTCAATTCCCATACCAGGCACTTGCTATGGGCCAAATATGAACCAGTAGTTGTATAGATCTACAAAGCTTTTGAAGTTGTGCGCTTTGAGTCTGTGGTCTATGCTCACTGATTGCTCAGTTAAGACATGACGTAGAAAGCCAATTTACCTGAAACTAGTTTAACCTCTGTGTACAGGGTGCGGCATAAAAACTTGCACCAGCAGCTACTTGTACCTCTTCTGTTATTATCTCAAGTGATAATCATCACATGCAGCTGCAGTCATACACACGAAAGTAATTATAGTCCTACATTATCTTTATTAATATATTTTATTGTTTCCTCAGGAATTATTGATAATATGGATCTAAATATAGCACATGCGCACTTATCACACCTTCGGGTCATTTTCACCTCGGCCTTTGCTATACAAGCACTAGATTATGTCACTGACCACACAGATGTGTTACAGTCACCTTTGTTGACCTTTGCCACCAAAAACAGGACAAATAGATGCATTTTTAATAAGAAGGTAGACCATTGACACCTTTGAGGTGGAAAGTGCCATTCTGGATTCTAATCAATTTTCTGTCTTTTCTGTCTTATTAACTGGCCCATCTTCCTGAAAATTGTGATTTTTTCCAGATTAGTTGTAGATTCAAAAAGTCCCTCTGGAATACCATTATATATCTCTGTTTTAACTTTATGACCTTGCTGGATCAAAACTGAAACCAACCTTCTTATCATCTAATACCATAACAGTGTTCAAGACTCGTCAAATTTAGTACTGGTCTGCATGGACCAGTAAGTCCAACAAGGTGTTGGTCCGTTCACATTGTTACTGGTCCATAACTAAGCGCAACCCCTAGTACTGAGTACTTCTGGCACACAGGTTTATCATATTTGTTTATGTGTGGAGCAGTGGTCCATGTCAACCATGCTCATATTACTCAAGATTATTTACTTTCAAAATTGGCAGGAATGATATTTTTATAACAGAATCTACAGGAAGGGATGCTTAGAATTAATAATCAAAAGTACCCATGTTACCACAAACTACATATCATTAACTTCTACTTTTCCAGTAAAATGCACCCTCCTGCCCACACTGCACATGTATGAATATGAATATAAAATGTAATATTATTCATATTTACTAAAGCAGTAATTCACATTAAAATCACAAAATTAAAGTGGAATAGATCTACAAAGCTATTGTTGAAAGACTTAGCAGCCTTTGAGCAGTCAATTGCACTTAGGCATGGGGGACTTGACACTTCCATTGAACTGTTGAAGATGCCACAGAGTCAATTGCAATCTGTGTGCTCCACTTCTATGGATTATGCCTCAGACCAATATTTCAATCAAACAGTTCACATAACTGACAGATTGGAGGCAAAATAAAGCCCATTTAATGAGCTAATTGGCTACTCGCTGACACGGATCAGTGCTATCCTTCTCCTGCTCACCCGTGCACCGTGAAAGTCGGGGTGGGCGAGCGTCTAATGCGGACACTGCCATAATATACATATGCATGTATAGAAAACACTGAAGGAGGATTCTCTGCAAATATTATATTTTTCGGTGGCTTCAGAGGTGTATTAACTAGGAAATCTCTAATTTGTAAAATTTTCTTCAACTAGAGACACCATGCAAGTAGACAGAGGTCTGACTTCTGTTACATGTGTCTCTCAGAACACGCCCTGCAGCATGCACCCTCTCAATAATTCAGACACTGATATTGTCTGACATTACAAGATCAAAAATATCACAATGACCAATTGCTTATACCCCAGGCTAAATGTGGCAAAACTTTAAAAAGACCTCATAAGCATTTGAGTAACCTAGAGCTATTTCCAAAGAGGAGAAGCCCAGTGCAAGTTATTAGGCCGCACCCTGTACGTAGTTAGTGAAACGGCAGGAATTGGGGGCCTAGCTCAGTGGTAGCACACTTGGTTGCCAACTACTGGGTCTCGGGTTCAATTCCTGATCGAGCCTAAGTTGGATGGCGTTTTCATCCTTCATCTCATTGCCATGGTCCCAGCCTGTCGTAATTAGACCATCAGGTGCAGAGAAACAGGACGTAAAGCTCTAATCCACCCCATCCAACCCTAGTGAAATGGCAGTAAGGATGTTTTCTTTAGAAAGGCAGTACTTACTTATCTCTCAAACTAAGCCGCCCATTTTTTGGATTGGTCCTTCAGACCAATACATGACACAACACAATACAAAACGGTTCAGCATTTTGTTCAGTATGATTTAGTTTATTCTGAAATGGGAACAAACGGTGTTGGCCTTACTTAGCCTAAGGCAAATTGTAGCCACTCACGAGAGCACCTTTTATATTATTCATGTACTACACTGGACAGCTAGGTCTGGTACAATCTGTATCAAAATTGACCAGCAGCTGTAACTTGGATCATGTTGATCAGTAATTTGCTTGCCACCGTGTACATTATCTGATCATGGGAGCCTGGTCTGAAATTCTGAATAAACTTTCCCTCAGCTGAAAAGCCTCTTGAAAGGTCCTTTAGTTTGGTCCTGTATTTACAAATACAACTACAGAGTATAGCAGGCATTGCTGCATCTGTTCCCTGCACAGCTGATAGTATAACAAATTGTGCTAACCCAATTAGGACCAGCTTGGCACAAGCGGATGAAGGAGTGCCAAGCTTTTTTCTAACTCAATAGTCTGTGTAGTTGGTCAAGTAGAGGCCACTTCAGTTGCTGAGCCTGCTGGTTTAACTGTGATGACTTACTGGCTGTTTACTGGCTGTTGTTTGTTTTGGTTTTTTGTTGCAACTGAAGCAGCAACTCTGTTGAACTCACCCAGATTCAGATACATTAATTTGCAATTTTACATGAAAATTAGCATACAATTATAATAACAATTTTACATTATGGCAGGAGACCCCACTAAAATTTCGTTTTCGCTACTGTGGGAACACCTACACAGATTTGGAGATCCTGAAGATTTTTTCTCATCAACAATGGGCAACTCCCATCAGTGCTAGTTTTGAACATGACTAACTCACCCAAAGAATATAGTGTTGAGTCTGTGGAATTCTGTTGGCTTGTCAAACTGTCATTTGAAATGTTAATCAGGGAGCTCAATTCTTTGATTTTCATTAAGTATTTGAACTGTTCTTTCATATCGTTAATGCAGAAATATCTGTTAAGCTTGGTGTTGAGTTGAGTTTGAGTTGAGTTCATTTATTGGATTTAAACAATATACACTAATGGACTTTAAAAACGCATTATCTCGGGTTTATACAACATGTTTTACCTATGCGTTTTTAAAGTCCATTAGTGTACATAATATTATATAGATCACATGATATTAAACATTCAAATAATTCCAACCAGGTGTACTCATATGATGGCATAATGATGCTCACAGCTTACATATAATTATTAATTACTAGGGTTATTATCTTTATATTAAAAAAAGACAGAAATATATTATGGAAAAGAGTCTGCTCTTAAAGACTGTATAATTTGTAACAGTCCATGATCATTATATCGTGGTGATTTTTTTTTGTGCAGTGTGTCTCCGTTCAGGGACAGGGACCAAGCAAAGTTACTGAAGATGTTGTTATTACTAATTGTGGGTTCCATTGGACATCCTATCAACGTTTTATCCAGTTATCATATTGATATTGATATTTACTGATGAAACCCAATATGTTAGCCTTCTGTCAGTACTCTATTTGGGACACCAGGGTCTTGGAACCAAAACAAATTGACTGCTGTTAGTCTGTTGTTAGTGCCAGTTCAACCATTGTTAATGTCAGTTCTGTCCTGACAGTTTAAACATGACCATACTTCACCTGGGGATCCCCCTTTTATGATTCATGACTTTCCTGTGGCTGACCAAGGACCACATACACAGCACTGTAGCCTCTGGGTGGAGAGAAACAATAAACAACTGTTCGCCTACATAAACAATATTAAGCCAGTTATCATGAAGTTATTGTATGAGCTAAGATGGCTAAGATAGTGGGAGGATTGTTGCTGTACCCAAGGGAAGAGAGATGTGGCTGGTGCTAGATCTAAGGCTAATCAGCTGACTATAGCTGCCTTAATTTACTTTAATAGTTACAGTTAGTTTTATTAAAAACAGCCTGTCAAATTGAAACTACACAGCTGTCATAGCTGGCTACTCAAAAAAACCGGATCTAAAAATACATATTTATGATATATTACATTAATTACTTACATTTACCAAGGTTTATATTTATCTGGTGATAGATGTAAGCCGATTATTAGCTATAGAAGTGGACAGAAGCAGCTGGCTTTAGCATGTTTAGACCACAGCTAACAGTTTTGTTGGTTATATCCCTCTGACACCTCCCTCCGCCTTCAGCATAGTGATATAACCAACAAAAATGTTAGTTAACAACTGCTGACTATGAGGGATAACTTGTACTCCACTAGACACAAATTTGTTTGATTGTTCGATTTGTTTAACTGCCCTTATTATGCAAGCAAGGAATTGTTTGCAAGCACTCACGAGGGAGTTAACTAACATTTTCGGAAAACTATCTAGGTGGAGTGTAACTTATAGTAAAAAAATCCCACCAAAGCCAGAATAGCTAAGTATGTTTAGTAGTCTTGTAGGACTGCTTCAATTAACTCGATCAGTGGATAATGCAAACAGAATCTATTCTTTATAAGTTGCATTGAAGCAGCCCGTCCAGCTTGGTTAGCTGAATCACTATCTCCTCCGTAACTGTAAGAAACTTTGCCTGGTCCATTTTGATGAACTGGCCTGATTGCTTGCCATACATTCGTGAAGAAGTATCAGGACTGTATTATGTCTCAATGCTACTGGGTCTGAAGCTAAAGTCAGCTTATATGATCAGCTGCCAGAATGATGAGATGATATAGCTTGGAGTCCGCACCATGTTATGCATTTACCCCATGGGTGGGGTCTTTTCCTTGCCTCAGCATAGACACCGAGTACCAAGCACCTCCAATTTAACGTCTTATGCGATCGACATCCAGCTTGGATGTAGCTCATGAAGGGTGCCTTGCAATACAAAAGGATGCAAGAAGTGTGGTGTTTGGGCCTTTGACGATATGCAATATGACGTCTGACTGACTTGATAACGATGTAAAATTGAGACTATCATGCAATTTATAAAGTCGTTGTTCTTCGTTTAGTGACCAGCGGTTGCCAATCATGATACAACGGGTCAGTTGGTCTGCTGCTGTATCAGCGGTATCCCATCTTCATAATGGTCATAAGTAGAATTAAAGCAAACACCATCTTGCAGTTCCATGTATGATGTAGTAATGATTAAAGCATTATAATTACATTATGGAATCTAGAGCACCCACCATATCGCACACAAACTCTGTTGTTGATAGAGCCATTGTGGTGTGTGTAATGCTCTACCATGGGACCATATTGCAACCCTTTTAACTGCTATATTAATTCTCATACACAGTGATCCACACGTTGGTCTATTGATTTATGGGATGGGATGGCTGTCTCTACCACCAGCACCAGCAGCAGCAGCAGTAGCAACATTAGCATCACCCATCCCTCCATTTCTCTAGATCGAATAGACTAACAAACCTAAAAGGGCCCTCAAGGGTTTACTCATGCCTGTAGATCACACCAGACAAATTGGTTGCTTCCATGGTATGTCAGTTAATTTGTGGAAACAAATCCAGTCTCTATTACCACTGACTGAGCTTGTGGGTTCTGTTTATGCTAGAGCCTATACTTGGTAGCTTGGATGATCTCTAGTTTATCCCAGCTTATAGAGTGATACAGTATTGTTTATTTTAATATGCACAATATCTGTTATTACCACAAGAAACCACGATGGTCACAATTTACCCTTTTGGGTGTAAATAATGTGACAACGCAGCCCGTGTGGTGTGCCAGGGACAGAATTAAAGTTAATGGACTCTAGGTTCTGCCTGTAACACATGAAATGCCCACACAGAAATGTATATATATATATTTAAAAAATCAGGTCGAACATGCCTTAGAAATACACAATAAACAGCAAAGAATGGAATTCGAACTCCTTGCACCTGTATGAAGGTGACAACCGACCAGGCCTGAGCTTAACAAGCGAACGATCGTTTCGTTCTCCTGGAGGTTACCTTAAACTGAAATGCCGCGAACGCAATTTCGCTCGCCTTGCCCTATATTTTACCTAAAATAAATTTCAGGTAACCGACCATGGGTTACTAAGGCACATTTTCAGGAGAAAGATGTGTGGGTTACCATCTGTTTGCTTATGCTCAGGCCTGCCAACCGTGCAAACAATGGAAGTTCAATTGAAATGAATATTACAGCAACTTCTTCGTATATTAACAGTAATGAATGCTTCGCAATGGTCCTGCATAACCTAGGATCTATTTCAGATATTATATTGCTAATAGTCTGTTGCTCAGTTGCTGTATGCTATGCTAGAACTACTACTTGTGGTCTGTCTGCATTGACTACTAGATTTGGCAATATTGATGTTTCTCCTTGATGCTGCTGCTGCTGCTTGCTGTCTGGGTATATTGGTCTCTTCATGCAAAACCAACATTTGCCCTAAAGTGGCATAAAACACAAGCTATCTCGTTTTGTATCTGTATGCAATGTGGCCATATTTTGTCGCGAGTCCTCCGGGACATGTTATGCACTCCGTGGCACTGGGTCTTTTTTCTTGGATCTTTTTGCAGCCACACGACTCTGCATATGTATACATTGCATGTGTCTAGGTATGAATATGGATAGAGGGCATTTTGTGTAGTCAAATTGGCTGTTAAAATGAGATGGAATAGAAAATCTGTGCAATGTGAACGAGGACTGTACTTTCTTTTGAATTTGCCATTTTGGGATAATTAAAAGATTTTGTCTTGATAAATGAGATGATTTCTCATGACCTTTGAGTAGAGCCAAGATGGAGTCTATTTGGGAAACTCATTGTTTGGATCTAATGGGAGAGCGTTGTTGCTAATTTAGTGATGGTCTAAAGGTCATACTGAGAATGTAATCATTAGAGACTTCCCCCTGAAGAGGTTCATTCATTCATTCATCTGTCATTCATTCATCCATCATTCATTCATTCATTGAGTTAGACCAATAGCCCAATAGGAAAAATTTTGTACATACTTTCTTAGCAAGGAAATATGTTCAGATTGGTTTCTTGGGTAGTATTTAAGCCCTGAATCTTGATTTATTTTTAGCATAAATATTTTGTGAATTTTTTTAAAATCAACTACACACTGAATACAGATCTTAAATGCATGACATGTGGCAATGGAATTTTAGTTACCAGCCAGTGAATTTTAATGCAGAAAACTGCGACCTTGGGGCCCACCAAACGAACTGTTCTTAAGAATGCCTGTAAGTCTGACCTCTGGGGTTGCAAGATAAAGATAAATATTGTTCTACTGGAAGGTGGTTAGGAAGTGGGTTGGATTGTGCCGAGTATAGAATGCCATCATTATTTTCTTGCAATGACGTATGCCAAAAAACATTTTAGAAATGCTATGGATTTATTGAAAAGTGCTGAAGGGTGAAAATTAGTAAGGTTAAAAAGGGTTTATGTTTTGCTAAGATGAATAGACTAGTCTTGGAGGCCTATGCCAACTTTCTGACATTTCTGCCAAGCTATGTTGGAACTACTATCTGTGAAGAAACAGTTTTACTAAACATATATGAAGTACTATGAATAGTGAAAATAGTTTTACTAAAGCTATATGAAGTACTATGAATAGTGAAAATAGTTTTACTAACGATATAGGAAGTACTATGAATAGTGAAAATAGTTTTACTAACGATATAGGAAGTACTATGAATAGTGAAAATAGTTTTACTAACGATATAGGAAGTACTATGAATAGTGAAAATAGTTTTACTAACGATATAGGAAGTACTATGAATAGTGTAAGCCACATTGAATGCTGTAAACTGAAAAGCAAACAGCAACAATATTCTAGTTGGTATCAATAATAAAGTCTGAAATTTGACTATACAGATATGAATAACCAGTTTTGATAGGGTGGGTGGATTAGGGCTTTACGTCCTGTATTTCTACACCGGATGGGCTAATTAGGACAGGCAGGAACCATGGCAATGAGATGAAGGATGAAACAGCCATCCAACTTAGGCTTGAAGGGGAATGTAACCCTGGACCCAGTGGTTGGAAGCCCAGCGCACTACCACTGAGCTAGGCCCACCATGCCAGTTTTGATAGGAAATGGACAAATGTTTCTTTGATAAATTTCTTGTCCTCATGAACGATGGAGGTAGTTTTGATAATGCTTTGGTGTATGACTGAATCCTCAGGACCACTTTTCTATGACGTCTGCCCCACAACTATTAAAGCCCTAGAAGTCTGGGACCAACACAACAGTATCTTCAGTATTGACATTTTTTCACTGTAAAGATCGTCTCCGAATAAAGATCAGTAAATTCTACTGAAATGGTGATCTTTTTACTGTCGAACTATATTTGTATTGTGTGCTTTTAATTTGGTGAAAAGGAAACGATAAAATTATGTATATAAGAACGAATACGAGTGTATGTTTATTGTTTATTCCCAGTTCACGTGCCTAATCCTTAGAGACATGAGCTCTATCTCCAACAGCCTCAATAATTTCTGATTATCACCTAGTTTGATGGGATGGGTTACTAATATTCTTGTTCCTCTCAGAAATGCAACCACATGGACCAATCCTTCAGTCCCTACAGAACAACCACCTAATATTTGGGGTTGGATAAAGGTGTCTAGAATTACATGTACATAGATATTTGCATACTCAGTTATCATGGATATAAAGTGTAAGCAAAGATTCCACAGTGTACACTAAGCATAGCTAAGTGTGGGTTTGTGGTTGAAGTCAGTTTTGCTGCTTTGCACATGGTTTTCCTTTAGACAATAGCCTGTACATATTTGACATGTCCATAATGAAAAGTGACCAGTGGTTAAGTGCATAGTGGCATAGACTAGTGTACGTAGTATGGGGCAGAGCATTGTTTTACTTCTGTTATGTTTGCTTTGGCAGACCTTCGCTGGAATAATGTGACCTGCTGGCATTAGATGCAGTTTTGGGCCACATGTTCTATGTGATCCTTGTTCGTGAGAATATATTGTGTGGTGGATTAGTCCCTCAGACATACTACTCAGTCCAAGTGACTTATACTATAGGCTATAATGCTGGATGGTCTAACAATTAAGCCACTGGTCAGGTTTGTGGAAGTTCTGTGTTCGATTTTCATCGTGGGTGTAACATTCTCCCGGAGCGGGAATCGAACTCTGGTCCCTGGGACTAGTGGGAATAACGCCAAAGAGTCGCCGTCTAGTGCGATATCAAGCTCAGCAACATTTTGCTCGCACCACGACCACTACACTACAGCAGTATTTTTAACAGCTAAATGTGATAGCCTCAAGCCCTTTGTCAGCCGCAGTATGGCTGTCTGAGAAGGGCCTTCCTGATCTTGTATATTTTTATATGTTTTGTCAAATAATCTTGTTCTGACTTCTGAGTTCTTTGCAATGGTAGTACCTTGTACTTGCTGTCTGTGCTATGACATTTGCAATAACCCATCCATAGGTAAAGAATAACATGATTTGGTTTTGTAGCCATATCATCTCATCTTTGTTGGACCTGGTTGGTCTCGTGGTTGTACACTGTGTGTCGTCACCTCACAGCCCAACAACCTTAGTATTTACACGTTTTGCTCATTTGGTCTTCTAAGTAAATTAATCTATTTCTCTTATAGTCTATAGGCTGGCTTATGGTATTAAAGGTCTGACAATGAAATTACAGAATAATTAGATGTTCATGTGCTGAGTTTATGCAATTCTAGTTCTGACAAGCAGGCAATTCATAAAAATTGCCTAAACTAAAAAAATATAAATCCTTTCTTCTTTTTTAAGAGAAGATTTTTTAAGTCAATACACAGCCTATCAGCTACATATCTCAACCAATCATTTTGTTTGACTAGGTTAACTAGCAAAGAATGCCCATAATTGGGTTTGCTGCCCAGGCTTTGAGGTGACAGCACACAGTGTATAGCTCCATTGAAGGTCCTGGGCACTCTTCAAGAGCTACATCTCAGCAAGGTGTCGGTTACACAAGACATTAACTTGGTTTAGTCTGCAATGAGGTACTTAAAGTCAACTTTATAATGTGTTTTAGTTTTCCTCGAACTTTACCACTGTTTACATTAAACGAATAATCTACCTTAATCATTTATCAGTTCTATATAATCCCATCTCTTCAACTGTTTTGTTATGACATTTGTTGGCAAAAAGCTCTGCAGCTTGTTTTGTTTAAAGCAGTCCCTCGAACAATGGGAATACTGGATCTACATGACTGACTCGGGAGCTTGATTCTGAGTTTTTGAAATTGCAAGGCTGTAATATCAAGGATCAAGGGATATGTGTATTATTTTGCAAAACAATCAAAGTTTTAGGTCCCAGGGAAGTGATCTCTTAAACGGTAGGGGCCTTTTTGGATGGTCTGCATTTTTATTGTACTGTCTCTGCCCTGACACTGCCCTGTCTTTAATGTTGTCCCTTTACAGCCAATTTCATAGACTTGGAAACTAAACTCCAGAGGACGTCATGTGAATCCATGACTCTTATTGGTTGAGGGATTGCTTTAGCCATGGGAGTCCTGAATTCACACGACGTCATCTGGAGTTTTAACTCCATGAAATTGGCTGTCAGCATATAGTTAGTTTCATAAAAAACGGTTGACTCTAGATGGCTGTAGCAACCTATAGTTGACTGTGATCTAAACACGCTAATTCCAGCTGCTTCTGTCCACTTTTATGGCTAATAGTCGCCTTACAAAATTAAAACACTGGCAAATATAAGAAATTAATCGAATATATTATAAATATGAACTTTAAGATCCGTTTTTGAGTAGCCAGCAATGACAGCTTTGGCTAGGCTCAATTTGACGGGCCGTTTTTAATGAAACTAACTGTATATCTCTTTTCATTTGCATTAGTCTGTTTTAGTTGGTGACCTTCAATCTCACTTCCTTTCTCTTGCTGTAGATTAACTTCCAGATTTGTTTTTAGTTCCTCTGACCTAGTGCCTAATCTCCTGGTAGATAAGGTATCCACCAGATATGAGGTTGAGACTTGAGATTAGGCCATGCGTGGTTATGTGTAATGCATAGCTTCCAGTCCACTGAAGCCTTTCCCCCTTTATACATGTATTGCATAACTCAGTCCTAATGCTTTGTTTATTTGCCAGTTACTTTTTTCTGTGAGTGTATACTGTCCCATTGTGCCAAGATGTAAATTGTTCCCTGCAGTATGTATTTGTAGTAGTTCATGTTCATGGTTAAAATAGACTTTATATGTAGGATGAACATAAGTTGAGAGGTTTGAAACCTTTACTTATGATGGATCAGATAGATAGACCTTAGAGATTACCTGTAAAGTCTATTATCTCTGAAGTCTATCTCAGATAGATAGACTTTATATAATATTAATAACATCAGAAGGGTGTTGCATATACCTGTGACTCAAGTGACAAGAAGTGCACTGTTTTAATGCAATGTTTCAATGCCATTGGGGTAGCACTTCAAATATCACTGCATAACAAAAGATATGAATATTAAAAATTCTTGAAATGCCCCAGCCAATATATCAGAAATAACATTGATTTATAATAAATGTATAAATGTTAATAGCAAATCATTGAGAAATTGATGGACTCATGGGAATTTGGAAGCATTATTAAAAGGCTTTAATAGTAAAGAGACAGTACCTCATGAAAATCTGAAGATCAGGAACAAAGCCTCATTGATTGTTTTGTGATCCCATCGTTATGAGCTGATGATGAATATCGAATATGCTTAATGGTCTTTCCAATATTGTATTTAATGATTTTGGTTAGAGGTATTGGTATTAAGAGGAAATGCATTTCAAAACCCCGGCCCGGGCACTTCATGAGCTACATCCCAGGTGGATGGTGTTCCGATAGATGAGACGTTAAATTGGCGGTCCCTTGTACTCGGTGTCTATGCTGAGGCAAGTAAAAGATCCCTTTCATGCGGTAAATGTGTAACATGGGTTGACTCCTCCTCTCTCTCACCTCATCAATCAACACTGGATAGCAGCAAGAACTTGCCTTGGAGAACTGCACTTTCCATATCTATCTATCTATCTATCTATCTCACCTAACCAGGTTGACCTATACTGACCTGAAACTTATCTGTTTTTTGTCTCAGTGCTACTTCTCAACCACTATATTGTTAAAATTATACAATTCTTTGTTACTACCACATATAAATTATGTTATACTATGCTGGGGCTGCAAAACCACCAACATTAATCGAACACTTAAGTTGCAAAAAAAGGTAGTTCGTATCATCACAGGTAGTCGATATAATGCTCACACGGATGCTTTATTCGGGCAACTTAAAACATTGACCACATATGCTCACTGCAAGAACTTAGATTCAGTTTTTATCTGGAACATGGACTTATAGTTTAAAAGGATATATAGGATATATAAAATACATTTTCATCAATTCCTATACCAGTATGTGCGTCGACCAGACTTGTCATAGAAATACGACTTAATGTAACAAATACCTATAATATATACATGTCAAGAGTAAAACAGCTTGTTCGTGTGATGTATAAATCATGAGATCATTGCATTTGGTGAAATTTCAGATAAATGTGAATGTCTTTCATCTCATCAGGCAATATGGTTGCCCCCTTGTTAGCGATGTATAAATATCTTAAAGGGGGCATCCTTGATTGTTTATGTATGATCTAAATAAAAGTGTCTGTCTGTCTGGAACTGTGGCAGAAGCAGACATAATGATGAGATAATAAGGCTAGGAAACCAACCCGTCTTGCACATTAACCCCATGGGGTCTTTTACTGGCCTTAGCATGGACACCGAGCACAAACCTTGATACATGGCCAATTGTGCCACGTGCGTTTTCCATGAGTTTGGATAAACGCATGGAAAACGCACTGTTTTTTCCTCATTATAATTAGCTAAAAACCATGCGTTTTCCATGCGTTTATCCTTCTCATGGAAAACGCACGTGGCACATTTGGCCATGTAACATTACAAATACGCTCAACACCGGCGCGACATTGGTGATGTTGATACAATGTTGTACCAATGGCGGCCAATATTAAAACGACACTGGCCGTTTTGGTATGCTATCTGGGAGGCGCCTCCTATTTAAAGTCTCATGCAACTGCCATCTAGCTGAGATGTAGACCGCGCTAGGAATGGAACTTGGAACCTGAGAGACTGCATGCAGTGCATGGCCATTATGTTAGCTGACCAATTTCTTTATCTCAAGTCCACCAAGCTGCACTGCCTGTGCAGCTAATTTGAGCAGCTGCTGGATCAGATGTAATGATGAGGAGGTTGACCCATGATTCTTTTCACTTAGTAAATGACAGAGCTACATAGAGCTACATAGGTTGCATGGCCAAATGTGCCACATGCGTTTTCCATGAGAAGGATAAACGCATGGAAAACGCATGGTTTTTAGCTAATTATAATGAGGCAAAATCCATGCATTTGCATGGAAAAGGCAAGTGGTACAATTGGCCATGTAGCTCCTGTAAGTTGCCACTAGTTGCTGGAACATATAATATATGACTTTGACAGTGAGGTGCTGCAGATTGAAGATATATTAGTGCTAGCATCGCAGTTAGAAGCTTATATTATGGTTCATGGGGGAGGGGGTCCTAAACAGTAAAAATCAGCAAGAAATAGATGAAAAGAAAGGTGCGAAAGACAGGCAGAATTTAGGACTTTGTGATTGACCTGAGCAGGGCTGAGCACCATGTATCTGTCTGTGGAGCCACACGTACAATTGGTACTCTAAAAATAATGCCTGGAGAAATTGGACCACATGTCTAGTCCACTCTGTCTGAGCTTGGAAGAAAGGTCTGAGCTTCTAAGTTTAGATCTACCTCATGCTTGAGTTTCTACATCAGTTTCACAACAGTTTTGTCTACTGCTGCTGTTGTCTGTTGTCTGTTTTGTCTTGTGCGAGTTCAAGAACAGCTCCCAGGTGATGACATTGTGTTTTGATGCATTCCTGACCAAAAACGTTCCATCTGGCACGTGCTGTGGTTAAGAATGAGATAAGAATTAAGAGAGGATCATGCAGAAAAAAAAAGAGGAGAGAATTGTGTGATGCATATCATGGGTATGATAATATGATTGTTGTAAACTTTGATCAGGATAATAAATTTGCTGAGCTGATCCCAGTGGAGTGATCGGTGGTGTGAGAACCATGTCATGTCGTGATAGAATGCATGATGTTAAAAAATAAGAGAATGGTTTTTTTGTTTGTTTTTGTTTTTGGCATGGCTCAACTTTATATGGGTCTGCATGCAATTCACTGGTTGGATTGTAGTTGCGTTGCAAGACAGTCTACAATAATGAATGATGGTGCAAAGTTAAATTTAAAAAAAAAGAAAAAACTTTGTTTGATTTTCATAACACAATGCAGGATGATCACTGCCACTGGTCATAATAGTGAGATGAATTTTAGGGGAGGTACGGTATTTGAGCTTGTAATTTTCTGATTTCAGAAGAGCTAATGTTCATCTTATGGCCAGTGATTTGATGATGCATTTTATTTAATCTATTCTGTATGCATAGAAGGTACAGGGCATTCACCTTAGGATGGATATGCTGCTATGTTATCTCATCATTATTTCTGCCTCTGACAGTTGGTAAAGATTTGCTTCATAATAAGCATTTTTAATATTAAGCAATAAATGTAATTTATTATCATCACTTGGCCAACTTTTCTCAGGTAAACATTGCAGTCATAGCAGAAGAATAATAGCTATTTTGTTCTTTATCTTGCAATATACTAATATAGAAGTTCCAGTAAATTGATGTAGCTTTCTTAGGCAAGTTCTTGCCGCTATCGAGGGTTTATTGATGAGGTGAGGGAGAGTAGTCCACCTAGGTTACACATTTACCCCATAGGTGGGGTCTTTTACTTGCCTCAGCATAGACACCTGGCACAAGGGACCGCCAATTTAACGTCTCATCTGAACGACATCCAGCTGGGATGATGCTCATGAGAGGTCACCCAGGCCTGGGATTGAACCCGGGTCCTTCAGAGGAGCAAGTGAGCGTCTTATCTAGTCAGCCAGATACCTCATTGTCTCAATATAGGGGTGTGATGCAAGAGAAAGAATTGCTTGAAGGAAAAACCACTTTGCAGAGTGAAAGGCAAATCCATTTCAAAGGAGTTACGTAAGCACCTGAGATTCCTATGGAAGGGCCACGTTCTTTCTGCATGGTTGCTGAGACGGTTTTCAAGGAAACCTATACATTCCAGGGGGTTGGTAGGGGTAGGGAGAGGTGTTGGTTCATAACATATAATGAGAAGTAAATTGGAAGGTGCTGTCAGGATAGGATAGGATAGGGTGCTGTCAGGATAGGATAGGATAGGATAGGATAAGGTGCTGTCAGGATAATATAGGATAGGATATGATAAGGTGTTGTCAGGATAGGATAGGATAGGCCGATAGAATAAGATAAGGTCCTATCAGGATAGGATAGGATAGGATAGAATAGGATAAGGTCCTGTCAGGATAGGATAGGATAGAATAAGATAAGGTCCTGTCAGGATAGGATAGGATAGAATAAGATAAGGTCCTGTCAGGATAGGATAGAATAAGATAAGGTCCTGTCAGGATAGGATAGAATAAGATAAGGTCCTGTCGGCATAGGATAGGATAAGGTGCTGTCAGGATAGGATAGGATAAGGTGCTGTCAGGATAGGATAAGGTGCTGTCAGGCTAGAATAGGCTAGGATAGGATGTTTTTGGTAGCTTATAAGTATCTAATAATATAACATTTTTAGGCCTATTTTTGTATGATAGTTTGCATTTTTAATGAAATAGATTTAATGACATGTTTAATTCAGACAAATGCCCTCAATATTTTTAACTAAATTCCAAAATGACCTGGAAGGGCTGACAATGCTCCGAATAACACATTTTAAATTGAGATTATTTTTTTTAAAGTCAGGTTTACATGTGTCCATACTCTCCTCCCATCATCAAATGTTATGCGCCTTTCAGAGTAATCACATGAGTTTGTCTGTGTACTATTGCACATTTTGGACTAAAATATAAATCTTGTGAGGGTAATCATTGGCATTTATCATTTTCATAAATTTATCACAGAAGCTCATCAATAAAAATCACTTCGATAACGTTTGAAAGAAACAAATTTATGGTTTAATACTGTTCATGTACAAAGTGAACCGTAAGACAAACGAATGGTACATGGTGATGAATTTTTAGCTGACAATGCTGTGTGATCATGGTGATGTACGGGAATATTATGGTAACAAGCACGACTATTATAGCAGATAATATCCTTAATAGAGCTACAAATCATGCAAAAAAAGTCCAATAGACTGTCACCAAAAGTTGTATCAGTATTTTTGGACTGGATGCACTGTTTATCCCAACATGCACACGAACACAATTTCTTTTAATGTTCTGCAATGAATTGCGGGGGTGCCACAAGGGGCCACTATCCACATGATGTCATAATTTTGTGTGTTACCTGCAGAAATGTAATTTTGAACGTTTAGTTGGATCAATGAACACAAATGAGCACCGTGGTGATCCAATAGGGAGAATTAGTAGACAACAATGAAATTCCTAATTCGCAATTTCAGGCCATGACTATAGCATATAGTAGAGCAAATCAAAAGGAGCAAAATGAGGAATTTAATATTTCTGTACCCCATGTCGTTGCTCAGAAATTTTATCAAACAGATGTCTGCAAATTGAACAGGAAAGACATACAGTTGAATGCAGAATTATTCAATCCCCTGGAATTTGGATGAAGATATGTCAACTATAATTCTGCACAGGACAAAAATGACACAAGCCATCATCAATATTTTCTTGGAAGTGACAATTCATGATATTTTGCAAATTTTAAGGCTGTTTTTCATCTGTTATGCATTACTACATGACCAATGCACATACAGAGTCTTATTCGTTTATATTTTAGGGTAGAGTTTTGATATAGTTAATATTTTCTTCATTGTACAAGATTTTTAGCAGATTTTCTCTGAATTTCCTGAAATTCATCCTGGCAGACATTTTAGCCAGAAATCATGAAATAGCAGCTGGCTGGTGAAAAAGTCGAGGGACTTCAGTAGTGACACAACATTCGGTGAAAACACAACAAAATTATATATTATTCTTGAAAGGTCAAATTTTAGATCTTGTACCTAAAAATTATTTTGCTTATTGCTTTGTCAATAAAAAAATCTAAAAGTGAAAGTTTCAAACATACACTTAAATATTACTATCTATTAAGAGAAGGCAAAAAAATGGCCCATTTTCATGAAATAGCATTCTGAGTTACAGTCGCTTGAATTGTAAAAGCGCCAATGATATTGAAATATTTTCATCATAAATAACCAGGTGATGACTAGAAAACATTGTCTGGATGAATAGAAAGCTGGATTCAACAATAGCAATGGCCCCACATACCATAGCAACCCAATACCCTAAAAGTGGCAGGCATGGTAGTTCATAAGTGCACAGGTTATGTAACATTACATATACATATTGCAAAACAGCAGTAAAATTTGCAAAACATGACACATTATCATATCCTCAAAAATTGTGATGATTGCATTTGTCATTTATGTCCTGTGCGATGTTATAGTTGGCACATTTTCATGCAAATTCTATGGGGGTTGAATAATCGTGATTCCAACTGTAAGTAAGAATGTTCATGTTCGTTAAACTGATGCTAACTCTCCAAATCAAGATGCTATAGTGGATTTTCACGGAAGGGTTCTCTGTATTTCCACCAGGTGGCTAAAACAGAATACTGCAATTCTATTGGCTGAAAAAGTTCCCGCCCTTGACTGTGAGTGGCTGAAGCAAAGTGCATCCAAGCAGCAGTATTTTTAGTGCATTTTAATGTATATTTGACACTTTATTTAGTTGATTTTTGTTATTTTTCTGAGAAAGTTATATTTATGGAATCAGTTAGTTATTACCTACTGTGTCTGAAAAGCAAAATGAGTAAGAATAGGAGAGGAAAGACTTATGTCTTGCTGAATTCAGGGCTGTTCAGTGAAAAGATGCTATTGAGTATTCTCCCTATCATTTTACACTTGGTAAAAGCTAAGACCACCATAAATCTCATAGAGAAAAAATAATGGTTCCTGTTACGATATTTTTTCCTTGTTTAATTTAAAACAAGCGGCCTTGTTAGTAACCAGACTTTGCAACATGCATTTGGTCTGTGACACATGCATTTTGGGAGTCTCACACGCTCACACGCATCTAATGCTGTCACACGCATATTTTGAGATCTAAATAGCTAAATTAAAGTTTTCACACGCAGTTTGGAAAGTGGTGTGCTTGAATCATTAAAAGTGAATATTCTACAGATTGGACCAAAACATTTGTGGTTTCAATTGATCGGCGACCTACAGTAGTTCGCTCCATCATAAATGTGAACACAAATCAGTTTAAGGCTCAGCAATAATAGTGTGGGATGCTACTTTCTTGCTGATTTTATAATCTTAAACAATCTGCAGTGATGTACGTTTGACTTTTGTTCGATTTATTGAAGCATTTGGCAGAAAATCTGATTTTATTTTTTCGATGCTAATTCAGCGGATTTTTTTTTTTCATGGGCTTTGATTACAATTTATATTGTGATTATGAATTAACAATCATTGGTAATGAAAATTCTTGAAACACTTCTGCATTTCAACATAATATTATGTCCTTTGGGCGAAAATCCTGGTGGGGATAAAAGGGGATGCATCCACCCCCCCCCCCCCCAACCCCCGGCAAATGTATATTTTCTTCATATTTCATTGTATATTCTTTCGTTTCTGTGCCACCTTCTAAGAAATTTGATCAGATAGCTATCCGCATGTTGGGCAAGACACACTGTAAATGCTGCTAATTTTGCTAAAAGCAAGATTGCAGTATATTGTAAGTGTACTATTCATTTCATTTGACAGCAACATTTTCTTGTTATTTCCAGGTTTATGCAGACTTGGGTCAGGAAGTGGTGGAAGCCGCCTTCGAGGGGTACAATGCCTGTGTGTTCGCATATGGCCAAACTGGCTCAGGGAAGACTTACACCATGATGGGGAATCCAGTGAGTATTAATTATATTATTACGCATATGACCTGCAGACACCTTCTATAATTTTCATATATATATTTTTATATTCTGTAAAATTCATTCACATGATTAAATTCTCAACTTCTGTACTAACACTACTGTTCATGTAAAGTTCATTCACATTTTATGTTATGAAATGCTCAACTTTTGCAAAATGTAAAAACGCTAATTTATTATTGATTTATTTTTACAGGATGATGAAGGAATAATTCCAAAAATATGTTCGGTAAGACAATGCTCATTAAAAATATAGGTCATGATTTGATATACTTTTGTATACTTTTAATTACTGGAATGAAACTGTTTGCTATACATTTACACCTAAAGCTATAGCAGATAATGTAAGGATTGTGTATTTGTCTATGCGTGAATTGATGCAGAGATTAAATAAGATGTAGTGTATTGTATGATACATTTTTTTTATAGAATTTATTTGAAAACATGCAAGATGGGGTTACAACATACAGAACTGAAGTTAGGTAAGGATATATGAAACTTAGTTCATTTAACTAGTGTTATTTTAAATGTGTCCATGTTGTAGCACAGTTGGACATTACCATAGATCTTATTTTTATGCTTTTCTCTTTGCAGCTATTTAGAAATTTACAATGAAAGGGTGCGGGATTTATTACGAGAGCCAGTGTCAAGTAAAGGATCACCCATTAAAACTATGATCAATTTGAAAGTCCGAGAACATCCCAAAGATGGCCCTTATGTTCAAGGTGAATATTACATTTAAGCTGAAATGATAAGTTGATTTTTATAGTTAAACCACAGCAAATAATTAAGTTTTAACACACACACAGAAGCAAAAATTAAAATTGGCTATAATCAGTTTGAGAACTTACAATAAACTCTCACCAGAGAGTTAAGTTCACTAAAGTGTACATGTAAATTTTTTGCAAATTCTCTCTGCACTTAAAAGACCTAATCATCTCATCAATATTGGGGAGTGTGTGGTGTTCTAAAGTGCAGAATACCAGGGTTCCACTCTATTAAAGTTGGCGAACTGAAAACTGATGCCTTATTAACTCATGTTGGAATTGTGATGCCCAAATGACCACATGCATCTTTCGATTTTCAGATCTGTCCAAGCACATAGTTGTGAATTATAATGAAATAGAAACACTTATGATGAAAGGAAATGCAAACAGGTGAGAAAGAAGTAGATGTTCACTGAAATATTAGGCCATAAACTGCATTACAAAATCCAATATCACGAAGAAAATAAATTCCCTCATGCAGTATGACAGCAGCAGACATGACATTCGTAAACTTTTGTTATAAGTAATGCTTGTTTTTCTTTCCTTCCAGAACTACAGCTGCAACTAATATGAATGATATGAGCAGTCGATCACATGCAATATTTACCATAATGTTCACACAAGTAAGTATCTGTCCTAACTTCGATATCTGCAAATTGTTGTAAACACCCAATTTTATAATATTTGCATCATGTGTGACAAGTGCCTTGTGTCCATTTCTTTGAACATTTGTCTTTTATTACAGGCAAAATTTCAAGATGACATTCCGAGTGAAGTGCAGAGCAAAATCAATTTGGTAGATTTAGCAGGAAGGTAGGTGACGTTATTTAACACAAGAGGGCTCCACTAGTCTGGTGAAAGATAAATGCCAGGAAATAACTTAAGTTACATGTAAAATGTTAATTGATGTTTTCATACACACCATTTGTGTTCAGTGTTTTTCTTCTTCTGTTTTTAATGTTTGGAAATGAACTTTGACCTTTTTTACTGTTTGATGTCAGTTGTTTCACTGTTGAACAACAATTAAAGCCAAAAAACAACCACTTTCACCAAAACTCTTTGAGATTCAACTCATATGCCGATGATGAAAAAGGATTGCAGTGCAATTTGACTTAATTTTGAATGTGTCAACTGTCAAGCGAGATGATAGCAGTTATAGAGATTTTTTTCCTTTCCCTTGAAATGGTTCTTTTGTTTCATTATAGTGAGAGAGTTGATGGGTCCGGTGCAACTGGCCAGCGACTCAAGGAGGGAGGCAGTATTAACAAGTCATTAGTATGCCTAGGAAAAATCATTTCCACTTTGGGTGAGTCTCAGTGTGATTATGAATGTAGTCTTCACTTCCATATTCAAATGTAGCAATTAGTACATGTAAGTGTCATGCTGTTATGACATATGTATGTTTTTGATATTCAATGTAAATAAAAAGCTATTGATATTATCTATATATACAGCTTTAGCAGCCTTGGCAAAAACTTTTACGTAAAGAATTCTCATTTTTCAAGAGTTCCTTCTTTTCCTTTCGCAGAATTTAAATATTGTTGAAAGCCTGCACTAGATAATATATTGTATATTGGTTCACAATCTTTTGAGACTCAATTATAAATGCACCTTACATAGTATTAGAATGCAATGTTATGGAATTATCTCTACTCGCAGCTTTTAAAACAGAAGTCTTTGTGTGTATTTTGGCATTTCCTTGTTACTCTGTAAAAAGAGTGTTAATGTGAATGCCGAAATCTCATGCGCATTTACCACTGTGGTTATTTCCACCTCTTTTAGGTAATTTGCGGACCAGAGCCCGTGGCCAAAGTAGGTTAAATGGTCCTATCACAAGCCAATTTAGCCGCTGCGCCAATAAATGCTTGGTATTGCCTGTTGTGCTTTAAGTCTGATAGTTCTTTATTGTTTGTGGTGGGCTTCAGTCGGTTTTAAATCTTTGAATAAGAAGCTTTTGTTGTCGAATCAGTTGCTGCCATTTTTGGGAAATTTTTTTCACACTGAAAATATTCGATCGCTCAACGGCAATCTGAATCAGGATTTTATTTATGTTCTTTTTTGTGGATTGTGGCTCAGAATGATTACGTTAAAATCTTTTATGATGGATATTTTACTTATCAAACAATTCAGGATTGTTTAATTACATTTTATGACAATGTGTCTTTATGAAAAAAGAAATTGAAATTATGTTGATTTACTATAATTTATGTGGATTTTGACAAGTTTCCAAGGCAACTACCTGTCAAATTAAGTGGCGTGAAATTATGAAGTCTTTTTGTAAAGATGGACATGGTCCATGTGC